>JACAXG010000112.1:1303571-1446388 GCA_018881555.1 Amblyornis subalaris | reverse complement strand
CCCCCCCCCCCCCCCCCCCCCCCCGGATTTCATCTCTTTTTTAGTCTTACCCACTTATCCAAAACTCACTGCTGTGTGCTTATATAGCAGGTCAGGGGCTAACTCAGAGGACTTTGCCTATTTATAGTGACTATAGGGGCAACCTAGAGGACTGCTCTTAACAGCTTAGATCAGTTGTGTAGAAAGCAAGAGCTGTTATCATCACTGAGGTCTCTGGTAAAACCAAGAGACGTGTTAAGTCTCAACTGTGGCCAGAACCTGAGAATAGAACGTGTAGCATGAAGCACACGTAAAGTGGGTATTTCTAGAATGCATGTCAAAAGTGAAAATAYATAGTTACAGATAGATACATGGATACACATAAACACACACACATAGTTCACAGGCTGGTGGAAAAAAAGATTTGTGTTTCATTCCTACTTCGGTATCACTGGCCTGGTCCTGATGAGTTAATGTTTGTTGTCAATATGTCTTACAAGGAAAAATAAATAGCAAGCCAATGCACCATGAGGAAGCAGTGTGTGACTTCAAAGTAAAAGGGGTCACTCAATACATTTTACCGAGGTCTTTGTGTTATTTTCAAAGAGTGTAATGGTTGTTTAGGATGTTTTGATCAATAAGTTTGACACACTAAGTATTTCAAACCATATCAACAGTCTACAAGTCTCCAAAAGGATCTCTGTTCTTTTTCTTTTACATAAGCCCCTTTTGTCCCTACTGAATGTGACAAAGGATTTTAGTATTTCTATAGTGATAGCTATCTTGCTTTCACAAGATAGAAGAAATTACTTCCTAAATGGGTTGAAATGCAGCAGGAAAACAAGGAAGGAAAAAAGTGTAAGAATAATCTCTTATGTAAATTTAAGATACAGTGTGTTATGACCCAGCCCTGAAGGCAAGGGTAACTCAGGTTCTTGTTTAAAGATCCCCTGGGGCGGATTAGAGTGAAACCACACTGAACAATCGGCATTTGTAAATATATAAACAGTTGTGTAAGTGAGCTACTTGTGTAAGAGAGAGCATTGCATGATAAAAAGCACTATTCTGCCTCTGCAGGATCTGCTTCTTATTGGCCGTCTCCCTTATCTGGCTCAAATCCCAGCTTGTAGCCGCCGGTGGTGAGTACTCACCCTCTCTGTYTTACGCAGATCATAGGTTTCATCACCACACACATAAAACTTTCCTCCTCCCCTTTGGTTGGGGCGTGGGTGGCGAAAATCTGGCTTCAGCAAAGCACCCTGCTGGTTTTGCAAATGGCCAGTTGCTGGAGTCGCTAACTGTTAACATTTCAATCTCTCACACAATGTTATTTTTTTATCTTTTTTCTTATTGTATACTTTTTTTTCCATTTTTCTGCAAACATAAAGGAATGTATACCAACAAATTTTTCATATACACACATATTTTAAATTGTTTCTTCCTGTATTAAGTACAAAATATTTCTTATGCACACAGTATTATTAGGATATTTTGAGAGTTTACCCATATATGTGAGTGTATATACAAACATATATACATGCACACATATAGAGTAGATATACATTAATAATTTAAACAAATTACATACAATTTCAGTGCCATTTCAGGTATTCTAGGTTATGGAGGATTACCCACTGCAAGGGCTATGATTTTCTCTTAAAACCTGGGTCAGCAAGATGTCACACAAGTCAAATGGTATCTTTTATATAGTAGAATATCTAGAAGGATACTAAATGCTTATGCATGAATTCTTCCCTTAATCTCTGTTGAGCACAATGGAACCTCAAGCAACTCGTTCACATAAAAGTACCCTCATTGTGAACACAGGAAGTGATAGCAAGCTGAGTCCCACCCAACAATATGCTCAAAGTTGTCCTTCCTTTGTCTAGTTATCATTTCAGAAGGCAATGAATCTCCTTTGGGTCCTGTGTCATATCTACCAATCCTAAACATGTAACTCGGAATCTCAATAATATCTTAAGCAGCTTATTATGTGGGTATTTTTAAAATTTAATTTTTAAGTTTTTATTCATTTGGTAAAGATGATATCAATCAAAAAGGAAAGGGATGTGATGTGCAGATATCCATTCTTTTTCTATAGTTTACTTGTTTCTTCTATGTTTTTAGAAATTCTGTGAACCTTCAGGCAGTAGAACAGCTGAGTTTAAAAAAGAAATTTCCATTTCCTGGGAATGCATCTTTTAATCTATCATAGGTAGATAGAAAGAGATGAGCTGTGTTCTGAAGGTGTCTATTTCTATTGACTATATAAAGAACTTTAGACAACTTGCTCAGGCTTAACTATCTAATTCTATACTTCTAAATTTATGACAGACTAGATTTTTTTTGTTTGTTTACTTTTCTTTTTTTTCCAAAGAAAAATTACAATGTATGGATGTACAACCGTCAAGGCTACCTAGGCTTTCTTCACTGGTGAACGGGAGCTGTCAGCTCCAAATGAGTAAAAGATATTGAGGTACGATTTAAATAATCCAGAACTTGCAAGATTTCTTTCTCATTTTATTTCTTCAGAGAAAAATCAGGCTAAACTAAAACTTATAAAAAATGAAAATAATATGATTTTAAGGAATATATCAAGATTGGATTGCCTTTCAATAGTTTCTTCAGTCACACACAAATCTCTATAATATTGAAACATCAGGCTTGCTTGTGAAGCAACACTACAAAATTTTCCTTTTTCTTAATTGAAGCTCAGTTCTACTCTGTTTGTTTTTAATAAAGTGGAAAGTACATACCTATTCTAGTAGTTAGTAAAACTACAAAGTTGATTAAGACTTTCATTGTTTTTCTACATTGATAATTACAGTGGTGATATGTTCATCCCTTTACCTGTCTGATAAATCAGAAATGTTGCTGAAGTATTAATAAAAAAGAGAAACTCTGCTGCAGGCGCTAGTAAATTATTGCTAGAAAATTTTCGTTTAAAATCCTATGAACCAAAATTAAATTTAGAAAAAGACAGATGTTTGTTCATGTGCCAAGAAAATAAGTTACATTTGGAGCAAATTTAGAAGAATTTATGTAAATCAAATACCTACAGTAGGACATGAGAAAATCAAATATCCACAAAAAGACTAGAAAGAGGACAATGATGGACACAAAAAGAATCATAAGAGATAATTCTTAGAGTTTACCTCACTCCATACACTGACCATCCATGAAGAGAAAGGAGAATGATTACTTCAGAACACAATGAATAATAATTTAAATTCTCTGTTATAAATGCAATTTTCAGACCCTTCCTCCTTCATCATGACCAGAAAATCAAGTAAACATATAGCGATTTTCCGATCAGTTTTTTTCTTTCCTTTCTCTCAGCAATTGACAGAAATTTTTCCAATATGTGCAATAGCAACAGGTCATGCTCTGGTAAAACAGGTGTTCTGCCATTGTGGTTTAGTTGCAAAACTGTAATTGGCTCAGAAAAATGCTTTACAGGATTTTCTTTTCTTCGTTTAATGAAAAAGTCATCAGATAAAATTAAGAATAAAACAAAAGTGTCAGTCTTCAGGACACATAGAAAGAATGAAGAGAACCATCAAGTACAAGAGGAAAATTCTGTCTGTTAAATGGAATATACTAAAAGAGCCGCAATCTATTATTCCTTTTACCAAAGAGGGTTCCACATCTTAACACAAAAAATCACATACCTTTCAAAGTAATAATGATAGGTAAATGAAAATTGTAGGACATTGGTTGTGGAGAAACTTTCTTGCACTTGAAGGTGTTACAATGCCTTCTTCATTAAAAGATTGTAGTAATATCTATAGAATTACTTCTTCATGAAAAGATTGTAGTAATATCTTTGACAAGTGCATTGATTTGAAAAAAGAAAACCTTGAAAAAATTAAAAGACTAAACCAAAATCTACTTTGTATATATCTATCTATATATACACGCACACATGTATATAATAACTGCTTTTAACTATAATCATAAACCCCAAATTATCTATATTTTTCCCTTTTCCCAAGTCTATTCACACATAAATTTGTGGGTTTTTTTTAAACAAAAAAGATAAATAAACTATGTTGTGTAATCTAATGTAAGCAGCCTAAAAGTAAGTCATGCAATTCTGCAAAAGATCGGTTTTTATTTTCTATATGTATCTGCTTCATTTGTCAGTGAATAGTGACAAATATCATAATAAGTTTAAAACAGAGTCAAGACTGTAAGGAAAGAGATATTTTCTTTTTGGTAAAAGGTAATTATAAACTATGTTAATAGCTGAAATGAAAGCTGTCTGCTATTTCATGCGTGTAAATCTGAAATGAAACAATCCTTTAGACTTATCAGTGTAAATAAAATATCTATTTAATGCATAAACAACATATTTGCTTTTTGTGATAAAATTGCAAGCTCTTTGTTCTAGAATAATGCCAAAGTAAAACAATTTTATCTGTTGAGACTGCATTTTGTTTAAATGAGAAAATCACATACTGGATTCTTTCTCTTTCTTAGCCCTCCCTTTAAATGACCAACCATGGTAATTTTAAAACAAAGAGATGCAGTTTTGGTCAGGCACTTGATTGCTGTTGATGAATGCTGTAAATAGTTGTGAGACAATATAAAATGAAGACATGAGTAATACAGTAAGTAAACAAGGGAGAAGATACCACAGATACAGGTAGTTTAGTCAGAAAAATAACAACTAATCAAACCAAAGCCAGTAAAACCTGAATTCATCCATAAGACAGAGGTTTTTTTAAATAAAGTCGACAAGACACTAGTAATATTGAAATTTAGAAGCCAAAACTATAAACAAGATAAATCTGAGGATGGACAAATGGGTACTGAGCACTCTGCAAACTAAAGGAGATTTAAATACTGGAGGTTTGTGTCTTACATCTCTCACCAGGCCTGAGGTTATGAACAAACAGCAACTTAAATGATATCTCTCCCATATTACACTGTTTTATTTAAGCTGGAAATAAATTCGTGTATCTTGTATAACTGAAATTATATTGGGTCTTGATTATCAATATTGGCTTATCAGAAATTTTAAAGTTTGAGATTAGTTATAGTATACTTTGACTCAAGTTTGGATCGTACAAGTTAGACATTGTACTTCATAAAAAACCCCAAAACCAAACAATTCATGTCAGTTAATTTTAGATAGCTAAAAAGGGAAGTAGTTTTTACAGAGACAGATTTCTCTGAATTATTTTGGGTAGTGATTTTAGGATGGAATTACTTTTTGTTTGGAAA
Source organism: Amblyornis subalaris (assembly GCA_018881555.1). Lineage (NCBI taxonomy): Eukaryota > Metazoa > Chordata > Aves > Passeriformes > Ptilonorhynchidae > Amblyornis > Amblyornis subalaris. The sequence goes on along the minus strand of JACAXG010000112.1, from coordinate 1,441,180 downwards.
TCCTGACTTTTTGTTTTACTTAAAAGGATAACTAGCCTTGACTTAATATTTAAGCATGTGAGTTGTGCGACACCTTGTACACTGAATGCACCTGGGTTACCCTGACAGTTCATTAAGTCAGACTAATCCAAAGCATAAGCCAAAGGGTCTGTGTGTTAAACGAAGCACTGCCTAGAGCTAGCTGAAAGAAATGTTCGATATTGATGAGTGTCCTTCAGCAGGCAGTGAACTAAATGTGCACATTTATCAAAGGTAGCCAGTGCTGGTATCCATCAGTTATATAACAGAAATCTGCTAAGGTTCTGTGCTCAGAAATGTGAAATCTTGGTTCTTTTCTCTCCAAAACCTGAGGAAAATTCAACCTACCTCAAGTCCAGGAAACGTCTTAACCGTTGGACTATAAGGCATTCTGGGAAAAGSTGTTACCATTTCCTCTATATGAAACTTACACAGTCAGGAATGTAGGAGTCATTTAAAACTAATAGAGTGCATCCCTGAAAAATAACTAGATTATTTGCTTAGGAGCAAAGAGCTTTAGGGTCAATACCACAGTTGTCCATATATTTTGAATTAGTCAATCCCTACATAAATAAAAAAAGGGAGACTCATTGTGTTAYGTTTAATTGGTCCACCCAACTAGAATGTTTTACAGAATAAATTATAGAAGGTTTTTAAGTGTGGAGGCCAAATAAAAGGCTATGAAAAAAGTAACAAGGTTTTGGAAGAGAATATAAACAGTCTTACATAATAACCACTGCATGAATCACAAAGTGAGTCATAACACTGGGTAGTTCACATTAAGAACAAGTTTATGTTTTTCATGTCTGTATTCTTAAAAATATACTGTGGTGATTTTTCTTCCATTCATTTTTTTCTGTGCACTTTAATTAGAATAATTACCCAGCATAGGAAATTTTCTCTTTCATGTGTATAGAAATTTGTAGAAACCAAATAATATAAATGCGGATTTTTTGTTCTCACACCAATATTTGCTTTCTGGGATATGTTATTTCTTCTAGTGCAAAATTCCTTAGCAGTATCATTCATATAGTGGAAAAATTCATGGTCTTTATTCAATCTTCAGAGAAATTATCTGATTTTTCCAACTCTTTGGTTACACCTTGACTGTGGATCATACATACACCATTGCAGTCCTGGTCCCTGATCTTCTGAACAGGGAGAGTTGTTAGTACGCAGTAGAGATCCTACATGCTTGTATTCTTTTTTGTCCTTTCCAGCTGAGTCTAAGGAGGGTGTAAGAAGATGCACTCTTGGGTCTCACACTAAAAGGAAATCAGGATGCTTCTACCTTCAAGAGCTGAAAATCCATACCTGATCCCCCAGTTTAACCTCTATGACTCACTCATTTTTCCTTCTGTTCCTTTGAACCTCTACAGGGGAAATGGCTTGGCACTGGACATCCAGAATATGCCGTGGAATATTCTTCCACAGTGAAGTATATTTCCTTCACTGTGGAAATATATCCATGGCAAGAAACAGGGATACAATATGGAGGAGACATTTCTTTCCTTATAATATTTTTTTTGTTTCCTGCAGCAATTTGTGAGTTTCCGCAAATAGAGGAAATTTCTTGAGATTATGGAGAAAAAATGTTGATATCCTGCCCCATTCTGTTGTCATTTTTTTTCTTTCTGCAGGTCACAACAGAGAGGTGTGTAGGAAGAATATATAGTTATTTAGAATGGGTTTTGGGAAGTGAAAGAAATCATACCCTAGTAAGTAACTGTCCAGACTCCAGTAGGCAGATTAATACATGGCTGGTAAAAATGAAAATATTTTAGCAGTCTCAAATGAGTTTCCACAAGTTATATTTCACCTTGCTAGTGCTTGAATAGCAGCAGGAAAAGACATTTCATTTCCTCCCCCTTTATCATAGGAGTAATTTATGGCGCTTTGCAGCTTGTTGTGTTTTGTCACTTTTACTTTACAGTCCTATTTTCTTCATTTTTTTTCTTCCTTTGCCTTTTTGTCTGGGAGTACTTCTGACGTACACCACTGTCGCAGGCTGCATGAGGATTAACCCTACTGACCTTAATTAGCTTCTCCATTTTATATTTTATTAAACCAAGAATCCAAAGATGGAAATCATTCAAATTGTTTGAAATTACTTCACTCCCTATTGATGGCTTGATTTGCTTTCCTGTTTCTTTACCTATTTAAACAAAACCCACTGATGAGTATTCTAGCCATCAGTACCTTTTCTTAATATTATACTTTGTTAGAAAGAATTGGAATTCCACTTCATGGGAGCAACATATTTTTCCACAGGTTTTCAACAAAACCAGAATATCTATCTTCTGGAATAGCTGGACAGGAAGGCGGCTAGTGCTGTGTGAAGTGCTAATGAACAGCAAACATAAAAAGGAAATTGACAATCAGTGGAAATGGCAAAAAAACTACAAAAGAAATATAGCAGTGATGTTCTAAGATTTTTGTAATCTGCTGAAATTCTACAGCTCTATCTACATTACTCCAATTTCTTTTTCTTCATTCACATTTTGCCTGAAAATTGGAATGCAAAGTGCCTCTTCAGTTCTTTCTTTCCACCTGTCACAAAAAGGAAATGGTGCCTGAATGGGATGTATTCTTTGGTCAAACAGGTCACAGACAAATATACCAGACAATTGGGTTTTGTCTCCCAAAATATCCCAGCAGGGTAGGACATCAGACAGATCCATCAAACCTGCTCCATGAGTTTCAGAATGGATATTTGAGAATAAGTCTATAAAATAGTAAAATTCAACATTCTAGATAGATAGATAGGTAGATAGGTAGATAGATACATAGACTTATTAGAACAACTTAAGGCCCAGACTGTGCATATCATATATAGTCACACAAGAGAAAATCCAACAGAATATAGTATAACATAAAGAAAATATGGAAAAGTGAATCCAATAATGTAAGAACTCAGCTGCAGCAACAAGTGTAAAATTGTCAGATATCCCACAAGATGTGGWGCAGCACTCTGACTTGACATAAGTAAGCCAAGACAATTGAGTCAGAAAATAAAGCTGGGGAGATAAAACCAGGATTGATACAGCACTTCTACATTATTATATTATTTTCTTTTTATATTACTTTATAATATTTTATTTCTTATTATTTGACATAATTTTATTATTATTATTTTGTTWTTTGTTTAATTTTGCATTGGTTTTACCTGTCCTAGTTAAAAAAAATAATTAAGGTAAATTTAAATTAAATCCTCTATGTAATTCCACTTACCTTACGGAAATTGTTGGATTGCTTAGAGGAGTTTGTRTTTCTTAAAGATGATTACAGAAAATGACCTTAATGAATTTATCTCTATCCAAGCAGAGTTATGCTACAATGATAGAAAGCTAATGGTAAGAGTATAATCATGAGCAAAAACTATGGATATTTGTTTAAAGCACAACATGGGAAAATAAAAAAGAGACGAATTCCTAAGTTCTTACATAGCCTAATATTAGAGGACTTGGAGTCATATAGCTGTGCTCTACCGAGGAATATACATATACCTCTTTCTGTGTATGAACCACCACAAGGTTCATGGTGTTGTAAGAGTATTCAGTAGACCAAATGTAAGTGTTCAATGTGCACAATGGATTTAATCGTTATTCTGAAAAATGAACTTTCTAAAAACTATCGGGATTATTTTTGCCACTGAAATATTTAATCTTTATAAAAATTATTTCAATAGCAGAAAGAGGATCAAAATCAAGGTCTATTTCCTTCACTTTTATTTATAATATGGAGGGAGAGAAGAACTAGAGGAAACTATTTCTTTCTCTTAGCAGATTTCATGATTAAAAATACTTACTTGGCCTTGCAAGGCAAATTGGCTTCTATCTTACAACAAGTCAAAGCTGTCTTTTAGCTCAAATGTAATGCTTTAAAAAATGGTACAGGTTCCATCTGTGGTTTTGATTTGCTCTCTTCTAAAAAAAATCTGTTGTCACTTCAATTTAGAATGTTGCCTTGCAATTTTATCACAAAATATTCACACAAAGCAGTCCTCCATGTCAGCTAATTTATGCATACAGATGCTAGTGCATGCACACACACACACACACACACACTGAGGCATATATTTTATGCATTTTGTCACATCTACAAGATAAGGAGTATAGAAGTAAGAATTAATTTTGGCAATTATTTGTCCCAAAGTGTAGGCTCAGACTTGTCACATATGGGATTTTGCATGTCTTCTTGACTAGTGTCTTTTGTGGCCAAAGCATTAATTCTCTATTCAACATTCAGGAATCAACAGGTTAGGGGAAGATTACAGATAATCTTGTGAAAAGTGATTTTTAATCTTGTGTTTTGAAGATGGATTAATTTTACTGAAACTTCCAATTATGGGAAAAGCATAGCACAGATTTAATGAGTTCAATGTGTTGATGCAGTGGGGATGCATTTAGTGTACTATAAATTCCAAATGAATTTGGATTGCTCTGGCGTAGTAACTCTGATACCCTTTTGATGTATTATATGACCTGCAGAACTGACTTGCAGTTCTACAGAATGCTTTACAGTTATAGCATATCCTCTATTTCAGGCTCACTGTTCTGGAAGTTGTACAGCATGTGTATAAATGACATGTACACACATTTTTCATGGGGCTTTATAGACAAAAAAAATCCAAGCTTCATGTATGCATTCATGTGACTCAGGTGCAATCACCCATAACCATTTCCCACCTTGTGCTTTGTGATTGTTTCTGCTCGTCTTTTCACCTCTTATGAGATTTGATTCCATTTTAATGTCTTCAGTTCATCTTTCATACACTAGATGTTTACTTCCTTTAATTACTATTATGGCAACACAACCATTTTTTTTTCTTTTCAGCAGTAATTGGTCTCTATTACATTATAATTTTTCACTGCCTAAATCCACCTGTTTTATTAGAGTACAGTGAACTAATTTAACATCCTTTCAGTGGAAGAGATTTAATACCAAAAAAAAATAACTCTAGTGCTGGAAGCCCAAGTTTAAGATTTAGACATAAAAGTACTACAGCTGGGCACCTCCCTCACCCACTAAATTGATAAAGCTGCATTTAAACTTAAGAAATTGTGTAAACGACAGATTGTTGCTATGGTAGAAATGCTGTTCCTTCTCATCAAACCTCTCCCTTGTGTGCTAGGTTGCACTTTGCAGTTTCTTGTATTTCTTTGTCAGTTCTTGACATTATGTCATGGCGTAAAAGAATTTTAACCAAGATTTCCCACTGAATGAAATAGGGAGGTATGGATACTATATTGTAATTATATTAGCAATTCTATTGACAATGGAAATTATCTACCTGTTTAGTCCTCATCACAAACAATTAATTTTTGTATAGAATACATTGAGGCATTTCTCAATTCTTCCACTGTCTTTTTTCCCCAGAAATGCAAAAAAGAATTTTTTTTCTAGTTTGCAAATCAATCTGAAACTGACAACACTGTGAAATCACAAAGCATGCCACAAATACAGATGAGGAGAGCTATTGCAGAATGGTGTAATCACAGACATCACCTTCCTGTCTTTTTTCCTTTTTCTTCTATCATTTGAGAATAGGGAAGTCCCTTCCTAAAGCGATGCCCACATACTGTTTAAGTGTTTTTAAATGTAGATATATTGCTTAGGTGTCTACCCTCACTGGGTGCTTTCTAGACAAATATAAATCTTCATGATGGGTAATCACACAGGTGCGATAGACCACAACAGCCTTGCACAGGTGTGAGCCTTTGAGGCACAAGACAGGATTACAGTCCTGCATACATGTCCTACATTACATAGCAGAACATGAGTTTTCCCTTTCTAAGTGTTGATCACCATGATCTTTAGTGCTCAAAGTCAAGGAATCCAAGAGATGTAAATTTTGTTAAGTGTTTCTGTTTTAGATAATCAGCATGGGATAAAAGGAGCATTCACATTACATAACAACTCCTTCTAAAGTATTCTGGAGAGTATCTTAAAGATACCTTCTGGCATAGTAACTCTGATACCCTTTTGATGCTTTATATGTGTATATATATATGATATTATATACAATAAATAGGTTATTAATAAACAACAATTTAAAAAAAATAGATCCATTAAAGAAATGCAATGATATTTAGAATAGGTTGACTAACAAAAGGGTCTCTCAGGCTATGTCGATATAACCATCTGCAGGTCTTTTTCAAACTGATTAACCATAAGCCATCATCTGAAAAGCCTGACACTATCAAAAGTATGTGTGAATGTCTCTTCCAAGTTTCACTTAAAGTATGTTAAGTATCCTTAAGTTGTCAAACAGGACCTTCATGGAGCATCATGGTGATGCTCTCAGCTAACTGAAAATCTCTAAATCATCACATTTTGCTAGAATTGTTGTTTCTGAATTTCTTTTTTTGGTGATGTTTCTGGATTTTTGATGAACTGTTTTTTAAATCTTCTTTATCCAGATTTCCAGATTTCATCAAGAATTAAGTTCTTTCTTTCTTTCGTACTTGATGTTTTCTTCATGTTCAATAGACATCAGAGCCAAGGAAATTTGAAACTAATAAAGGAAACCTGATGATAGTCTGCTTCTTTCACTTCTCAGGATTTAGGCCCAGATTCAACTACTTGGGAATACTAATTTATTGTTTTTCCTTTAGTGCAAAGATTAATATCAGTTAATAAATTATTAACTTAATTAAGCCATTGGCTGCCTACAGTTCAGGATGCACTGTACTATGTAGTTTGCGCACTGCATGCCTTTAACATCTTCTCAAAAGTTATTTTAAGAAAATCATCCCCCTACATAGCTGACAAAAATTTTATCCTACTGAAATGGCAAGAAAATGAAAACATTTACACAAGTTTTTACCTAGATTAGTGGACTTTTTGTAGTGATTTTTAGGGTAGGTTTTTAATAGCTTTCATATGACCACCTAACTTTTTCAATTTAGGACATTTGCTGTAAATGTCCTACAAGTAAAAAAAAAAGATCAACCAAGACTCATGACAATAGTGGAACACTATTTCTCCCATTTTTCCAGATACAAAATGTAGAACATGTTGCTCTCACACATGAAATAAGCACACGAGATGCAGTTATCAGGGTTTACCAGCTAGGGCAGAAGCCAAGGAAGCAAAGGGGAAAAAAGAGAGAGTGGCCTCTGCCCTCGGTCTTTATTTATATGTTTTTAGAAACCACTGTGGATTGGAGAATGAGAATACCACCTCCTGCTGTCTACTGGTCAACAGAATTGTCTATCACATAGAYCAGGAATTTAAAACAACAGGCCGGTTACAATAACAAGAGCTATGTTTATACAAAAGTGCGTGAGAARCTATTTACCGAACTTAAAACACTACACAACTGAAGAACTGCAAAATGCAGAACTACAAGAACATACAGAAAAATCTCCTTCATTCATAAATCATTATTTTGGTTTGTTTCCATTCATTTTTCATACCAATGTATTTATTTCATTTAAAGACATTTCATAAGATAGCTGTCTGCTACTTCTAATTTAGGACAAGGAAATGTCAAAATTTCTTTCAGTTCATCATTCTATAACAGTGGTAGCACATCTTTTAATGAATTAATTATTACCCTAAAGACACTTAGAGTGGGTACCACTTATACTGTTCTATTTTCTTTGCACAGTCTTCTTGTGTGCTTGAGTCATACTCTATTATTCAGATGACAGAAAAGGCACTTTTTGCCATTTCTCGCTTCTAAATTATTGTTTTTGTACATAAGCACTTTAAACATTTTAGAATGGTAATCCTCTTGGGTGTATTGTAACTATTTTTTTTGCATGGAAAATGTGGGATTTTTTGTACCTCTGTCATTTCTATGAAGTCATCAGTGTAGCCAAAAGAACAGGTTAAATTATCAATTTATAGCTCAATGAATATCTCAATTATAAAACCAAGTCTACATTTGAAGAGACAGTGAAGTCATTATGCTAAAAATAGCATTACTCTCAGTTTATGCTATTTTAGTGAAACTACTACATTGTCTCCTAGAAACAAAGCTCAAAACACTGAAATATCTTGCAAACTTTTTGTTGATTTCAGTAACAATATAAATTGGCAACAACAATAACTTCCATGTGAATGGTTTTTTGCTTTCTGCTCCCTAGAATTTTGAAACAAACTTTTAAAAGTAAAAGGATCATTCCTCAAGTGTGTTGTTTTTGACATTTTTATTTGTATTCAAAGTATTTTTTTGAAAATGCTGACTGCTTCAACATCATGACAGAATGCATAAAAATTTACAGAGCCTTTATTTATTCCTCTGGACAATGACTCACTCTTTCTTATAGCTCATCTGCAAGGATCTTTTGGAGTGTTATTAAAGACTTCTACTGAGTTTTGATCAGGCATTTAAGTATATTAAACAATAAAATAACTGCTTTGGATTTTTTTTTCACTCATTTTTGTATAAGAATTACAAGCTTCCTCCTGTTGAAATAAATACCAAAGTATCTTCCGAACTGAAGCACTTCTTCTATCATACGTAATATAACTTAATATGATGGGCTGATTCAGACACATTCCATGTTACATTACAAAATGTACTCACTTCCCACATAATTATACACAGTCACTCCTCCCATTGTAAATATTAGATTTCATTATATCCTTAGTATATTTTGAGGGATGAGGCTCACAGTCTTCACTCTTTTATGGGTCTGCTACAGAGCTTCACAGTAATTCTTTCATTTTTTGTATTTTATGAACTATTTATCCTCATTCAAGTAATAGACTGAGATACAGCAAATTTCAGAAAGCAGAACAAAGAAGGAGAAYGTTAAAAGGAGACTCCAAGGATCCCCTGCTTTAAACTTCCACTGTATAGACTGAGTATCATATATCCATTTCTCTATCAAACTTCCATCTCTATCAAACTGCCGTCTCTAGCAGCAGTTTTCAGGGTTTTTTTCTCTCAGACATGCACCATTATCACAGAATAGAAACTACTTTCTACCAGCAGCTCCAGATTTACATCACATGCATAGACAAAGTAAAACATACTTTGAGGCCCACATTTGCTTTCAAATTAAGCAGTAGCAGCCCTATCTCTTGAATATTTTGTTAATTAGATTAGGAAATAGTGGATCCCTTTCTCATGACAACTTTTATTTTTGCATTATAGAAAGTCTAAACAATCCATTCTTTATGAACATACTTTGGACTATGACCAAGTCAGTTCTTACTCTTGGCAAATTACATAGATGGAATTACATCTGCTTTTCAACAGACAACCCATTTTCCAAATCCTATATCAGGTATTCTTATCAATATTTTCCATTGATACATTCTTTTAATAGGCTTTTGGTCAGTGGTTTGTTGATTTTGGGGTTTGGTTTAGGTTTGTATTTTTTTTTGCTTTCAAAATATTTACTATTCATCCAGTTAAATATAAATATGAAATAGTTTTTATCAAGACGACTGTAATTATTTTGTCACAGAATAAATRTATTATTAGCATATGTCAAGTGTGTCTGAATTATTAATGCCTTTCTTATTCCTTCTTACCTAGTATCTGTACCAACATTACTACTTCACTTCCTCTGAACATGTATTAAGAAATTTATGATTATTGACCTTACTTCTGCTGCACAAAACTTTTTTCCCCCCACATATAATTTTTGCTGCCCTTATCTATAATTTAAGTTAAACCTACTGAAAAAATATTGAATCATGAAATCATAGAAAAAAAACTGTTTGAAGGGGTCTACTGAAAATATAATCTCTTTGAACCTCCTGCTCAAAACCCAGATAACGTTAAGGTTAGATCAGATTACTCAGACTCTTATCTAGTTGTATGCTGAACACCTGCAAAGATGGAGATTCCACAGTATTGCTAGACAAACTGTTCCAGTGCTTAACCTTTCTCATTGTGGTTTTTTTTGCTTTGTTGTCCCTACCCTTTTATTTTATCAGAATTTCCCTTTGTACACTGTGGTCACTGTCACTTTCACTGTGCACCCCCAAAAGGAGTCCAACACTCTTTTCTGCACTCTCTAAGCAGTATAAGACTGCTATTAAATCACCCTTTAACTATCTGTTCCTCAAGCTGTTCAGCCAGCTCTCATGTCATATGCTCTTTAGTGGCTTTTCACTGTGCTCTTTCCAGTTTGTCACTATCTTTGAGGCCTCAAGTGCGACACAAAACATAAATGCACAGGCACACATTCCTTTTCTGCTTTGTTTTCTATGTATGTTTTGCAGTTCAGAATCAGACTTTACACATTTAATTCATCTTGCCTTAAAAACATCTTAGTATGTTTCTGTCTTTCTTGTCACCACTTTTACAGAATAACACTGTTATAAACATACAAGCTTGATCAGTCATATCGTAGAATCATAGAATCATGGCTTATGTAGGAAGGTACTTTTAAAGATAATCTAGTCCAACCCTCTCTTCCATGGGCAGGGACACCTTCCATCAGACCAGGTTGCTCAAAGCCCCATTCAACCTGACCTTGAACAACTCCAGTGATGGGGCAGTCACAACTTCTCTGGGCAACCTGTGCCACTGTCTCATCATACTTGCTGTAAAAAATGTCTTCCATGTAACCAATCAAAATCAAACTTCTCTCAGTTTAAATACCCTTGTCCTGTTACTGTGGACCTTGGTAAAAAATTCTTTCTCAATTTTTCTTATTAACTTCCTTCCAGTATTGAAAGACTACAACGAGGTCTCTCTGGATCCTTCTTCAGGCTAAACAACCTCAGCTCTCTCAGCCTTTCTTCCTAGGATAGGTGCTCCAGCCCTCTGATAATATTTGTGTCTCTACTCTCAATCTACTCTAACAGGCCCATACATTTCTTGTACTGAGGGCCCCTGAACTGGATGTGGTCCTGTGGGTGGGGTCTCATGAAGCAGGAGTAGAAGAGGAGAATCACCTCCCCTCAAACTGTGGGCCATACTTCTGATGCAGCCCTGAATAGGATTTCCAGTGCTTCTGGGAATGGAAGATGTTGTGCAACAATTATGATTTGAAAAAAAAAGAGTGGGGAGGAGTAAATAACTTATGTTTATCAAAGGAATCTTTAATGACAGACCATTTTTCCAAATTAAGTCTGATTGGCTGACCAGATGGTTCAAAGCAAAAACTGTTTGGGGAGAAAAAAAGGGGAATTAAGGCCAATCAATAAAGCAATGTGGACTCAAACCCAAAAACTCTTTTCTAATTCTTCAAATTCTGCTTTCCTAGATTCTAACCTTTAATGAAAAGGGTCCTCAAAACTAGGAATTATGGCAATATGTGAAATAAAAGTTTGAGGTTTTACAATTCTTTTGTTGGAAAGCGTCTGGCATTTTGTTTTTTCTTGTAGTTTAACTGAAACAACACGGTCTAATTTCTCAGTGGGAGATATCAGGTAACAGATAAGCAGCAGAACCATCAGAGTCCTTCCAATTTCTTCTCTGACAACTGCATTTCAGAAGGCAAATAGCAAGCACATGTAATTCTCGAAAGAACTCTTCTATCCACTTATTTTTATAATGGGCATCTGGATGTAGTTGTACTGCTGCCTTCACAGACTGAAATAGTCTGTGAGCAGTAACTGGGAAAGTCTCTGACTGCTCTCTCCTGGTTTCTGGCTCTGCAGTAATCGTAGAACAATTTTGCTTGTATTTATATCTCAGCCTCAGTCACGACCTCAGGAAATCTAATAAACTACAAAACCATATTCTAAGTGGTATGAAGAAAACAGTGGGTTTTAACATCACTGTATGAGTCCTTCTGCAATGTTTTTATTGCTTCTTCATCCTCATTAATTTTTCTAGCCCTCCTGAAATGTTTTAATTGCTTCTTCATCCTCATTAATTCTTCTAGCCCTCCTGCTTCCAGACAGAAGCCATCACTAGCACAAGTCTTTCTTCTCAGATGTTACACTTCCCTGACTGGTGCTAACTTCCTTGAAAAGTGCATCTCTCACCCCCTCACTCTACCAACTCTTGACTGCCCCTGGGGGCCACGTGGGAGAGGTGGAAGTTTTCCCACCAGCCCCATGACACAGAGTTATTGTTCCTTCCACCCCAGAGTCTCTCACGTTGCTGTCCTTGAGTAAGCAGCAGCTCCCTCTGRGTGGTCAACAGCCACATAAGGGTTGGGGGAAACAGCTCCGGCTATGTCCAACCAGCTCCAACCGGCCAAGGCCACCCCAGCCCCATAAGAGAGGTTTGTTCTGCCCCTGCCGGGGCTGTTCTGGTGCTAGGGACTACCAGGAACAGGTGACAGTATGAAATAAGTCCACACATATCTGTATTCATACAATATCCTTCAAGGWAGAAGAAGAAAAAAATATAGGCAAATTTAATGCCACAGTGTCTTAATTAGGAGCTACACAAAGGATGAACTGCTGAAGTCTGGATCAGCTCTAGGACTTGTCAGTTTAAGATTTTTAAGCACCTCTAGCAGAAAGACAGTAATGCTGTTATTTCAGAGAGCATTACATGTGGCATGTTGTAATCCCATATGAGACTTGCCAAAAGCTTGTCACTTTTTCTATTAATAAATTTCAGGTATAATATCGTCCTTGTGCAAAGTGCCTAGGCATGGCATTGAGTCCATCAGAGTGGGTTATACCCCTATAACTGAAGTGCAATATTTATTTCAGTATGTGAAACAGAACAAGAGCTTTCAGCTTGCTTTCTGCTTAATTTTGTGGAGCAAGGGGAGGGAAAGCATTTGGAACTGCAAGGAGGACAGTGTTTTTATTTTTGAAATACTCATCCTGAGTTTCCCAAGATGGGGAAAGTGCATAGATAATCAGTTTCTTACCAAGCCATGGACTTATTTTCCTTCAGTTCTGCCTTTAAGAAATCATAAGCCTTTAAGGTTATATGCTGAAACACAATTTTCATAAAACAACTGTAATTGAAGCAAATTGCATCGTTAGTCTACATTCATCAGCATAATATTGACAATGAAATAATTACTTTTATGTGGAGGTTCTAAGTAATGTTATTGACTTAATTATGTCAAAGTATCCTTGTGAGTAGTATTTTAGAAAATAAAGTAAATCACTTTTCCAAAAAGCCATGTTTTAATGGCATCAAAAAATGAGCTTTGAATGTAACATCTGAGGCTTCAGAAGCTGCAATTTGTATTAATACTAATAGCTGTAGTGCAGGTAAAAAGGAACCAACAGAACATTAAATATTCAAAAGTGTTACTACATTTTTGACTGTTAAGAAGATTTTACTCTAGCAAAATCTAGATTTACTCTAGATTTTACTCTAGTGCTTGTTATATGCTTAGTTTCCAGATCTTAAACTRTTCCATGTACTTGTTTGTTTGCCTTTTATTTTTGATTAATTGTATTTCTTTGTATGGAAAAAGAAATATTTCAAAATGGACATTCTGTGGCTGAATTCTTAGCAGTTATAGAGCATGCCAGCATGTACATTTTTATCCTTGTGTGCTCTACTAAAGTGAAAGGCAAAAATGTTTTCATTTAAGATAAGTGAAAGGTAATCAAGGTGGTTTTGATTATTTGGTTACTTTTTATTTCTAAGGATATTCTTGGATACTTGTACTCAAGGAAGATAGTAGACTAAGGGCTGGCCCCCTGTAGCTGGTATCCTGAACCTGAAAACTTTCTCTTTACAAGATCTTTGTAGGTACTTACAGTGATATGTGGAGTACACTCTTAAAACTACAGATGAAGGTAAAGAGGGAAGAATTTTACTGACATTGTATTGCTAACAATCTACTAAAGAAATATGTTGGATGGAAAATAGAATACCGTAGTAAAATTTGTTCCTCATCTTGCAAAAAAAAAATCTCAAATAAAATATCCAYGAGTTAGTTTTGAGGAAAAAAGGACCTCACTGGAAGTCCTACGTGCTTTCTACTGAAGTTAAATTGCTGTACAGAAAAATCCAGAGACATAAGAAATAGATAAAAGTTATATTATTCCATTGCAATGGGAGAGGGAAGACTTTGACTTCTCTACCAGATTTGCTAGAGTTATTTTGTTGGATTTTTTCCTCTTTCGTTTTTATTTTAATCCAGTTACTGCTTATGCAAAATGCAATAATATTCTGAAAAATGTGATACTAACATCTGAAAACAGTTTTTGTTGCTTGTCATAACATATCGAACCTAGGTGCCTAAAAGCTCAAGAATCCTCCCAGTACTTAAAAGCTGTGAAGGTTAATATCCTGCTGCTTCCATACTGACACTGAATATCTCAGTGAGATACAACAGAATTTCCACATACATTTTTTTTAATAATTGGATTGATTGTTCACCTATCACTGGAACAACTATGCAGCTATTGACCAAATTAAAACCCAGAAAAAGATTTGACAAGTATGGGAGAAATGTTAGAGACTGCTGAAGTATGATGTTAAGATGGAAAAATCAAAATTTGCTATAAAATGATTTTTTTTCTTCTGAACAAAATCATTGGGTCTGTGTGGAAAAGTTTTAGTAACAGGTGCTGCAAAGCTGGGCTATGTGTGAAGTTRTGGTGGGCTTCCCCGTATCAGGAAGACCTAGTTCCAGCTAGCTCTGCGATGAATCCACTGCAGGACCCTAGCAGCATATCTGTGTCAACATCTTTAACAACAGAAAATGCTGGACAGGCAGAAAAGAAAGGAAGAGGGAATGCCAAGAGCAGAAGATAAGGCAGAGGATGAGGAGAAGGGGGGAAAGTAGAAGGAGAAAGAGAGGACCCAGGCTGGAGCAGATGAATATTTCGAGAAGGAACTATAGTCTGTGGGAGAACACTCTCCAGAGCAGATTTTCCTTTTTTCCACAGAAAAACTAACTACAGCCCATGGGAGAACACACACCAGGGCAAGGGAAATCTGTGCAAAGGAGGGAGTGGCAAAGAGGAGCCACCAATACCTATTTCTCCCTACACCCTACCCTGCTACTCAGGGAGAGAGTAAGAAATTCTGGAGTGAATTTGTGAAATTAAGCTTGGGAGAGTGGGGAGAAAATGTGTTGTTTTAATGTCTTGCTTTCTCCCTATCTAAATCTATTTTAAATGACAATAAAATAAAATAAATTTCCCCCAGTATTTGGTAAACAGTCTCCAGTCTTTATCTCAGCACAGAAGATTTTTCATCCTATTTTCTGTCCCAGTCTCACTAAGGGAGGGGAGTGAATGAGTGGCTGGGTTGGTGTTCAGCTGTTAGCCAAGGCTAACCCACTAAAACAATAAAATTATTGTACTGAAATAATCTTACAAGACAGGCATTTCTGCAGAATCAGTCACCACTGAGATAAACACTGTTTAACCAAAACGTTGAGGTATTTGTCCCAGAATTAGTAAGAATAATACAATGTTTTACATTTTCCCTTATGATGACTCTGACTTTGATATATAACCCAAGTTCTGGAAACAACTAAATTGAAAATACTTGCAGTGAATTATCAATGACTGGCTTAGTTCCAAAGAATGCATTACCACTGAAGTGATTTACCAATGTCTTTCGCTATATATTACAACTACCTATCATTCACTTTTGCGTTTGTAGGTGAAGATAGTTGTCATTGCCTCCTTTATATAGGTACAAACACACTCACAAACATGTTGTTGTAGGCTCCTTCTCTTGTTGCTTGACTGTATTGTTTATTTTTGTTCAGTGCCATACAAGATATCTGCACAAGGGTTAAAAATGTAATAAATAATTAGAGGTCCTGTCACACAATTTTGGGTACCTCAAAGAGTCTAGAATGATAATCATAGTCTTTTCATAGGCAGTTGAATTTATCACTGGTATTTCTTTTAGTTTAGAAAAAGTAAGTGTAAATTCCTCTGTCATATATTACTGGGTTTTCAGTAAGATTAAACTTTACCAGTTAGAGGGATTTTGAATTCTACACCACTACCACAACCAACACTCCCCACTACACACTCTGAATGGAAGAAAGAAGAATTAGCTCTTAGAAAGAGTTTTCTTTTTGGTGAAGTCACAAAAACCTGAATTGAAGACCTGTATTTCCACCTCGCATAAAGCTGCCCCCGTATTTCCAATAAAACTCAAAACAAAGACCCATGCAAGAGACTGAGGAATTATCAGGATGTTAAATATTTTAAATCTCTCTGTCTGGAGGTGAGGAATAAGCCAATTYCCACTCCAGGTTTGTTGTTCAAGACCTGTTATTCCAATACTTGGCTAAATCCTTAAGGGTTACTCTTCTATAGAGAGGAATGGGAGTGGTGATTTGCTATGAATTCACTCTTCAAAATTGTTTCACAAAACAAAGACAAAATCTGTGGTACTTAGAATTTTGAGACTGTGAGAATGACTTTAGTTCACACTATACACACACCAAAAGGAACGGTTTCAATTGTCAGTGGGTAAATATTTTTTACTACCATTATATTAATGACTACTATTTTTTACTACCATTATATTATAGACTTCAATTAATATGAAAGCAGTTATAATTCAGAAACATTTTATACATATCAATTCTCCATTTCTATAGCATAAGAGCAGATTAAATTAATTAAATTCTATGTTAGTTCTTTCTTGAATAAAAAAAACTGCCAAACTGGGTCAAAAGGCAAATTATACACTGAGCTGCTTATGAATAAACCAAAACTTGTGATTAAATTTGAAAATTTCTGATATATTAGCCTGTATAATTTGAACAAGATACAGAGGCTGCCAGCATTGCTATTCATTAAGTTCTACTGGGGGGTTCACAGAGTTGTCCACATATCCAGGTGTACTGTTTTCAATGCTGTTAGTTCACACTGGGCTTTCTCAGGGGAAAATTTTTTTTATAAGTTGGATGCCACCAGACAAAACACACATAAATAGTTAAATAACAGGAAACTGATAGAAAATACATTAGAAATAAATATTTACCCGGAAATGTTAAAGCATTTTCACATCTGTCACAGTATTTTAGAAGTGTTAAAATAGCCTGGTTTGAAGCTTAAATAGTGTCAGCTATATTCAAGAACAACTCTGTGAGAGGAGTAATGAGAAAAAGGCATCTAAGGATAATAAAGATCTGTATTTGAAGCTAAAACTGTCAAGTCTAAGTGCTTATAAATTCATATTTAGACATCAGATATGAAGAACCACATCTCTATACTGTTCATCAACCAGAAGCTTCCATGCAGATAATGAAAGGAAAAGGCCAGACTTTCAAAAATTACCATACAAATCAAATCTTCTTGAGATCTCATAGGAATTTGTAGAGTAGAGACAGTTGATTTTTTTTTAAAGTAGGTGCCCTTCTATTTTGCCTTTTACTAAACACTACTGAGCAAATGAGATAGACATACCCCTGGATATTATAATGATTTAGGAGATATGTCTCATCTTTGTGTGTCCAGAGAAATGCCTGAATTAATGGCATACAAAGCCCTGCAA
Organism: Amblyornis subalaris; assembly: GCA_018881555.1. NCBI lineage: Eukaryota > Metazoa > Chordata > Aves > Passeriformes > Ptilonorhynchidae > Amblyornis > Amblyornis subalaris. Next base: position 1,423,842 of record JACAXG010000112.1, on the reverse strand, counting down.
TCTAGAGCGTCAATGAAGCATGGTGCAAGATGTTGACTAGGATTCAAACACAGGTAGTCTTGAGAGTGTGGCACTGGGGTGAGACTAATTACACCACTCCCTAAATAATAAGTTCAGATACAATGTTACATTCCTATAGATATGCTACATTTAATTGGAAAGTTTGCACTGTCAGCATTACTAAGAAATCTTCATAAGAGGCCATAAAATTTTAATATGATTTTAAGATCGATAGCTAAATTAATTATCTTGGGTTTGGAAAAAAAAAAGTATTTAAAATCTTTGTAATGTGTATCTGAAGACAATCAGATTCAAATACTTTTTGGGAAGGAAACTGAGTGTCATGGGTTAGAAATGGTACTTCCCAGTTTAGTGCTCCCAGCGAGAATCTCCAAATGATGCTGCTGTTCATTTGCTCCACCTCCCCCTCCCTCTTCCTTTTCTCCTGCTCCAGATGGGTTTTTCCACAGACTGAAGTCCACTGTAGACCCATCAAGAACTGTCTGTCAGAGAGTAGTTCCAACTTTACAAAGGCCATCCCTGCAGAATCCCTGCTACCAAAACTTTGTTATGTACACCAAACACAGTGACGAAACAGTGTGGGGAGAACCCATCTGAATGCCTGACTAAGGACCACTTACGTTCTTCTTTTTGATTTTTTTAACAGAAATTCAAAATGTAATTATCATTCTGACATCAGAAAGAATAGTTTTCACCAGCGTTCACTTAGAACACATATTTATCCATATGTACAAATGCRCGTTGTCCAAACAGTCCTAATTTATTGAAAGCCTGGGTCCTTTCTGGCAATGTAACAGTTTACACAAAGAGAAAAACAACACATCTAATTGCCTCCAAGAAAGCATTCTTCACTTATTCTGCATATGCTTCAGAGTCCTACAGTATATGAATTTCATCCTCCGGATGGGAATTGACAATAAATGATGATATATCTGACCTGTCTTACCTGTCAATCTTAGAATGTCATAAAAGACTCTACAATGGAAGTACACATCTCATTCCTCTGACTGCAAAAGTTTTATGACTTGTTCAGATTTAAATGTCTAACTTTGATGCCTAAAGGAAGACAGATCCTGTGTTTGGTTGCTTGGATAAATTTTACAAATAGCGAAACAAACCAAGTCAGTTTTTATGGAGTGTTATCATAAAGAAGGTTTTAGTTATCCAAAAGCATCCACTTGTGCCTTTGCCAGTCTCTCCGTTACTGTGAAAGGATGTGCTGAAGTCATATAATACTTAGGGATAGAACAGACTTCAGATGTTAAAGTCACAAGACACACACAAAAAGAGACCTATCTTAATCTCAGTGATGGTTTTAGTCCCTAGATGAGAGCATCACCAAAAATGTATTTGTCATCATTTTCTCTTTTCATAACAAAASCAGATACTTGGTAGCTCCATGTGACTCATAATCTAAGTACATCAAAGGGCAAGAATGACATTTTCCTACTGAGCTGAGGTTTTACACTGTGACTCCAACGACCAGCTTGGTGGAAGAATGAGATAAAAGAATTTTCTTTTCCTTCACAGTGTCTAGCTACTTTGGCATGTAAGTTCTATAATTAAATCAATGCAGGGGATAAGGTAAAAAAGTGAGGTTAAATGTAGAAAAATACTAATGCAACTCTTTTCCACATTATGAGGAACTTGCTTTCCTTGAATGTAAAACTACTTTATACATAAAAATAAAATATCTCTGTTGTGGGAATTCTGAGCTGTTTATATGGTCTAAAGAACACCGAGCTAAGAGAAGCAGTTAATACCCTAGATGGAGGGAATAACTTCCAGAAGGACCTTGACAGGCTTGAGGAGTGGGTCCAGGTGAACCTCATGAAGTTAACAAGGCCAAGTGAAAGTCTTGCACCTGGGTCAGGGCAACTCCCAATATCATGAGGATGAACAGGTTGAGAGCAGCCCTGTGGTCACGGACTTGATGATACTGATGGCTGGAAAAATRGATAAGAGCCAGTAACATATGTTCTCAGCCCAGAAAGTCTATCATATCCAGGTATGCATCAACGGAAGGGTGGCCTGCAGACTGAGGGGAGCCATTCTCCCCTCCCCCTCTGCTCTTATGAGACCCCCACCTGGAGTGCTGTGTSCAGCTCTGTAATACCAATTACAAGGTAGACATGGATGTATTAGAGCACATCCAGAGGACAGTAGTGGAAATCATCAGAGGGATAGAACACCTATGCCACAAAGACAGGCTGAGAGAGTTGGGGTTGTTAGTTTTGTAAAACAGAAGACCCAGGGGAGATCTTTAAGTTCTTAAAGTAGTCTTTTAAGAAAGATGGAGAGGAACATTTTACTAGGGCCTGTAATGACAGGACAAAAGGTAATGAATTTAAACTGAAAGAGGGTAGATTTGGATTGGATATAAAGAAGAAATTTTTTTTATGAGTTCAGTGAGACACTAGAACAGGTTGCTCAGAGAAGCTGTGGGTGCCCAATSCTTGCAAGTGTTCAAGGCCCAGTTGAAAAGGGTTTTGAGCACCCTAATCTAGTGGAAGGTGTCCCTGTCTGTGTAATGGGGTTTGGGCTAGATGATCCTTAACGATCCATTCCAATTCAAATCGYGCTATCATTCTAGAATTCTAAATTGTTCCCTAATCTGATGCTTTGCTACCAAGGATAAGTTTTCCTTGCTCCAGACTTTTCTCTCTGGTCTCCAGGACCTGGGATTCCTGAAAAGAAAAACAAGCAAAACTTGTTACTCCTCAGAATAAGGAGGATACAAGAGATTTTAAGACAAAAGTGACATCAGAAAAGTAACAAAATATAGAGGAAGGACAGCTATAAATGGAACTAGCTGTGCTAAAAAAAAAAAAGGAGGTAAGATGAATTTTAATTATTTAACTAGTCAAACTACCTATCAAACTGTGTTTACAACCTGTTTCGCAATCATTAAAAGATTTACAGTTCTATTTTTCCATAAGATTTGCTTTCCCTTGTCCACAGCCAACTATCTGTATGTGATGATTTTCAGGGCTGAAAAACACTCCAGGTTTTATTTAAACAGATTTGACAATTGAAGTTGTACAGATCACGTGTGTATTTATCTAATACTACAAAGAATGCCTTCACATTTTGAGAAACACAGAATCATCTAGATTGAAAAAGACCCCTGAGATAAATGAGTCCAGCTCTTGACTGAACACTACCTTGTCAACTAGACCACAGCGCTAAGTGTCACATCCAGTTTTTTCCTAAACACTTTCAGCTTCCTGGGCAGTCCATTCCCATGTTCAAGAAYCCCTTCCATGAAAGAATCCCTCCTGATGTCCAACCTGAATCTCCCCTGGCACAGCCTGACACACTGTCTCCTTGTCTTGTTGCTGGTTGCCAGGGAGAAGAGACTGAGCCCCTCCTTGMKACAATCTCCTTTCRGGAGAGAGGTAAGGTCATCCCTGAGCCTCYTCTTCTTCAGGCTAAACAACCCCAGCTGTTCCTCATAACACTTGTGCTCTAGAGCCTTCACCAGCCTTTTTGCCTATCTCTGGACAAATGAGTTATTACAGGTTTCTTTGGCACCTAGATCACCAAGACCAGTGCTGTTTTACTGCGGAAGCTGCAGATATTTCACTGTTCCGATATCATATTTAAATACACAACAGAAGTACCTTCAGAATGTGAAAAAATATTAGGAAGTGAATAAAGAGTTGTTAACTCAAATGTTATTTGCAAGACTCAAACCAAACATTTACAGCCACCTCTGACACAGTTTAAAATGTGGGTATCAGTATTTGAAGTATAAACTACATTTAGAAATCTTTAGAGAACCCACAGAGTTTGGACAAGTTTATTATTGAAAGCCAAGCAAAGAGACTGCAGCAAGGTGAAAAATGAAGAGTGTTAAAAGATAGACTTTCTTTGTCTCAAGTGACTACAGCTATAATAGAATAGAGATGTTAACCTTTGCCTTGCATTTCCCCCATCTTCTCTTGAGTTTGATTAAAGCACAAAAATAGAACATTGCAGATTAATAACAGAAGTTTGGTTTAGTTTTATTTTKGTTTAATAAATATAAAGAAATAGACATGAATATATAATAAATACATATATATATAAATAAGAAGGGAGAGGAAAATGAAGATAATGAAAAAATTAGTTGACGGTAAAAACGGGGAAAAAAAATTAGGCTAAGAGTTTAATCCCCTGTTTGTTTTTGCTTCTCTTGTATAATGAAGACATGAACCATTAGGCTGTATCAGGTATATAAGAACATCTGCTGACCATTTTCAGACRTTTGATTCTTTCACTTCTCTGGCACTGGTCTTCCAATCTTACATTTACACAGATCTGAACCCAAAACATTTCACCAGAAGACAGAAGCAAATGACAGCCATGCATAAAAATTTAAGAAACTCAMGTTCTAGAGGATCAACTTAATTTGTTGGAGTTTGCAAGGTTAATAATCCCCTTTCTTTTCATGAAGGCATTGTACTCCATACACCTCAGGTAATTCTGATTTTAATAGCATGAAATGAAGACACTGAATAGTTATGAAGAGACAAGTAAATCAGTAACTTTCAGTGACCTTGTTTTTTCAATGCTTGTATGCATCTCAGCTGAGGAAAAAGCAATCATTTCCCTACTGGCCCTGAAAAGGGAACACACTGTGAAGTTTTTCCAAGAAAAAAGTGAACAGTMCTTAATGTGACAGTGGTCAAATGCTGGAACAGGATGCCCAGAGAAATTTTTGGGATGTTTATCTCTGGAAATACTTAAAAACTTACTGCATACAGCTCTAAGCAATCTGCTTTAACTGCTCTGCACAGAAGATGGAACTAAATGACCTCTGGAGGTCACTTCTATATTTCATGATTCTGTGATTCTGTGATCCATTTGTATGCCTGTAACATTCCCTCATGACAGGATAAAGATGACCTAAAGTTATCCAAGTATTCCCTGGATAGTTCTGGTGTTAGATCTTGCTGAATTATACATCTTCAAAACTTACAGCTGAGTCCTGATTTTGGCCCATTTTAATGTTTGTGGCTATTTTGTTGTGTTTTCTTCGTGTTGTTGTTGTTGCTCTTTTGCTTTGTTTTGTTTTGTTGTTGTCATGTCAAAGATTCTGATTCTGAGTCATATGACAAGCTACTGAAAAATGAAGAGATATTGCCTAAAACATACTTTGAAAGACATACCCCTGTAGAGTTCAGCTATTCAAACCACTTCTGCTGAAATCCACAATACTTTATCCTTAAAACCATWATAGATAACTAGAATGAAATTCTACACAAATAAAAKTATTGTATACCTCAGATTTGGGCTACATGATGCTTATAAACTTAGCTTTCATGAAAAAAYGAATCAGTTATAACTGTCACGTTTTTTTAGAAACCAAGCTAATTGCAATTTCTCTCCTTGCAGAAAAGCTTTGGGAAGTGATTCTCAAAGGTAATAACAGCAGCTGAATGCCTTTTTTCCAGGAAATGTTAATGGGAAATAGGCCATGAAGTGGTACAAGTTCAGACTGGATAAACAGCAAAAAGTATTAAAATATATGGCACTGGTCATACTTTGTAAATTATTATCTTCAGAGTATAAAAATTAAATGTGCATGCAATGTGGATTTAAAAATATGAGTTAAAAATTTAAGCATTTATTTAACAGTAAAAAAGCTATTTTTCTACATTTCTGTTTGAATTCTAATGATCTTTGGGTTTTGGGTTCAGCTCAGTAGTAACTGTATTTATCTGTCTATAATCAAATGTCTTTATAGATCTATAYCTAAGTGTCTTTATGTCAGCCAGGTGTCTATAGTCAATGGAAATCTAATCAGGACAGTCAGTGATTCCTAGAGAACAATTCAGCCCATCTCAAGTTGCATACCAGGGGTTTGATTCTTTTGCCTATTCCTGAGAATCTAATACTATTTGAGATGCTGCAGAGTACTCTGCCCACCAGCAGCCAGTGCAGGTCTTCTCTAGATTTTGCATGATCTCATTCCRCTTTGAAGGTCTCAGAGACCTAACCGGTGTTGGATGAACATGGTTTAATAACAGCTGTCTGCAGTTAGGCTTTTGAATCAAATACTTCAGTTTATCATATTAGGTCTGTTTTTACAGCAAGCAGACATGTAGCAAGATCTTGAGGATATTGATATTCGCAAATATATAATAAATTTMTAATGTGATGGTGATCTCTCTTGAGACCTAAGAGAAGAGAGTTTTTCGTTATGTAAAATCCTATTGCTATTCTAAAATAGTTTTAAAACCTGGAACCTTTTTGAATTAATTTTTTGTTTTAAAAAATTACTCCATAGTTTTTCATACATTTTACATAATATCACTTTTTTAGATATTATTGCACTTTCTCAGAAATCACATGAATGAACATACATCAGAAAGCACATAATGCTTTCAAAAACGATTTTGGGCAGTTCATTACAGCACCTTGATTTCTATTTCCTGATGAGAAATGTACTTGCTATTGTGCAATCAAAAGAATTATTATCTATTTTTGGGTAGAGATCTGTATGGCCATTAGRGATTGAAGCATAATGTTTCCTTTATAATTTTATTTTTAAACTTTGCTTTAACTAACTAGGAAAAAGTAGTAATCAATTAATTTTGAGCAGATCTAAATAATTTGTATGTATAGCTTTTTACCTAGTAGCACAAGTCAGGAAAACCCCTGAAAACAATTCAAGCAATTGTGCTATTTGCCAAGGCTGTGAAGCTAAGGGGAAGCTGGTAGAGTATTATCTTTACACACATTGGTCTGCTAGGACTTTTGCATTGTGGCTGGATGCCAGGTGTCCACCAAAGTTACTCTGTCACTCCCCATCTCAACCAGACAGGAACAAGAAAATGAAATGGAAAGTTAATGGGTCAAGATAAAGACGGAGTGATCACTCACCAGTTACCATCATGGGCAAAACAGACTCAGCTTCGGGGAAATTAGACTAATATATTAACAATAAAACCAGAGTAGGATAATAAGAAACAAAACCCAAATCTTAAAACACCTTCTCCCCACCTGTCCCTTCTTACCAATCTCCACTTTTCTGCTGAGTTCTCTACCTCCTTCCCRCAGCAGCACAAGGATAAGGAATGGGGATTGCAGTCAGTTCATGACGTCTTTGCTACTCCTTCCTCAAGCACACGTGCATCGACGCTCCCTGCATCACTCTGCTCCTTTGTGGGTTTTCAGAGAACAGAATGGAACTGGAGGAGTTCTTGGACTGGCTGTGCCTCATGTCTTTAGCTCCTTTGAAGCCTCTACTRAACTACTGCTGGTTTGGGTAAGCAGTTGAGTGCATCCATCACAGACACCTAAGACATCTGAGACATCCACACTGAACTGGAAGATATGTCCAAGGATGTCACTAAAATGAAACTAAATGCCTGTGTTAAGGCATCTGAATCATGTTTTTTGAGACGCCTGTCTTTTACAAGCAGCATTTACATTTTACTAAGGCTTCTATTCTTCTGCTTGTAAATATTCAGATTTTATTTTTACCATCTACATTTTCACTAGCTTCTATTCATGTCAGAAAAATARCTGCATTAAATGAGTACCCAGAATAACCCCAAGGTCCTCTAGAACTGACAATAACAATAGTATGATCTGAAAGAGCAGAAGAAAGAGGCAATATGAATTTTGTATGAATCCTGAAGAGTTGTCACAGAAAACAGATACCTAGGGACTAGTAGCAATTTATACATATTAGGAAAAAATCAGATTCTGGACATGGATATATTCTCGCTAAAATCTTACAGTCTATCACAGTGCATGTTGTTCAACCAGTCCTTTTCTCAAGTGTTTCTACATAATATTTTGTTATCATCAGCTGTGGGTATAGAGRATTTGTGTTGTTTTTTTTTTCTTTGCCAAAATATGTCCCTGGAGTTATCTTACCATAACTTTCCTACTATTACCAACACTTTATTTTAACACTGTCATAGATCAGATTATTTTTATTATCTTCTTAGCACACTCCTTACATTTCTCTCTAATAAATCTCATTTATTTCCAGGTCCAGTCACTTTTTCTCCACAGCCCTAGTCTCTCCCTTATTCCACTTGTATTAAGCTATAGTTTTCTCTATGTAATCTGAGAGACTCTGCTAGTAACAACTATTTTTCCCTACTCAGGCCTTTTATAATTTATGGGCGGGATTCATCTTATCAAATGAAGACGGCTGAGAAGTAGATTAATTCTTTTAGCTACAGATTAATATGCAAGTTCATGCTGACCTAGAGGCAACCTGAAGATCTCTGCTCAAAGAATTCCTAAACAAGAGAGTTCTATTATTCCCAGGCCTTCAGCTGATTCCATTGCAAATCAGTTGGTTGATTTTATTCAGATTCATATTTACAGCTGTTTGACTAAATATTTAAAATCATGCAGACCTATATTTAATATATATTTCTGATCTATTTATACCTTTCAGTACATATGACCTATTACTCGTTTATGCAATACATGCAYATGGAAATAGCTTCTTTTATTGCAGGAATCACAGTCATTAATCCTTAAAAAAATATGAAAATCTATTTAAAGTAATCTTTGCTTTGTTAATGCTTTGGGTTTCCTCCCATTACCCATTGTAAAAGCTAGGCTTCCAYACATTGCATAAAATTACTGGGTATTCTTTCAGGCAAAATATATTCATTGTATCCATTCATTCCTCAGCCTTACATAGTCTGTAACCTTTGCTGAATTTATTGGTAGCGCCCTTATCCCTTTTTTGCCTTTGTGTCACCAGACTAACCAAGCCTAGTGCTTCCAATCTCTTCTCATATAATAGACTTCCARTTTTCTACATTATCACAGAAGCTTTCTCCATCTGTCAGTTTGAATTCATCTCTTTTCAATATGAATGACCAGAGCACATATTTCAGAGACTATCTCACCAGAATTTTGTATAATGGAACTAATATTGTCCTAACTCAGCTGACAAATTCTAGGACACCATTTGCATTTTTCACAGCTGTGACATATTTTTACTTCATAGGACCGAATATGACACAGCTCCTTCAATGAGCCTGAATTTCTGCTGTCAGGTTTTGTCAGTGATTTTTCTTGCTAGTTTCCAGTTACAAAACACAAAATTTTCTACTATGAAATGTTGTATTATTATTATGTCTTTGGTACCATAATTCACCCGATTTTTCTCCTATGAGTATGAACAGACAATTTTTAAAAAATCTGATTAAAGTTKCAAAGCTACCAGTCTGTCAGGTAGAACTGATTCATCAGTTACTCACCCGTTAGTGAAATGTACATATCTCTACAGGTAACTTTTTGCAACACGAAGAAGAATATCTTAACCAAAATTGGCATCAAAAGTCAAAGTAACTAATTTTATTTTATAGAAGAACAAACACTGTTGGAAGAAGTTGTCTCCTGCTTTTTTTTGTATTTTCTTCAACAACTCTATTCTGATTACTTTTACTTATTTAAGCAGTACATGTGTGGAATGACTCTTCATTATCTCTAGGATTACAATGATTTTTCCCTTTGCAACATTSGTAAAATTCCTCAAGGAATTCTTTATTCATATCATAATAATTACTTTCAGTTAATAGTATTAYCAACCCAACCCTTGAGAAACATTATTACTTCATTTGTCTTTCATCAGATGTTTAGCATCAATAATTTCTGTTGTCTTCTCTCCTTTGATTAGAACCTTGATAATTTTGTAGTTCTAGTAATTTTYATCTTTTCTCACCTAACCTGTAGTTTTCCATATAGTGCTATATGAAGTGCTTTGTTGAAGTCAAGGCAGATGCATACTTTGCATTTCATTCCTCTGATAGATTCAAGCACATACACCCTATGCATGATATTCATTATAGGGTATATACATGCATGATATTCATATCTATACATATCTATATACATATATKTTATCAAGTAATCAGAAAACCCCTTGATTTTCTTCGAAACCCTTTTCTTATTTTTCAATTTTTCTTGTATTCCAATTTGTCCTAGGCCTTTTATACTGGGATGATCAGATCCATATGACTGCAATAGGACAGATATTTTTTTATTCAGTAGAAATAATACATTAAGTATTTATCACTCCCATAGTGGAAACTAATACTCTTTGTTGGTTTGAATTAGGATGCCTTATAATTACCCCTTTGAAGACTATCTAAATACATAAATGTTCCCCTTACATTTCTTTCCCAAAACAACCTTTTTTAGAAGATTCACTGGTAAAAAATAATGTTGACTGGCATTAATTAGGTTCTTATTTCACATAGATCCCAAACTTTATTCATTTTTCCAGGATGGCTGTAGACAGACGTTGAAAGAGAGCTGGAGTATGAACATTCCCAAGCAACTTTGGGTGCTCGGAAAAAGTAAGCAATCATTAATGGCTTCCAATTTCACAATTAGCTCTGAGTAAAGKACAATATAAAAATCTCACAGAAGAGGCAGATTCTGCACATAGCAGATACTCCTCTCTCCAGCTTTGAAACACCTGAAAGCTGCCCTATCACTTTTCATTAAGATATTGCATATAAARTTCCAAGACACATTAAAGACACATTAAAATAAAGACGTACAAAAAAATCTCTGTATTCTCTTGAAGCCTGGAAAGCTTTTGGTGTTTCAAGACTATTCTTTCAAAGGCTACTGTGGTAACTTTTTCATAGTCCTTTATTAGGACAAGATAGTCAAATTGCTTTAAATTAAGCAGCTGTTGAATAGAAAAGAGAAAACATTTTTAGAAAATTTCTCTTTGTTCTAAGACTGAGATTAGAAGAGACATTTTGAAAAGYGTTGACAAGCTTTGAGTGAAGGGACCTGGCTGATTCTGGAAGAAGTAACTTGACAGGTAAAGGCTGAAAGATTTTTGTGAGATCTAAGAGAGATTTTCAGACTAAAATTGATGAATAGGTAAGAGCTGTGCATACAGTACGTCAGGCTCTTTCGATTAGGGGAAATATCTGTGCCTTAGTTTGTGATTGTGTCTGTTCAAAATACACATAACTTATGCATACTCACATGCATACAGTGACCATACCACCAATCTCTGAAGGTGAGATGAATTGACTACAGGCACGGCATGGAGTGTGACAGTGTGCTTCTCCCGCCTGCCTCTTGCTTAAGCCATAATATCCAATGGGGTTTTTACAGTCACGTCCAGCTTGCTGTGGACTTTGGGGGACAGATGGCAACATGGTACACAAGGGCTGTCTGGAACAGTGACTCAGACATCTCAGTAGTACACAAGTAAGTCAATCATGTTACTTTAGAAACAGTGGACCGCCCAGGGCTTGCTGAGCTCTCCTGCATAGCAGTGCTTCACACTAGGACCTCACCTTGAGTAGGGACGTCTCTCAAGGTTACTCCTAGAGGCTGAGAAATTCCTTGCTACAACAGATCCTTGATAAGTGCTTAATAGTGTGCTAAAATTTGAAATCTTATCTGAGTGACATATAGGATTCATTGTGCATATATAATCATTTAGACATAAACAGTTGACAAAGTCTGGGACTATGTGTGGATCCAGCTGCACCTAGACTCCTCTCTGAGAAGGAGTTCAGAAAGCAGGGTGGGTTCTTTCTGAACCTCATGACTCAACAGAAGTGTCTCCCTGACATCTTTATCTGACCCTGTCCTCTATGCAGTATATGACCAAATGTACCTTGCCATCCAATCTTGTTAAACCACTGTTGCATTTATGACTGAATTTTCTTAATTAACTCACTACTTTAATAAAGTATATTGTTGCTTCTCTCTTACTATTGAAGCATATCACTCCATTTGCAACAGTTTATTAGGAATGTCACACAGTACCTTTATAAGGAAGCTTTTCTATATAGTTATATGTCGCCCTGGTTTTTGCAGTTTCTTAATGTTTTTCTCTTCTGTAACAAAGTTCTCATGCTCATTTTGTAAACATGGTCATATTTTCCTAACGTCCATTTATTGTTTACATTCTTTGGTGCTGGGCAGAGATATTTGATGGATCTTTCCTTTGACCAGTGTGATTGAGGGGTGGCRGTATCACCCTCCAATCCACGGGGGTTTCTAAAAACATATAAAATAATGAGCCGGGGTCAATCGGCCTCCTCTTCTTGCCTTCCTGGGTTCCTGTTCGACAAGAGCGTCTGTGTGGTTTCTTCGTGGCCGAGTGTGACAGTTATAAATGTTAAAAACACATTAGATTACTTAATATTTTGCACTCAACACTTGTAACTTATTCAGTGATAGCAGTGAAYTGTGCTATAAGATCCACAGAATCCTTTCCGCAGAAAGGAACGTTTACTCTGAAAAGACTGATGCTTGCAACATAGAAGATGCTAACACTAAATACAGCATGCTAGAGCAATAGCCTATTAAAACTGCAGACTTGGAGAAGATTGCATTTGCAAGGAAAACTATGTCTCACCACTGAATATTTATGGCAATCATTCATAAAACCATGTGCATATTAAATTTGACTGCTGCTTCAAATATTTCAAAGATGTGTTCGTTTCAATTACAATGAACTGAGCAGCAGTGACAGTCAAAAAGGTTTTTCTACACATCATTTTATAAGAAATCAAACAACGAAAAAAGTGTTTTCTACTAGTTTGTTACATAGTGTGCAGTGGGCGTCTGGAATAACAACATGATTTGAGGTGCAGTGCCAGAATAGTTTACATTGTGGCAAGTTATGTAAAACTTGTTACATACACTGATATTAGGAAAATCATACCAAATCTAAATAGATTTAGGTTAATGCATAAAAGAATCCTTTGYGCTTTTTTTTGTCAGCATGTGTACAAAGAGGCGAAACGTTCTTGTAAACAAACTCTATCATTTCTCTATGACTAAAATACTAAATACAGAAATATTTTTACAAATATATCTCTATATTATGTCTTTTTTTACAATAATTTCTTCAGGTGGATTTTATTCTCTCAATTACTTTACAATGAATTTACTGTAGTGCAGAGATGATATTAGAAGTATGATATACAATAAAAATAAAATTTAGAAAAATAAATCTGCTGTTGTTAATCCTTTGGCACGTCTTATGAGTAATAACACCTAAATTGCATCTCTGATGCTTTTGAGTAACCATAAATTCTTACATAAATCATATAACTTATGAAAATTTTGAAATACACAGAAATATAATGGCATTTACACACAGGTCAGTACAGCTTTTCTCTGTGCCCATGAATTACAGGCACTTCATTCTGAAAAACAGCTACTTAAGATGTTCCCTTAAGAAGCAATTTTAATGGCATAGTATTGCAATCAGTCTAGAAATTGCTTTCTACCTTTTTATGATATAAAAAATTATGCAGATTTGTTCATTTTTCACCTCTTGATAAGTAATTGAAAATGTCCTTTGTCTCTAGACCTACACCTTACCATCTGTTACTTTATTTTGCATAAAAACCATCATGTTAAGGTAATTAAATAATTTGGTTTTATATAAGCATGTTTAAAGGCTTTCTGTTCTGTCTTAAATGGCAGAAGACAACTCTGCACTATTCTAGACTATAGTCTCCACTATTCAAATCTTGGTTCTTCTAACATTAGGTCACATGCTACTGAGTCAACAGTGTGACCTGGCCACCAGAAGGGTCAACCGTGTCCTGGGGTGCATCACGCACAGCATTACTAGCTGGTCAAGGGAGATGACTGTCCTGATCTAATCCGTGCTGGTGCAGCCTCACCTTGAGTCTTGTGTGCAGTTTTGGGTGCCACAACATAACAAGGATGTACAGCTATCAGAGAGCATCCAAARGAGGGCCACAAGGATGGTGAAGGGACTAGATGGGAAGCCATACGAGGAGTGGCTGAGGTCACTCTGTCTGTTCAGCCTGGAGAAGAGGGGAGACCTCTTCATTGTCTACAGTTTCTGAATGAGGGGAAGGTACTGATTTCTCTCTTACGASCAGTGGCAGGACCCAAGGTAATCACCTTAAGCTGTGTCAGAGGAGGTTTAGGCTCGATATTAGGAAAACGTTTGTCATCCAGAGGGTAGCTGGGCACTGGAACAGGCTCTCCAGGGATGTCATCATGGCACCAAGCATACCAGAGTTCAAGAAACATTTGCACTGTCCTCTCAGGCACATGGTGTGATTCTTGGGGCTGTCCTGTTGTCCTGGTTCYTGCCAGGACAGGGTTAACTTTTGCAATAGCCAGGAGAGGGCATGACTAGGACATGGAGGTTATTCTATACCTCTTCATGTCATGGCCGGGGGTGGGGGCAAGGGAGTCCCTTCTGGGGAGGAGGGATTCCTTTGGGTTGAATAAATGAGGCAGAGGGAACACTGGTTCCAAGCAATCACATGTGAATCTTGTACACTTTGTTATTTATATTGCTTCTCTTACTGTTAGTTTTCTTATCTCATTGCTGTTTCCAATAAATTGTTCTTTTCTCAACCTCGCCTTTTGTGCCTCCAATTCTCCTTAAGGAAGGGGGGGGAYGGGGGGCGGGAGCGAACAAGTGGCACATGGGTGTCAGTGGGAACACTAAACTGGGGAATACCATTCCTAAACCGTGACACCAGTCCAGGGCCAGGAACTGGACTTCGATGATTCTTGTGGATCCCTTTCCAATTCAGGATACTCTGTATTCTATTTTTAAATTGTCTTTTGAGTTGTTTATCAGCTCTGCTGACATGGAAACACTGAAGAGAGCTTAGGAAGAGTAACAGGGAGCTATTTAAATAGGGAATTGCTGAAAAATATGGGAACAAGAAAGACAAGAACAAGTTATGGGTAAGTCAGAATGAATTTTCCCCAGTGTCTTAATTGAAGTCTACCTGTCTTGAAGTCTTGATAATAACCTAAACCTSAACTGTTAGAAGGGATCAATCTGGAGAACCAAATACTTCAGCATTAAGCCATAGTACTGTGGGAACTATGACAGATGGAACCATCCTCTGGTGTTTAATGCTAAGATTATATATGAAGACTCAGAAGACTCAGAAGACATACACTCTATAATGAGGACTTTGGAAAGGTGCTTTCACTCACTCACAAATTTGAAAATGTAGAACTGCCGGATACCCTGACATGAAGAAAAATGACAATTGAAGTTCAGCCATGTCAGCTATGAGTAGTACCGCTTTAGAATGGTTCTAACTATTCTTTTAGACTACATCAGAGTATGAATATAACAAAATAAATAGTTATTGTTTCTGTCTGAATTAGAGTATGTTTGCTGAGTGTGACTTTGGCATTTCAAACAGCTGCAACTTTGTATTTTCAATTGTCTATATTGTTCCATGGTTTAAACCCTTAATTCACAAAAGTAAAAAAAAAAAGATTTGCACAGTTATATAATTTATGAGGATTCTATTTTAAGTGTGTGATTTATTACATCTGGAAATATCCAGAAAAACATAATTCCCGTTCAATATGTTAATGTTCCAACTCTAAAGGGGATCCATTATCTTTTTCATAAGTAACATGGTCAAAATTTAGTTAGACTTTGATGAAGTAATAATCACAGTATTGCTTCCATAATATGGAACCAGCTACATATATGTTCTGCTTCTTTAAGTTCACAATTCTTAAAAACCTGACAAGATCAGAAATTAGTGGGACACAGTAACATCCGAAAGAATTAAACCATAATATCTAAATTCTGTAAATAATCCAGAGTATGAATAATCACATATTTTAAGACCAAACAATTTTTACTTAACCTTAGAGAGACATAGGAAAAAAATTGTTTTTCCTTGCAAATAGGAAGATTGAGATAATTGCTTTCACATCCTCACTGAAAAAAAGGGCAATRGCTTTTCATGTCTGTTCTTACAAGTACACAAAATGTAGGCCTCCATGGCTAGCCATTTATCTCAAGTTTTGCCTTTCTGTCCACTGAAATCTTTGCTCCATCTACTTAGAATTGTTACCATGCAGACAACACAGCAATCCAGTTGACAGGTAGTTAATTGTTCAGGTGTAAATGAGTTTATACACAAATCCTTTGTGGATTTTTTTTTTTAATTGAACGAAAATCCAATTAAACAAAAATCAACTAAACAAAACCAAGGAGCTTTTAACAGCACGAATGCATTAGAATAATGTAATCAATTTTTTTAACTTTATGAAAAAACTAAATCATGCCTAAAGAAGGCCCACTTCTTCATACTTTAAAAAATAAACTCTCATAGATTTATRCTGAACAATTACATATTAACTGTGAACTATACTAATTATTCTTTTTCATCCAAGATACTGGGGTTTCAAAATACTCTTAAAGGATATAGTAAAAGAGAAACTTTATAGATTTTGTTAAAATTCGTGATATGTTTAAATATCAAGTATGYTTCACAGATGATGTCAACAATGTAATTTCCTTCTAAAATCAGAATACTTTCATTCAAATCAGGCACAGCTGCACACTCCTGCCCAATCTAAAATAGACTCTTTGGGACTTCATTCCCTAATGTTACTTTTAATGCTTACCCTCCCCTGCTTTTCTACAGTGTTCACTTATTTTGTGGCAAAGCCTTGCATTCTTTAATTGATTTTGCCATCAGTCAAGAAGGTGAATCCTGTGAGAATCTGTCTTTTAGTCTTAAAAATTTCCMAAAATGACAAGAAAACCAACCAACCAAACAAACAAGTATAAGCCAATAGGCCAGATATTCTTCAAAGGTACTTATTTTGCTTGTGACAACTGGGCCCTCAGAAATAAACCTGAAAAGTATCTRGAATATACACCTGCAATCTGATTCACTTTTTCTTTGGAGATCAGAACAATTAAGTTTGTCTGAACGTTTTGCTTGCCCCACACCTTAATGCCTACGAACATAGGGACCACTGTGAGGTTCCTATACAGACCTGTACTTTACAGACCCTGGGCTTTATGTGGATCACCAGAGAAATTTGATCTTATCAGAGAACTAAGAAAAACTCTAGTACGTCCACAATGAAATATGRCTTAAGATAGCTGGCAGAACTACCTGAGAACAAGCACTGTCAGAAGAGCAGATCACAGAATCACAGAATCAAATAGTTTGGAAAAGACCTTTGCGATCATGAAGTCCAACCTCTAGTCTAGCATACTGACATGTAGGTATTGTTGTATGGCCTTGAACTTTTTTAACACTTCGTAGCTTACTCTGCTCACTTTGCCTTCATCCTGTGACAGTAACTCTGAACCATCCAGGTTTGCAGTCCTTTCTCCTCCATACTATTCACCAATGTGTCAGAAAGAAGAAACTGCAAGAGTAAATTTCAAAAAGTTTTAATTCTCTTCTTTTGTGTGTGAGCAAAACATATCTGCTTAGGCCTGCTTGAGCTTTTAATCAGACTTCAAAGAATTTAATTCTGGAGCTAATCAATATTTCTTACATATCTTGRTTTTATAAATCCATATAAATGGACATAAGAAAAGACCAAACAATGATGCAAAGTGACCACTTCCGTTATTTTATACTTCATACTAGTTCCTGTTCTGTATTTAGTTTATGTACCTCTGCTTGTCTACAGTCTTTAATAGCTTAATTTAAATGCTTGTTCAGGAGAAAAATCAATAGATGTTTGGGTTAGAAACTGAAAACCCTCTCAAGTGTGCTGATTTTTGGACCCTACATACAAATATTGACACAAGACCAAACACACAATCTGGCCCAAGGACCATGTAGTCCTCTCTGGTGCTCATAATAAAGAGAATAACCAAATAGGCTCGTAAATCAACTCTACAGGTAACAGAAACCTCATTTATATCTGTGCCTGAAGATGAGCACTATACATAGAAGAAAGATTTAGACAACAGTAAATGTCTCAGAAATATTAAAGAACTGGTGATGGTAAGAATAAATATAATTCTGTAAAAAGAAACAAATTAAAGTTTGATTATGATATATTTTTACTKGATCTCGAAAGATTATATTCATTGTTTATAAAATTGTATGTCTTACAGTACATGCCACAAATACACGTTAATCAAATGAATCAGTCAAAAACACCGATTACATGCTAGGATGTATGATTTTTTTAAAAAACATTATGTATCAAATTGTCTTGATCTGAAAGATGAATGTGAAAAAAAGGCTAATAGAAAATAGCCAAGTTGAAACTGAATGAGTGACTGTTCCTCACATCCATTAAAAAGGATACTTCATGTTAAATTAGATTTCAATACAGACTATAAGGTCTCTCAAATCAGAAGGCCTAGTTTTTCCAGATCTTAAACTGACCTTAAGAAATCCGTAAAATGTAAGTCCCCCACCCACACTTACCTTAGGGACACATGATATTAAGATTGTTTCCTTACTGCCTAGTAAGCATCAAAAACTTAACAAGGTGTTCCATAACTCTTGCAGTAGAAGTTCATTCCATTCAGAAAGCACGAAAGATTGATACCTTTGAGGAAGTTATCTCAAGACAACAGTTTGAGTAATTCTRTATTTTCCCTTTGTTTCCAAGTTGTCATTTGTAGAAATCTAAAGCATAGTTGGAAGAACTGTTTTGTGAACTGTGGGGAAAAACCACAAATTTTCTACAGCAAATAGGTAGAGTCCATAGAAAACAGCTTCAGAAATAAATAGTTCAATGTGCAGCTTTCAGACGTGACCAGAATGAAGCAATTCTTCATCCAGTCTTTTTGTTTGTTTGTTTCTGTTTATCCCAGTTCAAAATATTCTGCGGACTATCTAAATTCCCTTCTGAGCCATCAAAAAGCTGTCCATGAGATATAACTTCCAATAAATGGTACATATTTATACAGCTGAACCTTTCCTTCCCCTTCGTTGTGGTTTAGGAATGGTATTGTCCAATTTAGTGGTCCCACTAAAACCATGCACCACTTACTCATCTCCCTCACCCTCCCCTGTGGGTGGCTGGAGAAGAGGATTGGAGGCACAAAAAGTAAAGATCACGGGTTGAGATAAGAACAATTTACTGGAGACAGCATTGAGATAAGAAAATGAGCAGTAACTGCAACAATATCAATAACAAAATGTAGAAGATTTACTTGTTGACTGGTTCTTATATTGAATTACAACCATTATTTGATATAGAGTAATACATTTTGATGTGCAGAAACTGATCAGAAAAAGAAAAAATGAGTTGGTTTCCTAGCTCGATACCAGGTCTATTTTCACAACTTCATCCAATTAAAAGACTTCTTCAATGTGAAAATATGGGATTTGGGATCTCACCGCAGAAATAATTTGCAAAACAYATTTATGTCAGCTAATACCTGTAAGTAGTGTCTGACTTCAAATATTATCAGTACAGTATGTGTGTGTGTGTGTGTGTCTACAGTTCACCTCTACAAAGCAGGAGGATAGTTGCATGCTAAGTCTTATCTAATAAGGCTCTTCCGGGTGTATGAGTTTCAGCCTGAGCATACCAGTGCATGATGGTGCTTATTCCTCAGTGATGGGCTGCAGGAATAAAGAGGAAACTGTGAGATTATAGTATGGGGAGTGACATCTGCTGAGTGGGAGGAACTGTCGTATGGCATTGAAGCAACTGTCCTGGAAATGGCAAGAAGAAATGTTCACATGCAGCGAAAAAAGTTCAGATCATTGTTTTAGTGCTTCCATTGCTGTCTCTCAAACCCGCAAYTGGAACTATGTCGATTTAAGTTGAACATTCATTTCACTTTTGACAAAGTATTTATACACTTGGACACGATAGTGAAAATTAAGATTAAAGAACAAAAGAAAAATGACCTTAAGAAATGAAATAACCTTAGAACAGGAATATTTTTCAAGTTTGATTAGGAAACAGAGTTGTGGTAGGTTGCACCTGGCTGAATGCCAGGTGCCCACCAAAACTGCTCTGTCACACCCGCTCCTCAGAGGGTCAGGGAAGAGAAAATATAATGACAGGCTTGTGGGCCAAGATGAAGACAGGGAGAGATCACTCAGTTACCACCACAGGCAAAACAAATTTGACTTGGGGAAATTAGTTTAATTTATTACCAATCAAATCAGAGTAGGATAATGAGAAATAAACTCAAATCTAAAAAACATCTGTTGCCCTCAACACTTCTCTTCTTGCTGGGGGACCTCTGCTCCAGCGCTTGGAGCACCTCCTGCCCCTCGTTCTTCATTGACCTTGCTGTGTGCAGAGTTATTTCTCTCACATATTCTCACTCCTTTTTCTGGCTGCAATTGCTCTTTTGCAGCAACTTCCCCCCTTTCTTAAACCTGTTATCCCATAGGTGCTACCACTGCTGCTGATGGACTCAGCCTTGGCCAGTGGTGGGTCCTTTTTGGATCTGCCTGGAATTGGTTCCGTTGGATACAGGGAAAACTTCTGACGGCTTCTTAGAGCAGCCACCCCTGTAGCTTCCCTGTGACCAAAATCTTGCCATGCCAACTGTCAGAAACTGAAAAGTTATGATTTATGGCTTAAACATTTYCGTGAAGGACTTTTGGTATAGCAAAACGCTACAAAAGCTGCAGAGAAGACGACCAAAAACCCCGAATGGGGCCCTGACTGCCCGCTGATGAAGATAAGTAAGAGCTGGGGAGAARAATACATTCCCAGARGGATCACGCTTAGCACCTTCAGGGTGGGGACCACAGCCCCAGGGCTATCAGCTGACGGGCGAGCACAGACCCTCACACCAAAAGGTGGGRGGAGAAGAGAGGCTTTGGGAGTGAAAAGCCTCTGATCAGAGGCAGTGAAAGCCCAAACCTCCGCCGTGCAGACCAGTTCAGCTGAGGGGCCCTGCAGCCCGGGAAAAGCTTATCCACAGCAGAGGGGGTGTCACGGCCCATCAAAGGGGTCCCCCCAAAGGGGTCCCCMGACCCTGCATCAGAGATGATGCAACAGATCCACAGYGTTGCAAGGGACAGTGTCAAACCTAGCCCCCTCAGGGGAGGCACCTGGGCGTTCCCACCTGGCCAAAGCATATAYTAATCCACTGGATTCTGCACTCTTTGGCGTGGCGGCRGCGGCRGGGGACCCTCACCACCCAGAAGAMCAGATGGGGGGGAGCCACGAGRCGTCGYTGGGACCCCYGGAAGGGTGATATGTCTCCATCTAACCCCTGTCACTCTCTCCCTGTCCCCCCAGCACCMCACGCACACTTCTTTTTCTCTCTCTTTCTGTCTTTCCYTTTTCTTTCTCTTTGCCTCCTTTGCTATTAAATAAAAATAAATCAATTCATTTTTTGGCATCAACATTTAATCTCGTTTGGTTTTAATCTCGTTTTTAGGAATATTTTGAACCTTCTAAGTTCCGTCTGGTTTATACACAGAGACTTAGTTTCCTCTGCTCTTCTGTGCTTAAACTGGATCGTAACACCAACCCAATACAAGAGTACATAACAGTCTCATGGGAAAAATGAATCTTTGTGCACAAAGAAAAAGAACTTATGTTCGAATTTATGTGCAAAGCAAAACTAGAAAATAGTGTYATATGTAGTCTCAAACTGAAAGGCTCATGTCTACTATTTTTAGTATGCTTATATTTTCTGCATGCCTACAGAACAGTCAGATCTCTTTCCCTTAGTAGCTCCTAACAGATATACAACATTTTGCATAATGATTTTGAAAAACGTCCTGTTGTGTATATTGATTATTAAACTAATTTAAAGGTATTAATGGAAATATCTTAAGTACAGGCTGAGAAATACTGMCATCTTATTGTGTCAAAATATTACTAATTTGTACTTAAATGAAATGGACACCCTAACAACGGTGGCAGAACTGTAAATCAAGAACTTAGGCTTATAGTAGATATTTACTATGGTCTCTGTTAGATATGAAATGTAGTTCCTCATTTGACTTCAGGCTATTCTGTGATTGCACTAAGCTGAAAACACAGTGTGAACCTCCTCTCATCTCTTCCAAATCCAGTGTGAACCCTTCTCTTACAGTATCCGCTTCTGTSGTTCTGCAAGGTGTCATATTACCTTTCTCATCCAAGTAAAGGAAAATCTTGCAAAAAGTGGAATTATCTTTCATACGGATAAAATAAATTATGAAATTCATTTGTGGCCACATCAAAATAGGCAGAGGTGAGTGGGTGGTAGACAGGATTGACCTCAGCAGAAGGCAGTGAGCCTAAATGTTTGAGCCAGTTATTGATGGAGTATTTTCAGGTGAGAAATGAAATTAATTTCACCAGACTACTAAAGAGCTAGGTTATTAAAGGGAAAAGAAAGAAGATTTGAGGATGTACTGTTCTCTCTTTCTCAATGAAATTTGTCTAAAATATCATTTATTTAACAGGTGAATAAATCCAGTTATGGAAGTAAAAAAAATGAAGATTTTTTACCTTTTCAGGTACTCCTAAATAAAATTTCTTTTAAAAAATTTAGGTCACATTTCTTATGTGGATGTTCAWAGTTATAACTTACTTTTGAAAATCTTTCCTAAATGCTATAAATTCATCATTTGCATGTTGAGGAATGGAAGATTGGTCTTAAAAAAAAAAAGAAGAAGAATCAGCCTAAATCAAGTCTTTCCTGAAATGGTTAGGATGAAAATAATTTGTACTAAAAATAGCTTTGTGTGTGTGTGCATGTGTTTATCTGTATCTTGATGTGTGCATCCAATAGACATATATTTGCATACATGGTCATCTTCTATATATCTAATGTCTGTCTTGTGTTGTTATTCCCAGTTGTTTGGCAAAGTCATGGTCTTAAATAATGTGGATAATGGTTATCAATGATTCAAAAGTGATACAGCTTTGAAAATCAGTGGTGAATAGATRTATAGTGAAAATACAAAATGTGCTTGACATTACAGTAGATACAATTAGGAAGATCTATTGAAAAAAATGGAAAAATTTGTAATCAAAAAATTTGAAATTAAGAGCACCGATAAATATCAGTCCATGTACAAACTGATCTGCAATGGTGCAAGATCTTGGTAAACCCTGGAAGAGTTAAGGATGATGCTTTTGGAGGTTTTTGTGATTAATAGTTTTTGGTAGGAGTGATTTTAGTAACGAGTGAAAGCAAATTCAATTAATTGATTTGTTCTTCCTCTCATTCCCTTTTTCAGGGTAAAACTCTGTTGTATTACATCTTGATRAGAGAGCAAAAGCTGAAGAATGACTAAATAAGGGCCAATTCTATTCAAAGCTATCTTGCATTTCCTTGGATTGAAGSCTCTAAAAGGTTCTCCTTGCATGTACATGGTCTTTGATTCTGGTGATGTAAACCATTTGCCAAAACATGCAAGTGACTGATTAGGTACTCGTTTAAGTCCCAATTGTTTCAATTACTAAATGAAAGGAAACTAAATGACTAAAAAAATATTTCTGCATAATAAAAGCACATTACTCATATGGCTAGAATATAAATCACAGGAATAGTCTGTGACTTCTTCCCAGAAAGGATGGAACAGAGCCAGTCTGTCTAGCTTAAGTACTTAAACTTAGTTTCACAGATATGTCTCTGGAGGACTCAAAGACAAACACATTAATTAATTTTTATATGAAGAAAGCAGCACTTGAATGAAAAAAGCCAACACAACTAAAATCAAAAAATCCATCCAAACATGTGAAGTTAATTGTCTGGTTAATTTGATCCAAATTTTAACATTTCTTATGTAGCATATTGATATTTAATTTCTGAATAGAGCTATCTGGTTTATGCTGTAAAAATAATACTGTATTTAGAATTAAAAGAAAACAAACAACACCCCCACACCCACCAGAATTTACTCCAGAGTTATTTAATGAATAATATAGGGAATTCTGTATATTAACTCACTATATTTATATTTGAATATTCTATAATTTTATTTGAAATCTCCAGTGTTATTTGAAGAGGTTCAATCACTCTGCAAGTCAGGCCAGTTACTCAGTAAATGAGATTTACCATGGGTTCAACAGCCTACAGGTATGTCCAGTCTAGTGCTGCGTATTGTGCACAAATGTCTCAGCTAGTTACGAAGGAGCTGGTTATAAAATCGGAAATGTATCAGCTTTGGGCTAAACACGGCCCTGCTGACCTGACTATACTCTTTATATGCCATGAGTTAGTATCCTTAAATAGTTCTATGGTAACTCATGCAAGCCTACCARCTAATTTGAGCTCTTAAGATATCTCTAGTCAGTGCTCCATTTTGTGGTAGAAAAATAYACAAAACTTAAGCAAAACCAGGCTTTATAAAAATTTTGCACTAAATTATTTAAATTTTTCTACATACTATATAGAACAGATGTGCTAGGTGTCCTCACTGGCCATAGCACTGCAGAGGTGAAAAACAGGGACAGGACTTTATGTCCTGGATTGGTTTAGGACTAAACACAAAACTAAAGGAGTTTAACAGAGATTACTAAATTAGTAATATACAGGGTCTCATCTATAGCCCTTGAGAAGTGCCAGCAATTTCCACGAAATTCCATAGGCTGTACAGCAATTCTAGTGTCAATATATAGAACAACTACACCATATAAGTAATGATGTAAACATGATGTTAATCCACGAATGAGTGTTCAAATATTAATAAGGACTAAGACAATTAAGACTGAGCTGTGAGATAACAAAAATCTTTTTTTCCACTCAAATGATATAACAGCTAGTCTATATATTGTCTTAATTTCCAAAGGTTTTACGAAGTTTTAAATTAATCATTTTCAGCTCAAAGTGCTATGTATTTTCATTTGTCTGTAAAAATGCATTTCTTCTACCAAAAAGGAGGTTCTGTATAAGAACATSATGGTTCTTGATGCAACTGTACCTACAAACAAATCACCTGCAAACTATTTCTCAGCTATGAAACAATTGATCCCCTAGAAAAATCTCAAAGATCAGTTTTAAATTGTAAAAAAAAAAAATATATTTTTTTCATAAATACAATATAACCATATATTTTTTATAACATATGAATGTATTCATTCAATAACACAGTTGTTTAACACTGTTAGGATTTTTCACTATCTCTGGGTTGGGGTTTTTTTTTCAGTTATATTTCTTTGGAATATTTTCCACTTCGTTCTGATGTGGTTTAAATGACRGGAATAAATTTTGTCTTAGAATATCCTGGAGGAACTTAGCGTATTTGGGATAAAACAGAAAGTAAAATCTGGTTCGTAAAATTATTTCTCCAAATCAAGAAATTGATGACCCCGAYTGTTGAACAACACCCTGAACAAGGGAGCCAGCACAAATTCATACACGCTACTGTTAACAGAAAAGTGATAACTGACAGTTTTTACCCTGACTTAGCTTAAGAATTTTACTTTTTCACAAAATATATAAAAATACGTTATCAAATAATGTTTGATATTTTATGCCATTCAAATCCTGGCATATATAAACTCTGTTAGGAATGATCTATTATTCTGTGTCTCAGTTTTCAGTACTCTTGAAAAGAAAAAAAGAAAATGAACAAAATACAAGAGAGCTCTTGTCAACAAATTTATATCATAGGCTTGTCAGAGATACAACAGTCCAAACTGAGTGTCACAAGCATAGTTCAAATTTTTACTAATGCATTGTTCAAAAAAGCATAGACGTTAGTCTCCATTTTGCTTTTTGTTTTTTAGAGAGCGTATTAAAAATCTCCAGAGCAAGCCATTTCAAAACAGATGATTAGAAACAAACAAAGAGTAATTTAGGTTTCTGCACACAAAGAATTTGCTTACAAAAACATTTTTTTCCATTAACGTTTTTTAACAGCATGCTAGGTAATTATTACTTTACATACGGCGCGGTTCTGAAGCAATTCCTGAATTGTTCGTTTTCTTTATTATAACTAGCTTACTATGTCTAGGATAAGTGCTACCTTTTCAAACAGCACAATAGCTGTCTAATAGCTGAAAAGCAGGACATGAAGTCCTAAGGCTCTAGCATTTAGGTTCTCTGAATAACTAATGGAGGGAGAGATTCATCCAAAATGCAATTTTCCTCTAACTAAAATAGGCTTTTAATGGAAAAAGCATAATTTTAAATTTTCTAATCTTTTTCTTTCCTGARTGAAAGAGGTTTCCTAGATGTCTAGCTTTTCTTTCCATCGTCAGTTTAAGATAAATAAACTCATTCTCTGGAAGTTTTTATCAGTCTTTGACTAGAAGGAATCTAATGTTTTATTTATATGAAATAAGTCTCTACATAATTCAAGTAGCTGCTCCATTTAAGATTTTGTTTCAGGCACTACTGTTTGCTGGTTYTAGGACTGATGTTCTTCGATGTTCTTTAGTTTTTCTTCCTTGGCCTTTACTTAAAATGTAAGTGAAAATTCTATTCATAATAATGAGTTTGGTGGGTTTTTTTTGTGTTTGGTGATTTGAGGTTTTGTCTGTTTGCTTGTTTTAGTTTAGGTGTAATAAACACGGAAAAGCATGGAAACATATGGAAAAACTGCTTACAGGCTTACTTAGGAGATCCTGGAGGGACATGGCTCTGTGTTTCTCCAAAAAAAGCTCTTAACTTCTCAAGAAGTGAGAATCATCAAGAATTTTACATATTGGAACACTATTTCTAGAATTCAAGTTAGTATAAAATAAMTATCTGTTAATCTAAAATATTTTATTTTACTGCATATACTGATCTTTACAATCCACTAATATATTGTATATGCTAAAAATCAGTCTGTCAATATTTGCCTTACTAAGTTTACCAGACTTGCTTATTACACTGTTACCTAGACTTGTCTTACTAGACCAATGTCAGAACAACAACAAAAAGAGGACTTTATTCTTTGTTTAAAGACCTCCAGGTGAAGCTCCAAATCACATAGAGACACACTCATTACATGGGTTATCAAAAGCCTTGCAAGAAAAGGCACATGACTTGACCTAGAGCATTTTTTTGGGCTGCATTCTGTTTCTAAGGATAAATTACCTGTGAATAAAWGGAAATATTTGCTTTCTGAAMTGCAAGATCTTGATGACCTTGGTGAATACTTTCTGTGCCATAAACATAGAGAGTCTAGTAATACAGACCCAGTCATGGATAGCCCTATTGTAAGCATGTAATACATTCAGTGGACCCCCTAGAGAAAGAATGGAAGTGTTTCTCCTGCGACATGACTGTGCCAGTACAGAAGTGGACATGGGCATAGTTTAGAAGTGTGCAGATTTCAGAGTAGTTTAGTATTAGTCTACAATTAAAACACACTTAAGAAAAAACTAAAACTCTAAACTAAGTATCTGAATTCACACTATTGTCAATAGAGATTAGGAGCATGGCTCACCAAACTTGAATTTCTAAGATTTTCTGCTATTTGAACAATATACATGAGCTTAGAAGTTATGATGAAGATACGTAATAGATCTGTATCCTCTCTGAGAAGAATCTGAAAGTCAGGATGGATRGCTTTGTTCATATTAAATGGTTCCTGATGTCTATATTAAGGTTATTGCATTGCACCTTTAGAAGTTTCATTGACTGTATTCTTTAGATCACTCTTCAGAAAAAAAAAAAATTAAAAAAAGAAATTTTAATCATCTAGACTATGTGTAGTCACCTAACATCCAATATTTTCTCTTGAATTGAATCTCACCCCCACAATTTAGTTCAGCTGCCTGAACACAAAGAGGTAGAACCATGTGAGATGTCCCAAGGAGATTTCTCAGCCCAGGGCAGGTAAGGCAAGAGACACTAAGACATACACAGACATCAGCAAAGATCTTTATGTTTCTTTGCAAGGATTCTAGTGGAAGGTCAGTTCTAATCATAACATATATAAGCCTACATCACACAAGTACCTGATATGGCTGTATTTCACAGTAAGTGCCCCAGAGGCCAAGAACCAAGCTGATTCTTTCAGACGTTGTATCTGCACTGGCTGTGGAATTGATGATAGTGTCCTCTATGCCTGTTTGACCCAGAGGGCTATTTTTTACTGTCTTTAAATTTCTTTTAGCATACCACTGCCTCTTTATCTTCATTAATCGGAAGGAAAGCCTAAAGTGACCTGGTCAGACTAGTCATCTGCACTATAAATATCCGCATGTAGTCAAAATTTCTTCATCCTTCAATTCCCTTTATAGTATATATTATCTTCAACGAATTGTTTGTTTCTTCCTAAAATAGATAGCTTATATAGGTCACATGAATTTTTCGAGAGTATTCTTTTTGTCTTGGTTAAGTGTATCCAGACAAATAGYTCAAATGTAATTATCTGTACAACATAAGATTCTAAAGCTGATTGAGATGAASACTCTAATTGTTCTGATATTTAATATAATCAGTCATAATACACAAAATGTTTAAAGTTTAAAAGTGAGTTTGCAATTTTGATATCACTGTACAGACAGATTTGTATGGTGAAGAAAGTTATATAAAAGGAAAGAAGCTGAAGATTCTGAAAAACAAGGACTGTTTGATCTACTCAGTAAAATTTAAAAAACTGAAGGTTTTTTAAGGTATTTCAAATTTTTTTTGAAACAAGGATTATTAAATACTTAAGACTGGTGAAAGAATCATTCATAGGTTTCATCTGGCAGCCAATGATGACATTAAAAGTGCTATTTGCAAAATCAAATCTCTGTGCATCTAATAGTTTACAACACAGTTGAAATGGTTTACCTAAAGATAACACATTTGCAGGGGAAGATTTGTGAATGCATTTTTATGTACATACAAAAAGACAGGGATAAGGAGTGTTATATAACCAAAATTTTTAAATTTTGCACAAACTAATGCTCCTAAATCCATTAAAAAACTTATTTTTAAGAGTCTTGAACYTCCAGCTCTTGGTAAATACAAGGAGATATGTATTTGCTTGTCTAGATTCAAATTATATTTAAAAGCTTATATAAATCTGGGTATCAGCATGTGGATAGTATGAATTGTGATAGTTCTGTAGGTATCAGTGCCAGTTTATACTAATTCAAAATTTAAAAAAATATTTTGAGCGAAAAGTACATATTACACACGTTTCATTTCATTAACAAAAGTATTTAAAGAAAGAATTTATAGTATGCTAGTTGGTGGATGAAGACAAACTGCAGAAGAGTGGAGGATGGGGTGCAGGGCTGAAACATCTAGGGAGAACATGGTAGGGGAGGCTTTCACACTTCCCTGCAGCAATTGTCGCAGCTGGAACCATCTCAAGTGACAGTACATGAATGCATATGACCTGGGAAACATGATGGGAGTTCTGGATGCAACTGACAAGGAAAATTCAAGTGGGAAGATGGTGCTGTATGCAAAGGAGCAGCACAAATGCACAGAGTTTTGCTATTGAGCGGATGATGTTTGTTTGGAACTTTATGGGCCAGGATCTCAGGGGAGGCCAGCAAGGAAAGCAGCTTCTCATACTTCCCTGCCAGTGAGTAGGCTGGGGTTGTGAAGAAGTTGTGAGCGGACACAGCCAGGACAGCTGAAGCCAACTGACCAGAAGGACATTCCACACCATATRGCGTCATGCTCAGCAATAAATACTGGGGGAARAAGATGGAAGGGGGTGACATTCTGTGTGATGGCGTATGTTTCCCAAGTAACGTACATGTGACAGAACCCTGGTCTCCTGGAGATGGCTGAACACCTRCCTGCCCATGGGAAGCAGTGAATGAATTTCTTGTTTTGCTTTACCTATTTAACTGTCTTTATGTCAATTCTGGGTTTTTGCATTTTTATCCTTTTGATTGTCTCCCCCATCCCGCTGTGGGGGAAGGAATAAACAGCTGTGTGGGGCTTAGCTGCCTACTAGGGCTAATCTACTGCAGCCGACAACATTGTGAAGCTGCTCTCAAAATGGAAAAATGGAAATTTCACATCTATTTTCAATTAAAAAAGGAAGAAAGATCTGGGAAATGAAATTATAATCAGCTTTACCTCATTACCCTGGAAGATTTTTAAGCAAATCCTGCTGTAAGTCATTTACACCTACATGAAGAAGGAGATTGGGAACAGGCAGCATGTATTTACCAAAGCTTCTTTAGCAGCCTGATGGTCTTCACTGGTGAGATGTCTGGCTGTGTGGGTGGGGGGAGAACCGTGTATGTAAATTACTTTGATTTTAGCAATATTCTCACAGCCAGCCATAATATATTTGCAGCCAAATGTCCTGAAGTTTGACAAAATTTGCAAAGTTATGTCCTTGGAATGGAATCATTCCATACTCCCCTACAGTCGCAGCATTGCCAAATAGCTAAAGAGCAGGTTTCCAGGTAATGATCTGGGTATCCCTGTGGCCAGAAGTTAAACATAAACCAGCAGAGTAATCCCCATGGCAAAGAARGCCAACCATACATTGTGCTGCATTAGCAAATATATAGGCAGCTGGCCAAAAAATGCTACTCCTTTCTGCTGGGTATTGTGTGTGAAATTGCATCTGAAGTACTGCGTCCAGTTTTGGACTTTCCTTTACAAAGAATACACTGAGAAACTGCAACAAGTTTGTTATTAAAATGGTTTGGGGACAGGAGCACAATGTATAAGAAGCAGTTTTGCTGAGATCTTGGAAGTGCATGCTGAAAACTCAAGAGGGAATGTACACACCAGGGTTGAGTGGTGCTGCTTAGGGGTCAATATTGGGACCAGGCAATGTTTAACATCTTTGCAGGGGACATGAAAAGCGGGATTGAGTACACCACCATCAAGTTTGCAGATGACATCAAGCTTTGTGGTGTGATCAACATGATGGAGGTAAGGGATGCCATTTTAGAGGGGTCATGACAGGCTTGGGAGTGGCCCTGTGCAAATGAAGTTCATTTTATGAAGTTCAAGAAGGCCAAGTGCAAGGCCTTGCACCTGGATCAGGGCAATCCCAAGCATGAATACTTGCTGGGCGGAGAATAGACTGAGAGAAGCTTTAAGGAGAAGCTCTTGGGAATGCTGGTGGATGTGAAGCTTGACATAAGCCAGCAATGCATGCTTGCAGGTCCRAAAGGGTATACTGGGTTACACCAAAAGAAATGTGATCAGCAGGTCAAGGGAGGTGATTATGTCCCTTTACTCTACTCTGGTGTGACCTCACCTGGAGCACTGCATCCAGCTCTGGGGGCCCCAGTATATGAAGGATGTAGACCTGCTGGAGCAAGTCCAGAGAACGACCGCAAAGATGATCAGAGGGCTGGAGCATCTCTCCTGTGAAGATAGGCTAAGAGAGTTGAGATTGTTCAGTCTGSAGAAGACTTRGGGAAGACCTCATAGCAGTCTTCCAGCACCTAAAGGGGGCTACAAGAAAGACAGAGAGGGACTTTTTACAAGGACATGTAGTGGTATGTAGGCCATACCTATGTAGGGCATAGGACAAGGTGGAATGGCTTTAAATTCAGAGAGAGTAGGCTTAGATTAGATAGTAATGTATTCCTAATCTAATTAGATAGGAATAGATTCTTTACTGTTAGGGTGGTAAGATGCTGGAACAGGTTGTCCAGAAAAGCTGTGGATGCCTCATCCCCGGAAGTATTCAAGGACAGATTGATGGGACTTTGAGCAACATGGTCTAGTGGGTGGCATCCCTGCCAGTGGCATGAGGTTTGCAACTAGATGATCTTTAAGGTCTCTTCCAACCCAAACCATTCTATCATTCAAGTAATGAATTTTAAGTGAACATACATGTGTGTTTTAGTATATTGCAGGTATCTCTAGAACAATAGTCATGTTACAATTTGAAACTATTTGAAGTGAGATCAAGGTCACATAAAAAAAAGGAAACAATAAGGAACTAAAGCAATAAATTTATAGACATTAACTACAAAATTCTTCAACAGTTTGACTAAGTTTGCCAGAGCAGAATTAGTTTTTGTGCTCTTTAACCTTATAGTAAAAAACAGAGCAATGGACTAGATTTGATAACCAGTATTATAATGTGTCACAGCAAGGTTTTACAGAAACAGGAACCGTAAGATAGAATGCGATGTTAATAAGACTGTTGTGGTTTTAAGTCTAAATGAGAGAGAAGGAGGAAGCTTTTAAACATACAGTCTTCAGAATGATTAATTCTTTCTTTCTCATTAATTTTTAAGATGAAGAAATGGTAAAAAGTATTTTTTTCTTACATGTCCTAAAGGTTTGTTAATTAATATTGGACAGCTGCATCTATTACCAATGTTTTGGGAAAACCTAAGCAAATATGGCTTCTGGTAATAGCTAACAACATAAAAAATACTAAAGGCAGAAATTAATTGACAATAAAAGTCAGAAATAATAAGTGATTGCATATGGTGTCTAATTTCATTTTTTCTTARTATTTCATAGGAATGTTACAATCATAACTACAATCTTTAAATAACATTGGCATTCCCTCAGGATCCCAAACTTTTTCTATCTTTTATAGGCAGAAAATAGTAATTAAAAAAATGCTATCTTGTTCATCATAGCTGCTGTTTATATGTCACTGAAAAAGAAAGATTAATGAGCCAATGTGCTTTTATCCAAGAAGCATAATTAGTCTGCTTCACTGAAATGAATAATTAAGAGGGACATTTTAAAAGAAAACAATATGTTAAAGGCTAATTAAAGTTTTGGAACTTATATGACAAGCCATGTTTTGTGTTACTGTAAGACATTTAAAAGAGTAAGTCACAGTTTTCAGAAGGTCTTTTTCTTTGCAATTGATACAATCTAAAATGCTCTTTTTATAAACAGTATTTCTTACCAGAGTTTTAAATGTCCTGTGTTTCTAAGTTAAAATGCAAATTCATTTCTATCTGGTTTTAGCACTTTTTTGCCACWTTTGTGACTTACAAGATCATTTCTTGTGAACTATAAAAATCTGGATCCAAACTGTACTTTAAGCAAGTATGAATGAGAAAACTTGACAGGCCAATAGCATTTGTATATTGGCAATTATACGAATCTTTTTCATATTGTAGCATGTGTGGATAACAAAAATAGAAACTATTTATTCATATGCACATTTTTAGGTCTATTTGGTACAATTTTATAATATATAAATGAATGCAGTTGTACACAAAATGTGTGCAAACACTACCTTTCTTCTTCTGTATCTTTCTTCTTCTGTTTCCTTTACACYGAACAAGTAGAGCTATTTCTTCATATATTTATAAGAGAAATACTATTATATTTAGTTCTTGTATGTTTTAACTTGGTGAACTGTGAGAATATGTCAATATTTACGTAGTTGCAAGAAGGGTAGCAGTATCTTAGCAAGAACAACTGACAGTAGAATATGTGAACTGTAGGCCTTGTTCTGTTGGCAGTGAGTTAAAACGGGTATATAATATGATGGTGATAATTATTTCAAAAGAACTTTGATTTAGAGATGCCTATTTTTGTCTACTGACTATAAAGTCTAGTTGACTTAGATGAATTGCCTAATTTTTAGGCACCTAAATGTAGTTGAGATGAACACTATCTTTTGTGTAAATGATGCATACTTTTAGTGAAAATAAAAAATATGAACCGCTAAAGTTGAAACATGAGGATTACAATATCCTGAGGTGCATTAAGCGCAGTACAGCTACACTGGTCTAACTGTAAGAAGCCATCGTCCCACTGTACTCAGCACTGCTGTGTCCTCACCTTGAGTCCTGGAGTGCAGTTTCGAGCTCCGCAATATAAGAAGGGTGTAAAGTTGCTAGAATGTGTTCAAAGGAGGGCAGCAGACATGGTGAGGGGACCAGAGGGAATGATGTATGAGGAATGGCTGAGGATGCTGTGTTTGGTCAGCTTAGAGAAGAGGACACTGATGGGAAACATCACTGTCTGCAACTTTGTCATGACTGGGAGTGGAGAGCTCCACATAGGAGTGGAGATAGAATTGCTGATCTCCACTTTCTGGTGTCCAGGAGAGGATGCAAAGTAATGTCTTAGAGCTACATCAGGAAAAGTTCAGATTGGAAATTCAGAAAAAGTTCTTCCCTGATACGGTGTTCAAGCACTGGAAAAAGCTCCCCAGGGAGGTGATCATGGCTGCAAGCTTCTGATGTTCAAGAAGCATTTGGACAATGTTCTTATATATATGGTTTAACTCTTAGGTTGCCCTGTGTGGAGTCAGAAGTTGACTCGATCCTTGTGGGACCCTGCCAGTTCAGGATATTCTATGATTCTATGAATTATGTGACATATGCAGATAGAAGGCATATTATAGTTCATAATAGCAACCTATTATGCTATGAACTATTATGCTATTAAATTGTCAAATTATGCAGGCAATAAAAGACAACATTTTGCCTTTATAGAACAAAAAAACTTCAAATTTGTTGATATTTAAAAGAACCTCTGTTTCATGGGAAATGATCTGAAAAATAGTTATTTGATTTGGAGCAAGAACAAATTTTGAAATGCCAGTTTTCAGCTAAATAAAAAGTAACATCTTGCACAGCTCCAGTAATATCTGTGTGTGAAATAAAGGCTAAGTGTAGACATTTAAAAATGTGATTTTTGGCAGTAGAGCAAATAGACTTTGAAACTATTCCAGTCTTTAAAGGCTTTTTCATGATTATTGGCTACTAGAACATTTCTTAAGATATTTCAGAACTCGGTTACTTACATAAACTGAATATTTAAAGATAATTCTTTATAGCCATTCAAACAATCACTGTAGTAAATACAGAGGATATATCCAATTAGTATACATAGGGAGAAGGTTGATTTTGCTATCATTATCGAAAAAGGAAAATCCAGGAAAAAGGCAGGAACAAGTGAAAGAAACACTGGTGTGAGACAACTGAACTATTCTGAGGATGTTCTGAATTCTCAATTTGTCAGCTTTAGAAGCTGATAGCTTTCACAGCTGTGGGAGATAAAGGTGAAGTAGAACCATATTTGCCTCCCAGATGAGTTCTCTGCATTTTAGGCCTTATGGAGACACAGTGAATTCTTCTAAGAGGCTGACACAAAAGCCCAACAGTGCTACAGTGGTGAATATGTTTGGTACTGATTGAAAAACTAAACCATACTGAAATTCCTATGAGACCAGACGTTTTATTTCAAGGTAGAGTAATTTATAGAAAAAAAAAAATCTCAAAATTGTGCTGCTGAGGAACTAGAAAACATTCACTGGCAGGTTTCATCAACCTCCAGTAAAACTTATAAGTAAAAAAAATCCAAACAAAACAAATTAAAAAAACCCTGTGATGAAGTCCTAGTAGATGCTTGTGTCAACTTTCATTGAAATCATTTAATGCACAGATATAATTTGATTAGTGTCTTGGACTGTTCTCTTCTTACACCTCTTTCATTAAACAGAGCTTTGCTTTCATGTTTTCGTTTCTCCTTTATATTATTATGCAAGTGTACAATTATGCAAATAAATTATTTGGTAAAATAAATCAGATTTATTACCATGTCCTTCAGATACTTTCCCACTGGTACAGAATGCCCTTTTTGCAGCGTGACTGTGCTGTCATTTCACTCCATAGCAAGTTGCAGCAAAGAGCTCTATCACTTTAGAGAACTAGTAAAGACTAGGAGTCCCACAGGAAGTCTGACTTTTGCTTCACTGCCAAAATATATTATATTTAAATAATATCTTTCAGAAAGAGACAGATAAAATTTCATCTTTTGCTTGGCAAGGTGACAGAGTTTCTGAAAAGGATTCCCAAACAACTGGTCTAGCCCCTCTACCAGTGTTTTTTGACCTTTCTGGCAGAAATCGCTTTTCAAATGATTTCACAAGCTTTTTTATTGTACAAAGACAGGTTCCAGAGCTGCCCGAGTTCCTCATCCTCTAACCAGTCTTACATCCTAAAGGCGTGACAGCCCAGTAATGTGTTTCAAAATGAAAATTTGTTTTTCAGCATGAGTAAAAAATCAAGACTAGACTGTATTTTGTTGTATTTGTAATGTGTGTGTTGAAATGGAGCTCTAATTTGCAATTCACAGTTAAGGCTACCCTGAGTCTTTTACATTATTTAGAAGGCTTGTTGCAAAAAATAAAATGGAGCAATAATACTTTATGCTTCCTGAGGACCCAAACACAATTGTAAGCTTCTCCAACTCCCTTTTTTTTTTTTTTTTTAAGGTATTATTTACCTTTTATTTTGTTGGGGTGACTTCTTGCTTTTGTATGTTTTGACCACACTGAGAATCTATTGCAATAAATCGTTCTTCTTTTACCTTTTTTTTTTTTTTTTTGGTGCTTCCTTTGTCGCTTTTGCCCATTTGTTTTACCTGTTGTTTTTTGTTTTTTTTCTGTGYTTGATTCTTCTTTTTATTCTCTACTGAGCAACCAATGAAAGAACCATTGAAATCTTAACAAAATGCTTAAGTTTTATGTCAAAGGAAAAAATGATCCARAAATATTACCAAGACATTAACAGTTAAAAGTACATACATGATTCATAGGAGCATTTTAAAAACTTGGGAGCCTCTCTGATCTTAAAAAGAGCAATGTACCTGAAAGWAAGATTAATTCACTTGTGAACGGTCAGTACAACAACTTCAAGAACCTGATCATTGAAAGCATGACCAACATGCCTCAAGGAAGCAAATTATGAGATGTTACAAAAGAGAAAATAATGAATAACAATTGTCTTTAACCAAAACATGCTAAAAGTAGGGAATTAAAACTCACTTGAGGAAAATGGAATTTTTATTTTTCAGAGGACAGTTTTGAAAACTCAGCTCTATCTCCAGCAATACTAAAATGTAATGTGATCAGAATCAAGATGAAATGAGTTTATAAAAAATAGAGAGGACAAATTTGTGATTAAGGCACTAATCCAAGAAATATTTTTATACTGATATAATGAACTGTTAAAGAAATGTTCCTTCTTCTCATTTCTGTTCATTTTAAAATTATGAAAATAAAATATCTCATTCTAAGTTAAAAATCTTCATGAATTTTAGATATTTCAGAATTGAATATTTGCACCATAATGGTCTGTTGGGTACTAAATGGTGGGGCTTTTCTATCCAAAGGAAAAACTGACATAAAACATATATGGCAGTCTAAACTAAAGGAAGAAAAAAGCTYACCACTTTGACATACCATTCTCTTCTATTCAAAGACCCTTCTATAGGATTTTCTAAAACAAATGAATCTGCATAAAAGTTTATATATTATTGCTCTGAATGTTTTTCTTCATCTTTTTGTGCCTCAAATTCCCACCAGTAAACTGTGAAAATCTCCTTAATTTTTCTCAGCTGTTCCTTTTCTGTAATAAGGCAAGTCCTGGACATCATCTCCTTAAAATGCAACTAGTATAAATATTTCAATGACTTAAAAGAGTATTGTTGGATTAATTATTCGAAAAAAATAACAAAACAATAACAACAGAATATGGCCTCATCTATGTATAGAAATATTACAGTGAAATGAAAAACAAGAACAGTATAGATATGGCCATAGTCAAAATCAGGGTTAGATCCTTTACAGTATAGACACATACCAGAATAAGGATTTAAGCCACATATTATAATTGTTTTCCTATTCTCTATCAACAGGAATATGGGATAAACTGATAAGTGACTATGAGAATCAGGAAAGTTGTCTTCTAAAGTGTAAAATGGGCAGTGTGACTGCTGAGCAACAGCRTCTAATGCATATCACCAGATGAAGCTTGGTCATAATTCAGTTTAACAGCAAGGTAAAACCACTGATTTTTTTCATCTATACTTCTTCCCTTATGTTCCCACATGCGTAATAATCATGTATAAGATCCAAAAAAATAGCTGATTTTTTTTTCTCTCATTTCTGTAGTTGCAGGATTTTTCCAGTGAACACTGTCTAAAATTCTGCCTCTAGCCATTATGGGTTTTTGGTTTCTTTTTCCATGTAGATTGTATTCATCCTCATCTGAGCATTTTTCATGTATTATTAACTTTCCCCAAATTTGATAGGCTTCCTTCTTGGTCCTTAATTTGAATTTCATTAATTCTTTCATTTCCTTTGCCCTTGCCTTCCTTACAAAGGTAGTTAATACCATCTTGCTCTTTTAACAGATTCTTTTCAAAACAGTTCTGTACAAATTCTCCTTATGTTTGCCACAATGATTGTCATTGCTTGTGCAGTAGACTATCACTTCATTCAGAACAGGGCATTTGATCTCAACGAAAGGTACAAGGGTAAAAGTAAGTCTGGATAGTAGTAGGTATGTGAGCTGCCAACTCTAACACAGGAAGAATCGCTTAAAAGATGGCTGCACTTTGTTAGAAAGTTCATATTCGTTGGCATGTTTTCCTGTACCATTTGCTGCCTTAGCAGTGTCTTGGCTCAGAGATTTTTGCATTATCTGCTGATGCTGCAGGCTCTTTTTACTCAGAAAAGTGTTCTGACCTTTTTAGTAAACATCAGATATGAGGAATTATTAACATCTCTGAATAAAAACTAAGGGTTTTTTTGAGATGTATTTGAAATATTAATTAGATAAAGGGTGTCCCATGGCATGATTTTTTTTTAATGGCACTTATAACCARAAAGATACCAGAGTTTACCTTCACTTTGAATTCATTCAAATTAAAAAAATCCAAAGCACATAGTTTATTTTACTACAAAACCCACATTGACATGGCTGGCATATCAAGCTGTCACTGCACCTTTTGGTCAAAATTAGCAGCCTTTGAGTTGACTACAGCCTATTCATCCCTTTAAAAACTCCAACAGCTGCAGGATGGATTCAAGCAAGTTTGCCAGGCTCTAAACTTTCTATCACAGCACATCTGTCTTGGTTGGTAAAATAAACTGTTGATTGCAGAGTATTTGAAGCACTTGGCTTGAAGTACCTCCCCAGACTTTAAATATCAGTCTGCTTGAAACACTAGTGAGATCATCTCAACTACAGCCATTTCCCTCAGCAATATGTTTCTTTCTCAGCAATATGTTTCTAATTTATCTTTGCTACATTCAAAATAATTGCTACACTACCTGATGCAAATTTGCCTCAGCTCCTCCCTTCTAGTTTTGAAATTGTCGCTATCACTCATTTCGGTTCTCCATTTTGAGCAGTAGTTCAGTTTGTTTTGTAGACAACTGGTTTTGTACTCTCATATGGAGTTTAATGGTGATTTGCTTCACCAATCGTCTTCACTCATAATTTCTTCTTAAAAGAGACAGCCTCACTTTGAGAAAAAAAAGATTTTAAAGCACAATTTTAGTCTCCTGAGATAACTCAAATATCTTTTCTGTTCTTCCACAGTTCCAATGCCTCCTCCTGCCTACAGGAACAGACAACTGGGAACTGTTGCTGATACGAATGTCCCAGCCCTACCAGACCGACATCATCTTCATATCCATCTAGAAAGAAAAGCAAAAGTTATCTGTGTACACTACTACCCATTCTAAGAATCTGCTTAATGATTTTGAATGCAAGGAACTACTGAGGAAGAAAGACCACAAGGTATATAAGCAAATTTTTTCATGATGAGGTCTAAAAACATCAGTTATGTTCACCACAGTAAAAATTAAGGGAACAATGGAATCAAAGACTGAATTTAAAACTCTAGTACTCTGGATAGATTCAAGAGGAGCTATCAGCGTTAATAGATGATGAAATTCTTGCTAGTGACATAAGTTGAGCACATGAGCAGGAAACTCTTAACAGAACCTAGAACTGGAACTTAAAAAGCATAATTTTATCTGGCTTGGGAATACTCTTATTGAACAGTAAGTCTAAAGTATCTTGCCTTGCAATAGGAAGAAGCTGAATGGAATAACAGGGGAGAGTACATTACCTCCTACTGTCTAAATTGAGTACAGCAAATATAGTGAACCTGGGCATTTTTACTTTACCCTGGAGAAGATGGTGCTCTGGCCTGGACCAGCACCACACCTTGTAGCTGGAATCACAACTGAGCACTAGAGGAAGCAGTCATAGACAGGGATAGTGCACATAAAACACTGGGTAATACCTACCCCTCACATATTGTAAACATCAAAAAGTTATTCAAATAAAAATAAGCCTAGATTTCAGTCACTGAGACGTCAGTGATAGTAGGAGGTTACTATCTAAGGGTAAATATCTGTTTAATGCTATTCTGCTCTTTAATTTTATCTGGAAAGATTCAAGGTAAATAAATTAATAAAGGTCTTYTATCTAAAAGATAACATACATCCCTTTCAGGTTTTAATCATTTCAGGTTATCGTTATGTAAAGCAGACTGACAATGTAACACCCTGAAAGGCTGAAATTTTGCTTCAGTCTAAAATTCTTTGAGATAATACACACTTTTGCAGCTGCTAGCACTTGAAAAATATTTTTTACTTACTTCCTCTCTTTTTTTCTGCTTTTAATAACAAGCTAGAGACAGACCAATTTCTACACAATATATAACACATTGTGACTACCAATGAGGTTTTTTCCCAAGAATATATTTTTCCACCCTGATTGGAACATATCATGCACAATTTATTCAGCAGTAAAATTTCTCACAAAACTGATTTTTTTTTGCTGTTTAAGTAATTTTGCAAGCTGCAAAACTTCATCTTTTCTTCTTCAAAAAAAGGGACACCCCATTACCCTCTGATGGCTAATATTATGAAATATTGTATCACAAAGCATTCAGTGGTAAGGGAGAGAATATCTGTTTTCTTGCGATTGGAATTTTGGTATCTTTGGGCTACAACCCCAGAGAAAAAACTATTATGTTATCAATCTTCTAAGTAATGCAGGCCAATAAAATTCAGCACATTAGTCCTATATTAAACTACACTTTTCATTCTTGTTTAAAGCATTCATTACATGTATGTGGGTTCCCTGGTACTGGCTGTAAATTTACCAACTTTTTCACTGAATCCCCTATCATTCAATCTTAAGTATCATTGCCAAGAAGTAGAATTGTTTTGCTGCTGTTATTGTGGTTATTTAATAGTATTTGCATGCAGCTGGAAGTGTATAGTTTTGTATATTTTGTAAAATCAAATCCTGTGTCCACAAAAGTGTTTTCCAGGCACATAATTTCAACTTAGTTTGGCAAATTTACAAGTGTACTAGTTGCACATGCCTAAACCTCATGTAAGAGAAATAAATAGTAATTATCTAAAATCTACTCTGGTGAAAGGCAAGAGTGATTTCCAAGTTATCATATAAATTAAGCAAAAGTCTTGTAATATCTTAAATTATGAATTTTTAGGTATGTCTGTGAGAGGGAATGTGAATAAAAGTTTTTAGCTTTCGTTTTCAAAAGTGGAAGGATTCTAAACCTTTGAAGTTCTCCAGGTCTCAGGCAGCTCTTCACACAATTTTCTACTGTGATCCATTCTGTTTCATTACATATATATACATATATATATATGTACACATACATATACACACATATATATATACACATTTATATATACACACAGATTTAAACTTCTAAGTAGGTATAACAATAACTTATAGTGGTTTTGGCACTTTTATACTAAATAAAATGCCCTGCTGGGCATTCATAGAGGGCTACCATATAAATTCAGGTTTTCTAGCACAGACATTTAAGTATTTTACCCCATACTGTCAAACAAACAGAGAAATATTCRTGACTGATAATGACTGAACAACTGAGTTATTCAGTCATATTAGGATTCAAACTTCTGTAAGACAGCCCTCACTTATGCATGGAATGTAATTTAAAGGAATACTCTGATATAATCAGAATGTTGTATTTAGAGGTTTTTTTGAAAGAACGACTTAAGGATTATATTTTAATACAACATTATATTGTTGTGAAAAAAGGTTCTGCAGAGAGATTTTTTGATCACTATGGACAATCTTATTGTTGTTGCTGCTATTTTCAGAATTTTGCTTTTTGAGATACTTAAAGATGTATTCTTTTGGCTTTTTCCTTCTATATGTGGTTGGAGGAGCATAGAAGACGTAAAATTTCCTACAGAAGTAAAATTTCTTACAGAACCGAAATCCTTATTCAACTGTCATGTGTTCAGTATATACTTAAACACTCTTAAAAATGTATTTCAGGGAACACTATGTTAATTTCTTAAAACTTTTATCCTGCCAAGTTTTTCAGAACAATCTGTGACAAGCTGAATCACGGTATAATAGAATAATTTAGATTGGAAGCAGCTTCTGTAGGTCATCTGGTCCAATCTCGTGCTCAAAGCAGGCTGGCTTCAAAGTTAGAGTGGGTTGTTCAGTCTCCTTTGGCTTGGTTTTGACCATCTCCAGGGTGGAAATTCCACACAGCCTTCCCGGGTAACCATTCCCAATGCTTTTACCATCCTTTAACTGAGAGGAGACAGTGATATTTAGAGCAGGGGTTTCCTGATACCCTTCTCCTTGCACAAAAGTACCTCTAGGTAATCTATTCGTTACTTTTCCTSCTCCTAGCAGCTTGTTTTTTCTGACTCAAATTATTTGTCTTGATGACATATTGCACGCCTCCCTAAAACCATATTGCCACTCTAATGGCCTCTGTAACCCTAAATCCATTTTTCTTCAAGCAACTTTTGAGCTTTTTTTCATACACAGCTTTTTGCATTCAGAAATATATCTCAAAAAAAGTCTCTTATGGTTCTTATTAATGCACCGTTTTGTAATTCTCTTTCTGAAGCAGTAGCATCTGTGGCACAATTAATAATTCTGAGACCTTTATTCATTTTACTGATCGCAACCACTTCATGTATTCATATGCCAGAAGCAATCCACCATATTTCTTTACTATTTCTTTACTTGAATTGTCACACAGGAGAATAATTAGTTCTCAAGAGTAGGATGAAGTGCATATATAATCTACAGTTTGGTCCTTGAACCCTTGAAGATAAAAGCAACAATAAGAAAATACAGTAATTCTTAGTCTATTTTATGTTTCCATATCTGATGAGCAGTAGTAGAAAATTAATAGCTGGAAAAGAAATAGCTGTTTACCTCTTCAARTGCCTGAAACTCAGGTTGGCAATGGAGTTTTAAAGTAAAATAAGGAACACTTTGTACTAGGCTAGCAGTTTTATTAKCAACTGCAGATAGTCATTCCTGCTTCCAGCAGTAAAGCAGCCAGACATGAACAACCAGATAGGAATATCTGAATAACTGAATTTTTATTGATGACTTGACTGGAAAATTATTGCCATTGAACTGATCTTTTTTCCCCAAATTCTTCTTTCCAAAATGAACCCCCCACAGATTTCATTTGTGTGATGTGAAACATTCTCCTTCACACAAAATAAAACAGCAACTTTGGAAGACTCAGAAAGAAGGTGATAACAATGCGTACAATAATGTATATTATCAAGGAATATTTYTCATGTCTCCTTATATCAAAATATCCAACAATTGGCTCCTGTTTTACTCTCACTAGGCTATTTGTCAGAACCAAATATACACAAGTACATTAAAATGAAGATATACATCTAACAATTAACCGGCATAAGAAAGTTCCACACATCCCTTATGCCTGACAAAATGTAAGAACTGTCACTTTGACTTGGTTGTTTCATGCTGTGTACGACAGGAAGAGGCTTCAAGACTACAAAATTCTGTAACAGGCTTCAAGACTAGAAAATAATTTGTGKTTTTTAAGTGCTTTTATGTTAACTGACTTCATTTATATGACTAATATTGTGCTATGATGTTTAGGC
This sequence comes from Amblyornis subalaris, assembly GCA_018881555.1. NCBI lineage: Eukaryota > Metazoa > Chordata > Aves > Passeriformes > Ptilonorhynchidae > Amblyornis > Amblyornis subalaris. The sequence continues at coordinate 1,380,592 of JACAXG010000112.1, read as the reverse complement.
AGGCAAAGGTTTGTTTTCTTTTGGTTTTCTTCCCCCGAGTGAAGCAATTTAGTATGTCACTGGAGAAGAGTAGGAACCGTGCTCTGAAAATGAGGATATTTKAAATGAAAGAACAGTTCATAATATTTCTACAAAAATCTCAAAATGCATACAACTCCATGGCTGCGGCCTGCAGTTACACCATGACACTCACCTAAAAGAATTAATCCATAACAATGAATCTGTTGCAACAGGCATATAGACAAATTGATCAAAATGTCCAAAGATAAAAAATCCTTTACAGAGACTAAACTGGAARCACTTAAATTATGAATATTCAGAAACTGTTGATAATTTACTTTTTGAGGAGATCCTTTAGGACAACTCAAGCCAAGCATGCAAGGACTTATSGATTTCTAAATGTATTGACAACAATTTTTTCTGTCTTTATTGAAATATTACTTAAGTTGTGGAGTACAACCACACACTTTATCTTACTGTATCTTAGAGATTGTACTTAATGYTTTCAAATGAGGCAAGTTGCATTATTTCATTTTTCTTTCCTCTGAAAATGACATCTAATGCTAAAAAAATCCCCCACCAAACACAATGAAAAACCACAGCAAAATCCAACTCATCACATATGTTTCACAGGGCATTTATACAAAACAAATTTGTTTTCTGATGACTCTTTTTGCTGTGATGATTTTACAGTAGTTACCATAACAGATTTCCTGATCTGAACAAAGCTCTTTTATTCATCATCYCAAATCTGCTCTCCCTCCCACCCAGCTGAATGATGCAGAATTGTCACTTACAGCCATGAGAAAGAGAAGCGCAAGCAGAATGTTGTATGATTTGTTGATTCTGGCTTCTGTTGTCTTCTTGCAGCTGCTATGGTCGGAAGCATTAGATACTTCCTTGAGCTGGGTTTCAGATTAATATTTGCTTGCTTGTCATTTAACAACAAAAAAAGCTTTAAAAAAAAAATTGTCAATGAGGTATGCCTTCAGGGGTGAATGCACTGGGATAATTAACGAAAAAGCAAGACAGTTTCCAGAATTAGACACAAGAATCACAGACAAATATGGTGTTTCAATACATGTTATAAAACATTAACTCTACATAGGCTAGACAAAACAGAAATTAATTAAAGATGATCAGTTCTTTCTTGCTATCAGACTAGTGAGCAATTTAAAGAAGGTCCAGAGCATTACTTGAGAAGCAAAACCTATGTTTTCAGAAATTCTCAGTATTCACTCTATTCTTCTTCAGTTAGGAACAGATGACTATTTAGCATCATTAAAGGAAGAGATGAATTAAATCCTTGAGAGGTTTTGGTAAGTTTCATCTATTGAGATTTTTRTTTCTATGAGAAAGTACTGAGGCAGTTCCTGCTTCAATCATAGGTACATCACATTATGACAATGAACTTGAAAGATTCAAACTTAMAAACTGAAGATTAATCAGTAGCTTCTGTCAGCTGTTTTTTCTTTAAATCTAGATATAATAAGAAGACTGTGATTATAGTTTACCTTTCTTTATATTGTAACTCTTAACATTATAGGACTTGACTAATAAGGATCCTGCACTGCTATTTTACATCACCRGTTAAGAAATCTAACACATTAAATATGAAATATTATACCAGCATTTGTCAAGAGTCTCTGTGGTATCTCTGCTGTCTTCAAAGCTTTGCAAAAAAGCCATGGTTTAGATGGAGTGTGATCTTGAATGATTTAACACATGACTGCACACTACAGGCAGGCAGGAGATATACTCCAGCTCTTTGAATTATGTAAATAGGATCAGGTCTCTTAGGACATCCTTCTTTTTAYTGACTACTGGCACCACACAGAAAAGAAACTTTATTTAGTGTGGCATCCATCTCGCGTGAATTTTGATCTCAACRGTTGTCCTGGATTTGGTTGTGATAGAGTCAGTTTTCTTTATAGTAGCTAGTACAGGATTGTTCTGGTTTTCCACTGAAAACTTGTTGATAATACAGAGATATTTTTGTTATAATTGAGCAGTGCTTACCCAGAGCCAAGGGGTTTTCTGCTTCACACTCCCCCGCACCAGAGAGTAGGCTGGGTCTGCACRAGGAGTCATGATGGGGCACAGCCAGGGCAGCCAACCCAACTGACCAAAGGGATATTCCATACCATACGGTGCCGTGTTCAGCTAAAGTTGGGGGAAGGAGAAAGAAAGGCAGTACATTTGAAGTGATGGCATTTGTCTTCTCAAGTACCCATTATGTGTGATGGAGCCCTGCTTTCCTAGAGATGGCTGAACACCTGCCTGTCCGTGGGAGGTTGTGAATAAATTCCTGTTTTTTCTTTGCTTGAGTACACAATTTTTGCTTTACCTATTGAACTGCCTTTATCTCAACCCATGAGTTTTCTCACTTTTACCCTTCTGTTTCTCTTCCCCATCCCACTGTAGGGAGAGTGAGCAAGTGACTGTGTGGGGATGAGTTGCTGGCTGGGGTTAAACCCTGACAGCAGTGTAGATGTCTAAAATTACCCTGGTTGCTACTCTCCAGAGAAACAGACATTTCTAGTGAACAATTCCTCTGACCTAATTTAGAGTGTTACAGTAGGATGAGTTAAATTTTTCCTCTTTTTTTTCACTTTATTGATTATAAAGTGATGACAGAAATATTAGCTCATATATAAACTGCATCTAGTGAGGAGTAAATTAATCCTGCTGAGTTACAAATTTAAGAAGCAAAAATTGCACGTGAAGCATATTCAAATAATCATTCCACTTAAAATTTCACTTCCAGACACTGCTGTCTTTGCTCTACATAATTTCCCAGAATGGTATTGCCAGTGTTAGGTTTGGAGACTTGGCGTTCAAAGCAACTTATTTTGCTCTGAATGCCCTCCACCTCTTTGTACTACCACAGACCCTCTTTATTAAAAAAAAAAAAAGCGCATAAGTAACTGACTTATCTCTGGTATGAAATTTTGTATATTTAAAGAGTTTGCCCCCCTCATTTCCACTGGCAAGCATGAGAGATTTCCTCATCCACCTAAATTGTCAGCAAGAAAGGTATCTGCATTGTATAATTCAATGAATATTTTTTTCCTGCAATAATTTTCCCTTAATTTACAGTTGCTCGTCTGGCAAACCCCTAGTCTAATCAGGACTGGTTTTTTTCCTATTAAAAGTTTCCTATGAGTCTAAAGAAAGTTTATATTGCTGCCTGTAAATATACAGAATTTATAACCTGTATAATAATTTGGCATGAAAAATCACTGCTTCTTCTATCACAAAAGGAAGTTTTATCCCTCATGTTCCTATGACCATCTGACATTGAGGTCACAGTTCCTATGCCCATCTCAAAGGGCAGGAGCCTAGCCTAATGCATCCCAAATCATCTATAGGAAATGGATTCCGTGTTATTTTTTATATCTGTAGTACTGTTAACCATGTAAGCCTTCTGATAATAACTGTGCTTGTGGGAAGTGTACTGTCCTTGTAGCGTCCTTGTACAGTGGAATGTGTGCAGCATATCAGAGCTTCACGTGACTTGGTGCGAGTTTCAGCACTGAGCACTGGCACAGATTGCTCAGAGAGRTTGTGCAGTCTCCATCCTTGGAGATTTTCAAAAGCTGTCTGGACATAGTCTGAGGCCAGTGGCTCTAGGTGGCCAAGCCTGAGTAGGGGGTTTGGACAAGATGAACTGTGGAGGTCATGGGAAGTTGAAGGATCAAAGGATGGAGAAGCAAAGTGAAAAAGTGGAACTGAAGTAGAAAAGAATTATCTAGAAGCTAAATGCTGAGATGGGAAGGACATGAACAGAAGAAGCAATTATTACTTACTGCACCCATTTACTTTATTCATCATAGCTCTAGGATTGTCATGAAGTTATTAGTGATTATGTTACAAAGACACATCGCTGAAAGTTGGTGAATAGCTATAATATAATCCAAAGCACCAAATAACTAATCAGAACACAGCTTTTAAGTGTCAATCATGTCCTAAAGTGGATTACTGCAGCACAATTATGATTCATTAATTTTGAATTTAAAGATGTAGATGTGAATAGTTTAATAGGGTTCGTGCATACCTCCTTCTGCTGTGGAAGATAAAACCAAAAAGAAAAAAAAAAAGAGGAAAAGTTGAAAATTGAATTTCTACTTTATTTTGAATAAAATGTTCTTCTTCCTCATTCTTCTTTCGTGCCTTTTTGTTCAGTCCTCTAATGTTTTGCCATTTCATATGAATCTGTATGTTCAATGAGAGATAAGAAACTCCAGTTGCTCACAGAATGCTCACATATTGTGCAACTGAGCTCTTTTTTACGGGTTCAGAACTCTGACTTCCTTCTTTCTTTCCAATCTGTGAACTTTAATGCCCTCCCAAAAAAAGSATTTGTTTGGGATCAATTATTACTTTTCTTTCTAATTACTGTAAAAGAAAAAGTGAGTAGTACCTCTTTTAAAAAGTTAATTTAATGTCAAAAAAAACTATAAAATGTTCCAGAAGTGCTAATGTCATTCTTTATTGATAAGAGATACTTTGGTTATTTACCTTTCACTCCTTCTGTTCATCCTTATGGTCCTCCTAAATGCTGATGTGTCTCTGTACAGTTCTTCATCTTGAAAAAGAAACCCGAAAGGCCTATTTTTCTATTGATGTAGAGGCAGTTCACCAGAAGCTGTTTTGAAACTATCCTAGATACTCTCAAATATCTGAGAAGAGGAGCTGTTTGTAAAGGCTAGTGTTCTCCCAGCCACTGGGAAAAGGTATAACCAAAACCTGAAACCTTTTCTTGTCAGGAGAGGAAAGCCAAAACATGAGGGAATGGCAGACTTTTCTGATACAGTCACGATATAAACAGAACAACAAAGTTTTTATTTCTTTACCTATTTCTTATACAACTGGTTTTAGACATATCATCATTTTTGAGGTTATCAATAAGGGCTTCAGTTTATGTTTTAGTTTTACCCTAATCTGGTGGAATGTGTGTGTGATTTCAGGTAGTTGGATGACTCCAAGACATCTTTTGTCCAGGATATTTAACCACACTGCCAGAAACTGGGGCTGTGGACAACTTAGTAAGTGCCCTAGTTCTCCCAGCAGACCCACAGCTCTATCCAATATGTTACTGAGTGTCTTGCTGTTGAGCCACACAAGCTAGAGACTGAACTAGCACTACAAGGGTTTGAGATGCAGAGCTGTCTGCTGCAGACTTTGAAGGCTGTTCCTCATGCTGGTTAGACACATGAAGGCTGCAGGGTAACAGGGAGTTTATTACAATTTCATAAGGGTTGTATTATACAGTGTATTACTTCACACAGTGTATTTGTTGATGGTGGCCTATACTGCTTACTGACTCATTCATTAAACCCTAAATAGCCATTTCAGAATGACAGGATCTGATTCAAAGTCTACAGAAATCAATTAAAAGCAAGCAGCTGCTCTCTGGAATTGACTTAAAAACAGAAATGAAAAAAGGTAACATCAATCGCCTGTAGGAAGACATGTCTAGATTCTAAAAACTGGAGGCAGGTATATAGACAYCATCTTTCAAGAAAAGACAAGGTCAAACACTGAAACTGTTCTAAGATTAGTAAGTAGCAGAAAGTAATTTGATGTTATTTATGCAATAAGGCATCAGCTCCTTAGGATATTCTTAACATGAATTACTTGACATCCTCTTATTTCTCTCACTCTTTCACTCTGTTACCATTGAGAAATGACCATCTTCATTAATCTAATGCAAATGTAATACCATCAATACCACTTTAAATTAAAAATATGGTAAAATATTCACAAGCAGTTGATTTAGCCTACAGCGGCTGTTCATGACTTCTGTGGATAAACTATGGTTTTATATCTCACACAGAGAGACTCATTTGAAATAGACAGTCTGGATTTTTATCCTTGTGAATGAATTTAGCCACAGATGTTTTGGCAGATTTTGTTATAGTCAGAGCTTTATTTAGAAAAGGTTTGTTTTGTTTGGTTGGGTGGGGTTTTTTTGTGTTTATTTTTTTGTTGTTGTTGTTGTTGGTTTTTTTTGTTTGTTTGAGTTTTTTTGAGGGGGTATTTTTTTTAAATAAGTAACATTTGAGCTTGATTTTTTTWAAATAAAATCTCATAAATATATATATTCCATTTGATACTGCCTTGAATGTAGTCATTTGAGCTACTTTAAAATATAGAGAAAATATAATTCTGTTCTTTGTACTAAAGTACAGAAACTGCAGTGATATTACACTTTATAACATGAAATTATGTCTTTCCTGGTGGAATAGCATGTTTTTGTAACTTAGGTGTTTATTATGGTAAGGAAAAACTGAATGCAGAGTTTATTTGTGACTTTTAGTAAATAATTTAGTAATCTAATCACTTCTGTACAAGCAAGACGATATTGATTCACTTTGTATGATAATGTTCATCTTAGAAAGATCTTTTAATGACTATCCAACAAGTTTAAATGAAAATTAATAGATTGGCAAACTGCTGATAATGACGGGGAAAAAAAGAAAATTAATGAAGACAACAGATCAAGTTCTCATCTGTCGATTATGCAATATTTTTATTTCAAAATCATATGAAATTGATAGATAAATGAGTATTTAAACAGATAAGAAGGAAAAATGGGTAACCAGTGATCCAAATATTAATATCTTAGGAGTCCTTGCATATTGTGACACTCCAAGTCATAGAGCTTGAAAGTATGTGCTCTTGCTTGGCTTTGTTGTTCTCAGTTATGTACAAGAATGACCACAGCTACTCTCTTGAATGGGAGAGTTCAATAACAGCAGAGGGAATGGAATGGATGATATCTGCTGTCATAAATGATAACCCTGATAAAAGAAATAGCATGCAAAATTAGTAACTTTTGCCATAAGCTCTGACATGTACTAATTTTAAGACAGCTATGCACTTGTAAGGCACAGGGTAACAACAGAATTATGAGAGCAACGATGCTGATATGTGAGATCAAATGCTTTTCAACATATTCCACATGCCAAAATTCTATTGTTGTCTGAACATTTATGCAAACAGGCTTTGAAAACAGGGTAATATTGCCTTGGAAACCAACCAATGCTGAAATAGGAATCAAAAAAACCTGTTTACCAAAGCAGAATCCATCAGGGTTTGTTGTCTGAACAATACTTCAGCACCCCTTTTTATTTCAAGTTATTATTGAGTGGAAAAATAGAGCTGTAAAGACCATGACTATTGACAGCCAAACACTTTCTGAAGTTCACAGTTAGAAATGCAACAGGTTAAGAACAGCAAGGTAGTTCGTTTAACTCTGKCAATAGGAGCCTTGGTATACAGCCCATTATCTGTTGCTGGTGCCTTTTATGATACAGCATCCAGTACTACAGCTACACGAAATATGAAATTAAAGTGCTCAGCAGAACAAGAAAATTCACATCCAACATGGAAAATAGAAATCAAAGGATACACCAGCGATTAAAACATCAACTGAACCAGCTACCCTCAAATTAAGATCGAGAACACACATTTGCGACAGTGAAGATTCCAGCCAAAACTTTGTAGAAAAGGTCAGGCAGTTAAAAAGTACACAATTTTTCATACCTGTCAAAGTTAGACAGAACAGAAATACCTTATACCAGAATGAAACTAGAAATTTTGCACCATGTGGGAGGTACTTAAGACTGCTTACATGAARTAGTGTAAAGAAAGTTAACAGAATTTAACAGCCCTACAAAAACTATTGTCTTTTGTCATGGTAGCAGATCTGTAGAGCATAGATTTCAGTAATCCAGCAAATGTTACATGAAAAACTTCTTCCTTGCTTACTGTGCAAGAGACATAAGATTTTTTCCCATTGTTACTGCATTTTATTTGATTAAAAGAATTACCCATGTTACTTTGAACAATTTGAATATATTTCATGCATAGTACTGTGTTTCTGTTAAAAATGTGACACATTAAATGGAATTCATTAAATAGAACTGTGACTTTCTGCTGTCTGGGACAATTCATTCACAGGCAATAAGAAGGTGTCACTAATGCCTGAAAACAGATTCTCACAGAGTCTATTTGTCTATATTGACATTTTTCTGAAGAAGAAGATTCAAAAGTCAGTATGATCTGCATTTTGGATTAGGAAGTGTGGCTTGCTGAGATAGTTTATATAAATGAATAATAAGCAGATTTTTTAGTCATATTTGTTGAGCTGATTCTTAGAAGAAAAACCTTGAAATCTGAGCCTTAGCAAAATTTTTTTTTCCTTTACTGATAGATTCACACCTTTTCTACCACTGAGTAGATCCTTGTTTTGTTAATATATGTTATCTGATTGCTAGATATGTTGCTGCTTTCCTTGGTGAAACTTCTAAGAAGTTTTATTTGTTTGTTTTCATTTCTCTCTTTGAGGGGATCCATACCACATATTTTCTGAAAACGCATGTAAGCCTAGCTAGGAAGGAGTGTGTTAGCCAAAACTCCTTTTGATTTTGGTAACATATTCAGATGCGGTAACATTCAGGTAAAAGTGTTTGAACTTATTTATGTAGAATACCTATTTTCTCTGAAAGCTTTCTACTGCTTAGTTGGACACTGATGAGTAACCAAGTGCTCTACTTCCAGCTTTATTTACATATTTTAATTACATATACAATAATACATAAATAGTTTTATAGAGGAGATAGAGCTCTAACATCTAGTGGTTTTAGAAGTAAACAAATTATCCTGTTCTTTTTACCAGAGCAATTAACCCCTTCATTAAATYTGGTGCATTATAATTAATTTTTTTTCTGAAAATGTCATTTTGCAATTGGGACATTAACTTAAAGGCAGCAACTTGGCAAATTGGGGCATAGGAGTGTGGAGTATGACAATACAATTAGTGAATTATAAGGAAGGGGATTTAATAAGTTTGCAGCAAAACAGATCAAATTCTACAGATCAAATTCTAAAGATGCTGGACTGTAAGATCAAAAAGTATTTGTACCAAAAAAAGGATGAGAACTAGTGTAGTGAATGAAACAACAGATAACGTAAACAGGCCTATGAATACAGGTGATGGTTGCAATAGCTGCTATTTTTGGGGTTTTTTTTCTATTGTTCGTAGAAAGTTATCAGAATTGCAAGGTCAAGTGAGTGATTACAGCAATCAAAAGCAAAGATAAGATAAAGTGGTCTGAATAACATCATTTAGATATAAAAAAGGATTTCTATTTTGGAATGAATTTGAAAATAATTTGGGGAGTGTGCATGCATAGAATATCTTAATTACTAATTCTAAAAATCTAAATTTAAAATATTTAGCAGTTCAATCTAATTCAATTAAAGAAAATGGCCAGTCTTTCTCTGAAAGAAACAAACAAATCTGCTAGGAATCAACATCATAGTGCTGTTTGCATGGATTCCTTCAGTGTGCCAATTGATACTATTCAGGTATATTAGTAAACGGTTTATAAGGCTCTCATACAACATATTTATGCATGAAGAGCTCACATAGGTAATGAGATTCATTTCACCTCATTTTAAATATCTTAAAATTAGACATCTCTGCTATGCATCTAAATTTCCTCCACAGACATTAAAGAGAGAGGCATCTCTAGAGATATATTTATCATGATTCTAATATATACCTATTTAAAAATGAATTATTCACTCTCTGGATGTCTCATTCGTTCTTTCCTTCCATTGATTATACGGAAAGTATAAACATCTGATTTGGACTACATGACCAACTTGTAAATGAGTTAAGTGAGATGAAATGGATGTCATTCACAGTTACTTGTTCCATAGTGACCTGAATTTCTCCAAGAATTGTTCCAATTTACATTATACTACTCAGGCTTTTACTGCTATGTAAAGAGACTGTTTTGAAAATTCCGTATGGAAACCTTATTTCTTTGTTGCTTTTACTATGAAAGTGCTCTTTATTGTTTCTTTAATTAGTCATTGTTACTAACAGGGAATATTTTAACCTTTGGATACTGTATGTTCTAAACTTCAAAATCAGCCAAAATGATACAGATTGAGCAGAAGAAGCAAAAAACCACATCAGTTAATTTGCGGAGAGAGTTTTCATTTATAATAAATTTGTGAGGCACTTGAGTTCAGAAGTAATGGTAAATACTTGTGATTGTGTGTGTAACTAATACCAAAAACAATGAAGTTACTTTAATAGACAAATATACACAAATACACATGAATACCAATATACAATCTTCCTCCTACTCTTCACTTTATCATTTTCATCCAAAATTATATTAGCAAAATAAACATCTTAGATTTCATAAGTGTAGATTTCAACTCCTAGGAGAGTTTTTCTCAGGGATCTGTTAGGACTCCCATGGGAGTCTGTCTTGGTGGCCAAAAGTGCTGAGAAATTTTTGAAGGCAGCCTGCTCAACACTGTCGATCCCCCTAAATGGGGGAAGGGTGGGTGGGAGGAGAAAAAAAAAGCAAAGAAAAAAGGAGCAGGCCCAGAAATAGAAATAAATCAAACTAGTTGTTAAGCAGATAGCACTCAAAGAGCTCAAATACAAAAAAAAGAAAYGTGATAGATGGGAAACTCAGCATATGCCTAAAGAGGAATACAAAATATATTATTTGAACTTGCAGGGATGAAGTTAGGAAGGCAAAAGTTCAGCTGGAGCTCAAACTAGAAACAGAGACTTCTCTAGGTTGGTTAGTACTGAGTGGAAGCACAAGGAAGATACAGACTGCTGCTGAATGGAGCTGGCAACTTCGTTAGAAATGACGCAGAAAAGAAGTACTCAGACATGTTTTCACCTCGATCTTTAAGGTTGGTGTCAGCTCTCATGTCTCTATTCCAAGATGAAATGGAAAACCAAATGGTGAGTCACTGACAGCAAGGGAGGATTGAGCTAGGGACCATCTGTAGGAATTGTACAGGAAGAGGATTTTGAGACCTGATGGGATGAATCTGAAGACATCGGAATATACTATTGCAAATCTCCTCTATAATTTTTAGTTGTTCATGGAGATTGAAGAAAATCACAGATAATAAAAAAACCCAGTCAAATATGTCCATCAACAACAGCAACAAAAAAAAAAACAAGGAAAAAACCTGACCAGGTAGCCTTACTTCCATTCCTGGGAAAAAAATAGAATTAATCCATGTGGAAAATTTGTCCACACAAATGAAAGACAAGAAGAAGATTAGGAGGAGCCAACATAGGTTTACCAAGATTAAATTGTGTGGAGCCAGTCTGACTGCCATCTATGATGACATGGCTTCCTGGGTTAATGCAGGAGAGCAGTGGATATCCATGTTCCTTGAGTTCTGTGGGACGTCTGAGATGATCTCTCGCATACTTGTTGAAGCTGATTAAACACAGCCTGGACAAATCAGTCTGAAGATGGATGGAAAACTGTTTCAAGTGCTGAATTCAAAAGGTCGACCCTATCTCAAACTGTCAGCTGGTCATGAGTGGGATTCCTCTGAGTCTTTAAAAACAACCTGGGTGATGGCATTGACTACACTATCACCAACTTTGCAACTGGCATTACATTGGGAGAGGAGATAGATAACACTGGATGGAAGAGATAAAATGAGCAGTCCTCAACAGTTGAGAAAACCAGGCCAAAAGGAATTGCATAAGATTTAGCAAAGTAAAATGTGAAATCCTGTAGCAAAGGTGGAATTATTCAGCCCATTGTACAGACCGGGGACTGATGGGTTGGGGAGCAACTCTGCTAGAAAAGATCTGGGGCTACTGATGGACAGTGAGCTGAATACGGGTTAGCAGTGTGCCTTTGCAGCAATGACAAACCATTTCAGTGACTGCACCAGGAACTGCATCACAAGGGATGTGATGGTTTCACTCCACTCAGCGCTTATTAGGCCATATGAGACATATTGTGCTCCCAAGTAAAATACAGACTGAACAGAGAGGCATCAGAGGAGGAGCCTCAAGATGATTGGAGTGCTGGAGAATTTGATGTCTGAAGAAAAGATAAAGGAACTGGGTTTTTTTTTCAACTGAGGGAAGAAAAGATTCAGGAGGGATTTAATCACGGTTTTCCATCACTTGAATGGTCGTTATAGAGGAGATGGAGGTATTCTTTTCAAAAGGCTGCAAAGTGAACAGAGAAGAGATAATAGGCATGAGTCAATTCAGGGGAATTCCATTTAGATGTAAGGAAAAAAAAAACCCTTGAGGGCAGTTAAACATTAGACAGGCTGCTCAGACCTTTCCCTTGCTGGAAACACTGAAGACAAGGCCACAGTTAGCCTAGACTAAGGCCCTGCTTTCCACAGAGTGTATCCAGAGGTCATTTCCAATCTAGACTAGTATCATTCTATAATTGTATCTTTCATGCCACTCCAAAATGTATTTGATTCATGGCAGACTGTCAGTCAAATTAATCTGAATTTTTTTGAGAAATAAATTTAAAGTCAACTACATCAAACTCCTTCATGGGTACTCTCATTTACCATTTAAGGTGTCTTAAGTTGATTTGCTGTAATTCAATCTCCTTATGGTCAATAGAAATACTAATGTTTTCTCAAAAGTGTAGACATGCTCCATTTTTAAGTGTTTAAATTTTGAATGCGTGTTGAGAATGTTGGTCAATCACATTTAAATAAATAAACACATGTTCAGAAAATTGCAGCTCTCTATAGCCAGAACATTAAGACACCTCTAATATTCACACTCCCTATCATCAGTAATGATGGTAATAAAGGTTATATCAGTATTGTACCAGCCTGGTCACTTGACGAAAAATCTCAATCGGTACATCCTCATTCAGACACTTACGTTGTACTGGTACAGATGCCAGGTTATTTGACTAACAATCCATCTGCAACAGGCACATTATGATTAGGGAATGCTGGTGTATTTGGAACCACACAGATATTAATCATTACAGAAAAATGCTCTTTGCCACCTGAATACTGAATTCCACTGAATAGCACCATAAGGTTGAAAATGTCTAACATCACCCATAGATCGTACCTCAGTCTGTTGAAATGCAGACGCAGCATGGATATTCATACGACTTGCTTCTTTATCCGAATAGTGTAAAATATGGACTTTTAAGAAGGAGTCCTGGGAATGCAGCATGAATGCTGATTTTCACTCATATGTAACCATAAGGAGGGGAACAGTGGACAACCCATAAGTCTGTCTTCTCTGCAGTAATTTTTAATCTCATAGAAATATCATGCAGTGGCCCACTTAATCTACACAGTAGAATACTTATCCTGCTGAGGTACAAACTATATTATGTCAGCTTCTTTCATCTTAATTGGTCCCATTTTTTCTTCATGGAAATGAACACTTGAAACTGTACAGTGACCCCTTGAACTGATCTGCAGGCCTATATGGAATATGCACCTCGCTATACTCATGATATGACAAAATGACCCTGGAAAGAAATTCAAAGCACATCGTGTCAGTGCCATAAAGAAAAAATTACTAGAATAGATGTATCAGGTTTTTTCCCATTTAATTCAATTTATTGGAATTTTGTTTTGGATTTCAATCCCTCTTTAAAGAATGTTTGCACCCTGAAGAAAGAGGTTTACTTTCAAAATAGGGTAATAATGATGCATAAATTGCCTGCTTTGAAGCTTTGTTAAAAACTCTTTGAAGCTTGGGGGCTAATCTGGATATAGGCATTACAGAGACAGGCAGAGTTGATTGGACAGAATAATAAAAAAAAAGCTTTCAAGTTCTTCTGCTCATTCCTATGCACCCGTGCACCTAACTTACATTTCTTAAGCAGTCTGTAACCTATGTCAGTCTCCAAGAACAATGATGCTTCTGTAAGAGCTGATTCAGCAGAATGAGAACTAGCAAGAACAGCCCTGCAATATTTAAAGCCGTGAATACAAACAGCAGAAGAGAAATTGAACTAAACTCCCTGTTCTGAACTGCTCCAGTTCAGAAATACTCTTTTTCTGCATATGCTCTTAACAATGAGTTGTATGTAAACGGTATCAAATTTAAAACATTATAAATATTACAAATATCTCCAGCACTTCATTTTTATGCACATACAGATGTAAGAGTTCACTTCAAAAGAAAATGTAATCTCGATCTGTAAAAGTACATTCTAATGAAAGAAAGAGGTTCCTCTATATTTTATTATTCTTAAAATGAAATTGATTTCTACTTAATACTGTGAAAGGCTGGTGAAGTGACCTCATTTATACAAGGGACTTGTCATTAATCAATTTTCTCTTTAATAGGTCCAGAGTTCCTTTTGATTAGATCACTGGCTCATTTAGCACAGCACATTTTCTGCACCTGGGCTTATGTTTCCAATGTTGCAGCTGCTAGAAGACTCATCTTACAGGGCAATCCCATAAGCTAGATATTCTATAGAAAAGTTTGAATACAATGTACTACATATAATTATTATTTCTGTGGTGCATAAAGGCCTAAACCTAAAGCAGAGCTCTTTTCTGCTATGAACTGTGAAAAACTGTGAAAAAAACAAAAAACAAGAAAAGAAATTAGGGCCAGAGAGGTTAAATGTACAGCAGCTTGTGTTCAGGTAGCAAAAGTGGCAATAGTGAGATATTAAATGTACAACTGGACTGCCCTAGCTCGCGCTCAAGTGTCATCTTTATTTGGCCTTGTCACTTCCCTGCAGCTATCAACAGATGCCTAGCAGAAAAATATAAAATCCACATGATAGATAATTATGCACTACCATATCCACATGGGAGCATTCTCTTTGCCTTCACAAAACTAGTARGATGCCTGTGTCCTAAGCATGGGATTGTCTTTTGCACTTTTTTCTACCAAATATGTCTACTAACATACTTGTAAGTGTAATAAATTCAAAAGGAAAACAACAAAATTAAGAATAGACAGATTCTTTTAAATCCTTTTAATACATTAGAGATGCAAGTAAAACTGTGAGCAAAACCATGATATATAGCGTAATTCATATGACCAGAAGTATTTGCGCTACGTATATCTAATGCAATCTAATCTTAAATTTCCTTTATAGTGGGGAAAATAGTCAATCTTAACTAGCATATGGTTGATGTCATTTTAAAGTAAGTATCTCACACAGGTCAGATGAACCAACACTAAAAAGCTATTTTGTTTTGCATTTTTTTCCCTATTGATTACAAAGGATATTTCAGGTGAAGAGCTCAGAGACTGCCATTTTCCCTGCAAGTGCCT
Organism: Amblyornis subalaris; assembly: GCA_018881555.1. Classification (NCBI taxonomy): domain Eukaryota; kingdom Metazoa; phylum Chordata; class Aves; order Passeriformes; family Ptilonorhynchidae; genus Amblyornis; species Amblyornis subalaris. The sequence continues at coordinate 1,365,486 of JACAXG010000112.1, read as the reverse complement.
TAGCTTGGGTGAGGTGAACCTTGCATTGAAAGTCTGTTCAGAGATTCACCGAGAGTAAAGTAAGTAATTATGCAAAATTAAACATTAAAGTTTCTGCTATATCACTTTTGAAACTTTATTTCATTCTAATTACCGAACAATAATTTCTAAAATAATTAAGCCCAACATACTTTTGTATGTGTGTCTTTCTCTCCTTTCCATATGATCTATATACCTGTATCCAGATGTCATGGCTTAGGAATGTACTCCCCAATTTAGTGCTCTCACTGAGACTTTCCAAAGCATGTGCCGCTCGGTTGCTCCGCCACTTTCCTCTCCCTCTCCTCCCTTCGTCARGAGGGAGAGGAGAATTGAGGGCACAAAAGGCAAAGATCATGGGTTGAGATAACAACCATTTACTGGAAACAGAGGGTACAAGAGACAAATGATTCACATGGAAACCCCTCGACAACAGACAATATCAGACAGCTCTGTCTGCCACACTTACTTGACCAGAAGRAACCCTTTCTCCCTGGTAGAGATTCCCTTCTCCTCACCCCTGGCAATGATGTTATAGAATAACCTCCGGGTCCTAGACATGTCTCTCCTGGCTACTGCAAAAATTAACCGTGTCCTGGCCAGAACCAGGACACCAGATTTTACCAAAGTTAACAAGTTTTTTTAATCTATGGTTTACTTCAGCAGTCCTACTGTCATTATCTGCATTTAAACTGGCAATGCATTTTTATAAATATTATATTAAAAAAAAGTTAAAATCATAAGAAAAAAAACCCTATGAAAATATCTGATTATACTTTGGAGTTATTATATGCCCGAATTTCATTATTTTGCCTTGTAGAAAGAGAGATTGCCATACTTTGAGCAATGTTGTGAAGACAATGCCTATATTCATAAGACACTAAGACCTGAATCACTCATCTTCAAGTCATCTCAAGTTAGCTCACACAAATGTACTGATAGCACTCTCAGGTAACATTTGCTATATTTAAATTCCCAGGCAGTTTGGAAGAAGTTTGCTCATTATAAGAACAAGGAGCAGACTGTATCTGTAAGTTCATTGAGTCTACCTCCAGCCATGCACTGTAGTTAAATTCCCAGACTGATGCTTTCTAACAGATATGTCCTTCATTAATTCTCTCCTAGGGAAGATGGGAGTGTCAGGGCAACTGCATAGCCATGAAATGAAAGGATATGATGAGGGGGTACCTTCCGCATGATCTCATGGAGACCCGAGGTACAGCCAGCTGCTGAGTGCTACAGCTTCTCTCCTGTTCTGCAAATCTAGTTACCACRAAATATGGGTCCACGTGACAATGAGCTGTGTCTAACATAAAAGGAGAGAAAGCATGGAAATAGGAGCTCTTTGAGGAGAGACTATTGCTGATGCCTCTTTACCTCTATTGTGAACTGCACTGGACGTGTGTGGGTGTTTTCCTGGAGAATTATCATGATTTCTTCATTTGTAAAATGCTTTTACTCAGACTTTGTGCTTCAGAGTCCTGTTTTGCCAAAAGGAGAGAACAAATCTCAGTTATCACTGTTATATTAGTCTGCTAGTCTCAATGCTGAAACACAACATCTTGAAAGAATGAAACACCAACAATAAAAAGGAATAAAAAAGATATTTTTATTCACTGCATACCTGTACGGAGCAACAAGAACACTGTGAACATTCCTGTAACACTAGCTCATTGCTGTATAGATCGCTAAATAGCAAAGCAAAGTTAAAATTGTGTAGACTTTTGACATATGTGAGGAGTGCAAACACAGTATGTTAACCAAAACTAATTCTGATCAGTTCACGATATAAAGAACTTTGGAAAGATTTTTCAGGATTTATAGTCAGTACACTCAATGTAATTTTTGACTTTTTTATCCTTTGATTAACTTTTCTTAGCTTTAATACAAAACTTTCAATAGCTGGGGTGCATCAGGCACAGCATTGCCAGCTGATCAAGCGAGGTGATTGTCCTGCTCTGCTCTGCACTGCTGAGGCCTCACCTTGAGTCCCGTGCGCAGTTTCAGAGACCACAATATAAGAAAGATATAAAGCTATTAAAGAGCATCTAAAGGAGGGCAGTGAGGATGGCGAAGAGTCTGGAGGGGAAGCCGTATGAGGAGCGGCTGAGGTCACTTGGTCTGTTCAGCCTGGAGAAGAGGAAACTGAGGAGAGACCTCATAGCAGTCTGCAGCTTTCTCACGAAGGGCAGTGGAGGGGCAGGCACAGAAGATCTCTCTGTTGAACAGTGACATTGGATATTCTTCACCCAGAAGGTGGCCGGGCACTGGAACAAGCTCTGCAGGGAAATCTTCACAGCACCAAGACTGCCAGAGCCCAAGAAGTGTYTGGACAATGATCTCAGGTACATAGTGTGATTCTTGGGGCATCCTGTGACGGGTCAGCAGTTGGACCTTCCTGATTCTTTTGAGACCCTTCCTACTCAGGATATTCTACGATTCTATGAACATGTGAACTTGATGTAAGTGAATCTTGATTCATTTTAGGAGCTTAGTTACTTCAGATTTCTATCAATTTATGTGATTATTTTTATGAATGTATAAATTTATTGAATTCATAATTTTTTTATGCTCTAGAGCATCAAGATGGAACTGGCATATATGATGTTGGACTTAAAAGACACCTCATCCCCCAGAGCAGGCAGGAAAGAGTCACTGAATGACATCTCTTGTCCAAATAAGGCTACATGCCACAGGCTCCTAAATAGCTCCTGAGTATCCATTATAGAGACATTTTTACCCGAACAAGGTGAGCTAGGCTGTCTTTATAGCAAACAGAGAAAAGCATTTTTTCTTTTTGGAATATGACTAATGTATTTCAGCTACATCCTTTAAGATTAAATTAGCTTTCTCTTCAGAGGCCCAATAAAGAGGGATCTAGACAATTAAGGCAGATGGCATGATCTACATTTAGTCATACAGGTTTACAACCTTCTTTTCGTATCCCTATATATATAATGTAAGGTGTCTGATCTCGAGATCCCTGAGCTACGGCTGACCAAACCAGCTCCTGAGACATTAAACATTAAATGTTTCTGCCTTTTAGTTTAACTAGCCCTGGATWTTTTTGCTTTGGAAAACTGAAAGAGTTGTTGTAAGCAAAGAGTTAATATTTTTATGTAAGGCAGGTGTAGTCTTTGATCCAGTATGTCAGGTTAGATTTCCAAGCTGGACATTAGACCTTTTGCATGATTGGTATTTTCCATCATCTGTGTTATTCAGTCAATTTTTCACTAATGTGACTGTTACAGATTTCATTTTTAGATGTTCAGCTTTCTCCTAGTGGATTGGGAATTTAGACATCTGAGTAACATAATTTAGTATTTAATAATTAATTACACTTACAACCCAAAACATATATCGTGTACATATTGTATATTTAAGCCACACAATGTTTAAGTCCCTATTTGGAATTATCCATTTCTCCCTACATGTAGTAACAGTTACTTTTTAAACGTGATATTTTGTGCAGGAGAAGTCTGATAGCTTTTAGACTTATAGACTAAACTTTATGTTAGTGATTTACACAGTATGAGTTTTATATGCATAGAAATGAAAGATACCTTTCTCTTAATTTGATTGTATGTATTCCATTGGCCAAATCACACCTTTTTTCCTTAGAAACTTCTTTTATGTAGACAGTGTTTACATTTTGACAACTGTTCATGTAAATAAATATGAATTGGAGACAGAMAATAACCCTCCAAAAGGTGAAAATCACTGCAAGTTTAAGCTTCTAAAGGATGGAAAACTGAACAGCAGACATGAGATATGTTGAGATAATCTCATGTTTAGTAACTGAGAAAAGAGGCTTGCATAGTTTGAGTTTCAGGAAGTCTTAGTAGGAAAATTATAAAACTCATAACATTTCAATGACTATTTAATACAAATTGCAAGCTGAAATTGTCTTATTCAAACAGACCAGTTATCATTTCAAGGTATTTATGAATTCTGCCAGTATCTGTACCAGAGTCYCCATGAGAATCATTACTTTCAGAGCACAAGCATTGTAGTTGACTCATGACAGTTTGTAAATTAGATAATTTAATATTCCAGTTCTATTACTAAATATTAAGTGAATAATAAACTCTAAACCACACTAGACATCTTTAATTACATGGAAATAAACTTCACTTTTAGGATATAGATAATTTTTTCCAGTTTATGCATGGACATTTTCACTTGCATAATCAAAAGAATTTCATTTAGCATCAATTTTATGTCTGGAAGAGGAAGGCTATGGTTTTTGATTCTTTCTGGATTTATTTTTCTCTTTTGTCTCTTTAGGGTAACAAATTGATAATATTTGTGTATGAGACCCGCTTCATGAACTGTGCAGGAGTTGCAAATAGTTTTTCAATTAATATAATTTATAAGTTTTTCTAGGGTTGGGGACTTAAATTATTAAACCTGTAGGYATAAATGCTGCTTTCTGGACTTTTGGGCTGCTAAATGCAATGGAACCTCGATCTTGAGCAAAGTTTAAAGGCAATGTTTAATACAGATAAAAATCATTATGATGATATGTATACCAATCAGCATTCACTTGCTAGGAAAAGTTTCCCTTCTAAGCCCGACATTATCACAAATTGGACAAGCACCAGTCATTTTTAACTGGATGTTTATTGATTCAAGTATTAATAGTTGCTTGCATTTGGATTTGTTGAGGATGACTTCATAGTCTTCGTTCAGTGAGCACATGCATTTAAATACAYGTATGCAGCCTCAACCACTCAAAAGCCTAGAAATATCGTGGACTTAAATACCGTGGACTATTTAAGAGACTTAAGATAAAAGTGTCTGAAGATACTTTTCAGATACAAATTCTACAAAACCCAAATTCATTTGCAAAAGTGCTCACAATAGAAATCAGGGTGTACACATCAGGACAATTTTTGGGGACGYTGTGTCCCAACAAGTGGAATAAAACGGAGAATAAAATGGTCTTCRTGAAATGAAGACATTTTCATGGCTTCTCAGCAGGGGAAAATTACCTGTGAAGCTGTACTTGCATTGGTAAATCTACACATTCATAATTTCTCTAAGATGAGGTTAATACTGAGGCACAAAAATATACAGATATTAATTGGTACAATGAAACTTATGCAGATCACATAGATGTGTAGTGGTCTTTCAGCATCGGACATTAAAATGAGTTATGAAATTGAAGTGCTAAGTGAAGTGACTGTAAGCAATTAAACTACAAAAAACTATAGCACCATCCTGAATTAGTTATTAATACTCAGGGTAAAAAAAAAAAAGGAAGACTTTGAAGTCTTTAAGGATCAATACCTTTCTTTGTTGAAAAGATGTGAAAACAATATTGACAGTATCATAATATGCATTCAGTAATCAGTATAGACCCACATCTTGACTATGGCATAGGTTTATTGTCATGTAATTTTAAACTTAATATGAAGACAATACATAAAGAAGGTGAAAAGAGACTCAGAGGTACGGAAAAGCTGCCATGACCAGGAGAAAGAGAGCAGTTCAGAGCAGTTCAGAGCTGTTCAGTTTGGAATACACACTATGGACAGGCTTAAACAGATGGTATTAAATCATGAAGTGTGTTGAGAAACTACAAAGCAAATAATTTCCTCTTATTTTTGATTTATGAAATTCAGGAAGCCCTAAGTCATCTAATGGTGAAATTGCTAGGCAAAAATGACATGCTCAAGGAAGTACTTTTAACATATTAAAAAACATATAATGGAAACTAATTTTGCCAAAGGATAAAGAGATAAATGTTCAAAAATGCATTAGAAAAATCAATGAAATATACATTATTAGGACAGTAAAAAAAAGACACTCTTGGCATTCCTGTTCTGTAAGTCTTTAAATAAGGATGAAACAGCCAATAAACGTCATATGGGAGAGGATACAAGACYTTCTGGCTTTGAACTGATTTTTATATGTCTGGTTTTGGGTTACCTATATCATGTGAAAACCCACATATATCTCGAGACTAAATACGCCTGAATTATATCTATAGCACACTGAATTAAAAGAAGATGGTAGCTTCCTATTTTTCATGACTACATRGCTATTTCTGTAATAAATACCAGTTTAAGGTGTTCCTAACATTACTATTAACAGACAAATACTCAAAAGAAATCAGTAGATTTTAACTGCATGACTCCCATTGAAATAAATTAATTTCCTTGAGAGATGGTGAAGAAAACTGTTGTAGGAATAAAAGAATTAAATCAGAGGAAACAACTTAGAAAGTATTTTTGCTACATTTATTTTTAACTAAAATTTTTGGGGGGGTTACATGAGTCTTGTGCTTTTCTCAAGAAATATCTTATGGCTTCAGAGGCACAGGAGGGTACAGAATTTTAAAAAATCACTTACTAGCGAAGCTGTTGCCCATCTAATTAATTATGATAAGAACTGGGATACTCAAAAAACACATTACAGAGATGTTAGTCCAAAAAGAATCTTGAACCCTTAAGAGAAAAAGTCATGCCACATTAAGCACATCAAATTCTTTCTCTTTTAAAACAAAGACAATGTTTTCCAAGTCACTGAATTGTTACATTTTGGTTTTCCCTTAAATTCAACTCAGTTGAAATATACATGGTTTCTAATACGTTAACATTAAAGAAATAAGTCCCCATTTTGTAAAAAAAAAAAAAAAAAAAGGGCCTCTTATGTTTTATTCATCTATTTCCTAGTGTTCAGAGTTCAGAATGGATTTCAGACAGAACGAATGGTAGGAGAAACCACTGTCTGGAATATATGCTACATGTAGAACATAAGAAATGAAGCTGCCAGCAGTGGAATAAGAGTGGCAACATTCAGATTTTCAAATGCCAGACCATGCTTGCCTCTGGTAGATAGACGTGAAGCACAAATATATTTGGTTAAAGAAAAAATATGCCTTGATTTGTTTTAATTACTTTTTCCCCAATCACTTTAACAAATTTTTAATGTATTGTTTAGTAAAATGTTTTACAAAAGCATGGCAATTTAACAAAATTTGAAGAAGTGATTTTCTTTTCTTTAATGCTTAACGATTGTTTGTGAGACCTGAGCCCAGGCATTTTTTAGTCATCGAATCTTTTTATTTTGTTAGCTTTTTTTAGATCAAAAGTAAAAAAAAAAGCAGATCCTGGTTTAGCAGGTGTCGTGGTTTGACACTGGCCAAACGCCAGGCACCCACGAAAAGCCCGCTCGCTCAGTCTCCTCTGCTCTGCAACTGGATAGGGGAGAGAAAATCTAACAAAGGGTTAATGAGTTGAAATAAGGACCGGGAGAAAACACTTCAAGGGCAAAACAGGCTCAGCTTAATGATATAAACTGAATTTATTACTGACTAGATGAGAGTAGGAGAATGAGAAGTAAAATAAGCCCTTAAAAACACCTTTTCTTCCCCAAACCCCTCCCTCCTTCCCACCGACAGCACAGGGAGACCCAGTGGGGGTTTTGGTCAGTTCACCATCCAAGATCTTCTTTCCGCTGCTCAGGGAGAGGAGTCGTTTCCCTGCTGCACCGTGGGGTCCGTCCCACAGGAGACAGTTCTCCACGAAACTTCCCCAGTGTGGGTCCACTCTCACGAGCAGCAGCACTCCCAAAACTGCTGCAGCGTGAGTCCATCCCACGGGCAGACAGTCCTCCCAAAACTGCCGCGGCATGGGTCACTCTGCCACGGGGTGCAGTCCTCCAAGGACAGGCTGCTCCAGCCTCAAAGCAAGGCCTCTCTCTCCACTGGGACTCTCGCCGGACCACATCATCCTGGTATCCACCCGCTCCGGCGTGGGCACCTCCCCCACGGGCTGCGAGTGGATCTCTGCATCCCCCGCGGACCCCCATGGGCTGCAGGGGGACAACTGCCTCACCACGGGCTTCACCACAGGCTGCAGGGACATCTCGGCTCCGGCGCCTGGAGCACCTCCTGCCCCTCCTGCACTGACCTTGGTGCCTCCACTGTCGTTTCTCTCACATATTCTCCCTCCTACTCCTCTCTAGCTGGAATAATTACAACCGCGTGCCCAAACTTTGTTCTGATTTCGTCTTAAATCTGTTATCACAGAGGCGTTACCACCATCTCTAATCGGCCCAGCCTTGGCCAGCAGCACATCCATCCTCAGAGCCATCAGGGATTCGGTCTGCTGGACATGGTGGAAGCTTCTAGCAGCTTCTCACAGAAGCCACCTCTGTGCCCCCTTTGCTACCAAAAACCAGGCCCTGCAAAACCAACACAGCAGCATACCTCAATTTTTTGTGGAATTAGATGTTCTTATGGGATATTAATGAGCTTGTTACCTGTCCAACCAACTTTATTTTTAATCTCCATTTAACCCATCAGACTCCACAAATTATCAATAACACAGTATCCAGAATCAAAAAATCAGTGCTTTAAAACTGCTGTTGAGACAAAAGATTATTTCTAAGAGAAGTAGTGAAGTCATTCACAGCAATGAAGCTGAGGAAAGACAGCTTGCTCCATTTATTTCCCCAAGAGCTAGTAAATGTAAAAGGGGATGGCTGTGCTGCCATTTTTGTATACTGATTTTGTGCCATTTATTACACCATGAAAACCATGGCAGTGAAGAATCCAATCTTCCTACTAATTGTAATACAAATTAGGCTGTCATAAAGGGAAAAAAAACCCAACAACCCTCAAATAGGAACAAGCTCTGGTATCTACAGGAAAGAAACAAAGCCCCCAACATAACTTTAACTTGTTTTAACTGTTCTACATAAGAATATCGATCTGGTGACTATAAAAAGTCTTTAGTAAATGCTTTTTTAATTTTTTTTTAATTTTTAAAGAAATAGGGAATTTTCAGGAAAGAAGAAACATAGCTTGTGTTTTGCTTCTAGCATTAAAATTCTCCTCAATTGTAAGAATTTATTCATTTTAAGATTTTACAAATCTCTTCTATAAAACACTACTCATAAAACAAGGTGACTTCCATGTGTTGGTGAATGCTCATTTTCAAGCTTGTTTTCTATGGATGATCATACATTCTGTAATTCATATCTTCAAAATCACTGTGATGATAGTGTCTGTTTTGAAGGGAAGTCAAATGTTTTCTCTGTTAAGGCAGGAGAAATTTTAATTGAACAGTTCCGTTTTTTTTTTTTTCCCTGGCTAGGAGAAATTTAAAAATCTAAACTGAATTAAAAAATGGTTATTGCTGACTTAATCCAGAACAACTATGCCATTTTCTTGCAGTCACAAGATCTTGGAATCAGAGTTGCTTTCCAAGCTAGGAAAGATTTCCCTCTAGGGTCTTTTGGAGAGTATTGCTGCACAAATAGTCAATGGGAAAAACAGAAGGAAATGTTGGAAGCTAAGACTGTATTTTAGAAATTCAGCCAGTCAATAACTTAAATACTTCCTGCCATCCAAGATCTTTATCTAGTTCCTGTTCTTAAGTTGTCCTTTAATAGACCAGGGACTACTTTGACATCCACAGTGTTGAAAATGGTATCTTGCCCAAAGAAGAAAATTGCTAAGTAAAAATAGCACTTTATTGAGTCTACTTTGCACTTCTTAAAACTAACATATACTTATGGAAATTACTTACTAAATTTAATCCTTCCATAAATGAATTTTAAAACAGGAAGTCTACAAGAACATTCCTGAGAAAATTAATTAATTAGAATGTGTTAGAAATTGCTATCAATTATAGAAAATCATCTCTGAAACAAAAAACAAAGAAAATACTAGCATTATCAACGTAAAACACCAATTTTTGTAACCATGAAAGAGCTTTATTCATATATAAGCATAAAGTTATAACACTGATAAAACTCAGCTGTTTTGCTTCGTAGGTTTCTTGGGATTTTTTGTTTCTGAGTGTATATCATTACTGCAGAAGTCAATCAGAATAACAGACCTTTTTTTACCTATACGGCTGTTTTTCCATTATGCATGCTTGAGCTTCATTCATAAAAGAAACACTGCTTTGTTTTGCTTTTTCTTAGGCTTATTCATAATTTAGAGATAACTTTTAGGACAAATAATCTCCAAGAAGGACTGTATGAACCGCTCTGAACCTTGGATTCCCGAACAACAGAAGCCACATCTAGAGCTTACAGTTCAAGCTCAAGTAGACCTTTTTATATTTGGAGAACTACAGAAGGAAGAATTTCAGCACTTTTAAAAATTCTCTTTGGACTATAACAAAGGATCTGAGGAGAAAGGAAAGGAAGGGAAGGGAAGAAAGGGAAATGAGAAGTGTTGCTTGCCAAAAGTAAGCCTTGTTTGTACTTTATACATTTTAAAAAATTATCAGATCAATTTTAAATACTCTATTTATGAATTTAAAAGATGAACACACTCTTACTGTTGGGTGATGGGGGAAGGGATCTTTCACCCTCTATTTCCTAGAGGTTTCCTCCCAAGAAGCCCATAAGCATTCTAATCAAGCAAAGTTACAAAAGAAGTCCTATCTACTTATGGTAAGATAATTCAAAAACTCTTAAAATAACTACATTTGGAAACCTGACATTATTGCCCAGAGAGCAGTTTTTCTTAAAGATATAAAAGAAAGGGAAGAGAAATATTAATATTGCATATGATCTGAACCTCCATAACCAAAATCGAATTAGCTTCTTTATTAAAAGGCATTCAAGAAATTTCTGTGATTACCTGCTTAAATTGAATAATTTGTTACAGAATTACACAGTTGTTGTACAAAATTATTTTATGTAAACGACTGTCACAAACCAACTGTGTAGAGTCACTGATGGTTTTTTAGATGAATGATTCTCAGCCATTCCAAGATGGGGATCTGTTAGTTCTATTAGTGAAGAAAACCATGACCAAATTACATTTACTATGATAGCAAGAGTATATTCTTAATAAGCTTAGTTATTTTTCATATATTTCAGAAGTGGCAAAGATTAGTTGAACTAGAAGAATAAAATGCAGTAAAAAATAAGGATTGGGGTTTTCTTTGCTTGCTTTTGTATTAGCTAGCTAAGTATTTTTGAAACCAAATTAACTTTCTTGGTCCACTGCTGCTGTGTTTTCAATGCAAGATCTGAGAAATACTGCTCTAGAAGTAGATTTTTCATTACAATTTTAGGGTTTCCCCTTCCACGTCTACAGAGAGTAGGAAACCTGTTCATGAGCAACGTTAAGATCCATTTCTGCAGTATAAAAAACCCTCAAACTTAATTTCAATAAAATAATATCCTCAGACATGGAAGAACACTACATCATGTTTATTTAATTTGTATTAGATATGAAAGAGAGAAAAAAATTAAAAAGACAGATGAAGGTATAAGAAATAAAATTTGTAGGTAGTAATTTCCCCTGATCTGAAAGTTTATTTTATTCCAGAGAAAAGCACCAAACTGAGGCATCCATCTTAACACACACATGCAGACACAAAGTGTCAAATCCTTTTCAGAGAGGAATTTCGTTAAAAACATTGAGGTATGCAACCCTAACAAGCAAAAAGTCAAAACCTCACATTGCAGAGTCTAGTGGTTCCTGCATTAAATAGTGTTTCCCRTAGGAAATGCATTCCTTCTGTCATTTGGCTTTCCCAGTAGCTACTGTCTGATTTCAGGTAAAAGTTTTAGTCATTAAAGCATTGAATGGTTGCCTGCATTTGTTTAGACAACCAGCATAGCATTGATCTAGGTTTACCTTTCTGAGTGGTCATTTTCCATCACTCCTTGACAGTAGTATCTGAATAATTATTGAGTTGATGAATAAGGGTTTTCCGAGTTTATTTCGTTTTTAGTGTTTCTTTTCTCCTGCCACATTCTGCTTCTTTCTCACAGCAATTAAATCATCTATGACACTTCAGCTAATGGCTCAGTAGATTAAAAGAAGGATAGCCTTTACACAGCCCAGTCTCTTTGAGGCATAATCACCTCTGGAAGTTCATTTGATTAAAGTCTGACTGTCTTCAGACCATTAAGTAATGCTAAAACTTAGAATAAAAATATCTAGCATATCTGCAAATCTGTCAATATTTCCCATGTAAGTTGATCTAATAAAATATATTATTTTCCCGTTACAGACCTTATCTTATTTAGAATATCACTGTATCTAAATATGAATGATGGCATTGTATTCAGATTTGGTATGAAATTACTGCAGTGTCATGGAGGATACACCATGGAGCCAAGTGGCTGAAAGAGTGATTTATTATGGCTCAGAGAGTTTGATTTTATGTGGAATTTCTCTGGGGTAATGTGCACAGATACCGATCCATAACATAAACACTCTCATGGCTGTACAAGATTCTTGATCATATTTCAGTCCTGCTCACAGTAGAAACACCTCATCAAAAGAGCTAGTTAATATCATCTAAGTTCAGACTCTCACTTGGCAGTTTAGCTTTCCTTTAGAGCTGATGAAGAAAGACAGGCTGTTCCAACAGATGCTACTGAACAGATAACATAGGACATTTGCTCTGAATGATTATAGGATAAGGATCTCAGGCTGCTAAGCTTGAGAAAGTTAGTAGCTTTTTATAAAGAATCCCTAAAATCTTTAAGAGAAGGTGTCACCATGTATATTGACATAATGTCTGGTTCAGATGTGATTTTTGATGGAACCTGCAAATAGTACTGCAACACCAGTAGAGATATTGTCAGCAGAGATATAAGCAGTAAACCCTTTTGAAAGCTGCTCATCCCTTTCAAACATAAATTTTTAAGGCAGATTGAAAATTTTTAAAACCAACGTAAGGAGACCAGAAGACAGATATTATAAAGAATGATAACACACAACTTTTTCTACATGTCTTTAAAATTCTTGCTTTTTAGAATGTTATTTCTAGTTAGAATAGTCTCTTTATCTATGTTCTTTTATTCAGTATTTCAATTGTATACAGCTCAGAGTTGATTGTAACTTCAGACCTCCAGTTATGACTTGGATCAACTGACTGCTGTAATGTAATTGTGTTTTCAGCAAATTAGTTTCACCTGCAAATCAAAACATTTGCATCAGTTGTGCTGTTGCAGACAGGTTGGAGTACTTGCTGCAAATCTGAATGTTCTTCTTTACTGCTAATAAGAAGGGACATTCAAGTCGCTTGTTTATAAACTTTATGAGTGATGCATGTTGAACATTCTAATATGTGCAAAAGCTGATTTGGATCGTATAATACAGGAGTTATGCAGCCTCAAAGAATGGGACTTGCATCAAGCATTTTTAAAAATGTATAAATACTGAGGTTAGAAGAGATGAGAAYGAGCAGAAATCTGATAAAAACTACCGTCTCCTGGTATAATGTCCATCATCCAGTGTCGGCTCATGCTTAGAAATCCCAGAAAATGCAACTGGAATCTTGCTGACTGCATGCTGTCATAAAACAGGAAATAAAAAACCAAAAATGAATTATAACAAAAGTGAAATATAATATAACCAAAGCACAGGAAATAAAAGAAAAAAATAAAAATAGACCCATTGTAAAAAGAAAAATGGGGGGGAAAAATAAAACTTAAGAGAACAAATAAAAAATTTCTACAGGAACACAGCATGACAGACTGCCAGTAGGGTGGAGAAAAGATAACACACTGGCTAGTCTTGAAAAGTGATGTCAAACTAGAGATACAATGGTAATATAGAAAAATGCCTACTGGAAAGATCAATAGACTCCCTTTAACCATGACTAGAACATGAACTGCAAAAGAGAGAATTGCAAGATGTACTACATCCACCCAGCAGTGAAACCAGCGCAGTTTCGCCTTTGCTCTTTCAAATATGAAAAGATAATGACATTATGCACCTTTGAAAAGGAAGGTTTAGAGCAGGGCTACACTCTGTGGTCATAGTATTCATTATAYATTAACTGCCATTACGTGGACTCTAAAACTTCCATTTCTTTCTCCTGTGCATCTGTGCTCCTCCAGCTCTCAGAACACGTTTGTTTCATTCTCTCTAGTTGCTCTGCTTTTCATTCCAAGTGAACTGTGTGCAAGAGGGAAAAGTAATGGAGAGCTAATATTTGGAAGCAAGATATATAGTACAATGTAGTGGATGTAAAAAAAAAAAAAAGAACTTTGACAAGATAGAAAGAATGACATTGTTATAAATTGCATCTAATTTTTAGAAACATGAGTAAACAGAGCCTTGGGCTTGATCTACAGAATGAACTGGAATAATTCATATTGACTTAATTTAGCAGGACTGTAGGAACTTTATTACATAATACAGAGATACTTTCTCATCTTGAGACCCAAAATTCCTATTGAAGCATGACAAAAACTTGTAGGGAAAATGTTTGAAATAGTCATGAGTGACCCTGAAATTGTACATATTAGCTACTAAATTTCAAGGATTCAGCTTTCTTATTTAAATAGTCTCCAAGAAAAAATAAATGCCTTTATAAATTGTGCAGTTATCTACAATTCTAAAAGATGTCTGCTCATTGTCTTTTCGATGGCCTCTGTCCCCTTTGTATCAACAGATATGTTTTTCTGAAATATCTGTGATTTTATAYTTAAAAAATATTTTTACTCAAGGATCTAATTTTCCTGAATATTCATAAGGATCAAGATGCAGCCAGGATTGATAAAATGTAATTAATAATCATATACTTAATTATATTGTCCAAAAATTTTGAGCTCGTGTTGCTTGCGGAGAAGGACATGTCCTTCAGAAAGAGGTACTTGAACTTCATCATAGCAGAAATCAAATGACAGAAGGGTCATAAAGGAAAAAAAGATCATCTATAGAGGAGCAAACTCAAAATTGATGTGGCTATGGCAGTTCATACCAGGACAGAATTAAGTTGACAGCCTAGAGGCACATACTCCATTCCTGAAAATAAAAACAGTTAAGAAGAAGTACATTAAAAATTTTGACAATGCCACACCTGATCTCTTGAGACCGGGGAGGGGCTCTAAAAAGAATAATCAGTGGAAGAGATGCAGTTGTATTCATATCAGTTTACATCAGTTTCTGTCTGATTTCTAGGACAAATTACACCCTGCAGCTGATGAACACAGGGCTCCTAACTAGCTTCTTTAATTGGTTGCTTTACATGGAGTCAGATAATATTGTTAAGCAACAGAATGTTATAATGAACTGAGGACTGCACTTGAAAAATAAGCTATACTATTTTTTCGGTCTGGTGAAACACAGATTGCTTTCAATAATTTTTTTTGGCAGGACTATTGTTTCTGCCCATAGCTCRTCAAACTAGCATAGTATCCAGATGGTTATAAGGCTCTAGGGCACCTGTATAACTCACATCAGACTTTAACAGAAAAGTAGTAATATTTATATATTTACATTTCAGATTCCCCTCCATACAAAGCAAAACACAGCTGCTATATTTTCACCCTGGCCATTACTCTGTGATATCCCACTCAGCCAATATCCCCAGTCATTGCCAACTTGTAGGAATGTTCCTGCATTTCTCTTCTTTCTAGCCCTTGTGTAAAGTCACATCTGAATTAACATATCTCCTATAGCCCAAGCAAGAAAGCAGCCTACCAGGGGTTGGTTCTGTCTTGTATAACTTAATAACATAATAGTTTTTTAAGGGTTTTTTTTACACCACTCAGACTTATTGATGAGATGTTATTTCTCTTATCTTCAAACCTGCTTTCTGTCTGCTTTCCCATTCGCCATGTGCGTCATCTGCACCATCTGGGGTGACCTTCTTACAATGACTGAGAGTATAGCACTAAAATGTCTGAGTTCTCTGATTTAAAATTGACAGTGTTATGTTCCTTTCCAGAGTTGTTAAGTGTTTTTCTTTTAATCATTTTGTGAATGGTAGAGACTTAACTTATCAACATTATTTGGAAAGCCTAGCGTATACATAAGGAAAATGTAAATATTTTAGATTTTAATGGATATAAACTAGCAAAGATTTTTAATAACTCCTCATTTAGAGAATGTATCTTCAGTAAGTTAACACATTGTTTATTGTGAAGTTGTGTCCCCAGGATGCTGTTTCATCTACCCTTATCCTTAACTGAGCATGACAGAGTCTATATTTAACTTTAATAATTTTTTAGGAGTCTACAATTTATTATATTCACTGATGCTATAATAGCCACATGATTTAAAGACAAACTAATATGCCCAAGTATTTATACAAATAATTAGGACTCTTTGAGGAAAAAAAAACAAAAAAGGTTGTTTCAATAGTGTAAAGAAAACATTTAGGTTTTCCTCTAGGTGGAAGGTGATASAGGAAATGTTCTATGCTGACATGTAAAATCTGTGGTATTCTCTAGAAACATTCTGAAAAGGGGTCACACAATGTGAGTTATTAACTTGGAAAAAACAAAAAACTTAGGGCAACAATACATGGAAATAGTTAATTCTAGATGAATTGTATTTAATTAGACCACTTCTCAGTGTTCAGTTAAATTTTGAAGATAATGTTTGTATATAAAACACAAAAAAATTATGTTACTCTTAGGGCTTCTTGTTTACTGCCTTTTATTACTCTGATAAATGATGTTCTTTGTTGAGATTAGATCACTCTGCTTGGGAATGTCTTGTGGTACATAGAAAATACAGAAATTGGATGGAGGATTTACATCGATAACCATATTTCTTTAAATATATTAGAATATGTGCATTTATCACTTCTTGTCCGCATCTGTTCTGTCAAATAGACTTAAAACTTGAATGAGTCTGAGAAGCGTACTGTGTGTTTATCTGCCAGTTACTATTTAGTAAATAAAGTACCTGAGGCAGTTTTATGTAGGACTTTTTTAATCACTTTGCTAGAATGACAGTAACTTTTCTACTCACTATTTCAGATATACTTTTTTTCCTCCCATTCAAATGTTCCAATACCACAAAAGAGAAAAAGGAAAGCAATAGAAATTAATCCAGAAAGTACAGAACTAAAACAAAATTAAAGACAGGTTTAAGGTTATTGAACATCAATCTATTTTATTTGGAAGAGGCTTGTCATAGTTGTGGAGCACAATGATTCAAAATATAACACTGATTTTCCATGGATACCATGAAAATCTTGTCAAGACTTTCGTCGGTGTTTGACCACTTCTCATTGTTAGAGAATGACAATGTAGAAGAAAACAGAAGATGCATTTGTAACTTCAGAGCAAACCTTGAACCTCTCTGCTGTAAAAGTCAGTGATAGAACACCTCTCCTATGAGGGAAGGCTGAGAGAATTGGGATTGTTTGGCCTGGAAAAGAGGTGGCTTAGGGGTGACCTAATTGTGGCCTTCCAGTACCTGAAGGGAGCCTGCAAGAACGATGGGAGGGATACTATTTACAAAGGCATGTAATGACAAAACAACGGGAATAGCTTCAAACTGAGAGTAGGTTTAGATTATATATCAGGAATAAATTTTTTACTGGGAGGGTGGTGAAGTACTGGAACACGCTGTTCAGAGAAGTTGTGGATGCCTCATCCCTGGAAGCATTCAAGGCCAGGCTGGATGGAGCTCTGAGCAATATGGTTTAGTGGAATGTATCCCTGTTCATGGCAAGCGGATTGGAACTAGATGATCTTTAAGGTCCCTTTCAACTCTAACAGTTCGATAATTCCAAATAAATCATAATTATAAAATTGGAAGCAGTTCTAATCTTTAGGGAATGATTGCGACCACACACATACACATGCCTGCAATCTAGAAGTGCAAAAATCACTGGTGTGGCAGGCTCAAGACCTGACATCAGGTTGAGAAGTTTCATTAAACAGTATATTTAGTACCAGATAGATTACAATGTCTAAAAATATTAGCCATCATAATTTAATTTTCCAGTCATCATGCTAAAAATAAAGCTTTCAACAACAGAAGCCTTGCAGGATGGACTTGCCATACAAAAGAGTGATTGTTTTCTACTTTAAAGTAGAAAAATTATTCTTGGAAAGTTTGTATGTATAAAGTAATACAGTTAAAATAATTATAATAGATATACATATTTTAGAATGTGTATATATAAGTACACATAAAAATATATATTTGAAGTTTAAATTAGGCTACTGAAATCAGTCCCAACTATATGATCAACTTTGTTTCAATTGTAGCTGTACAGGATATGACAGCTTGCATATTTTTTGTTTCCTTGATACTTAACTGTTATTAAGATCTAAATGTTATCTGGATTTTTTGTTTCTCTTGAATTGATCAAATTGCTAAACAAGAAATACTTTAGAAACTTCTCAGCTGCCTCTGAGCACAGAAATTCTGGAAAGAGACTTTTTCTTTCATAAATAGAAAGAAATTCTAATTTTATTAGATAGATATAGGTGGGAAAAATAGACCAGCTGCCAACACAAAAGTTCCTCTCCAGATCTGAAACAGAAGCAGCAATTCAAGCTGATTACAGATTAGAAGTGTTTCAAGTTTAAATTATGCTGTAAATTCAACCATTTAAACAAAAAGTGCATTATGTTTAGAACAAAAATTATGTTAGCAAAGAGAGTAGTGTTAAGTCATTAATTATTCTCTGGGCTTGTGAAAAAATTAGAAAGTGGAATAGCAAGATAGAAGGAAAAGCAGGTCAAAGGGAATACAACAATGCCTGTACTGGTGATACAACTCCACTTGAAATTCTTTGATGATAACACTGCTTTTAGGGACCAAAGCCTTTAGTTTTCTCTGGCTGCTTGTTCTTGCTCTTCTAAGGCATCTTCCACTATTCCAACAGAAGTTGTTTATGCAGGCACATACTGAACTAGATCAGGAAATTGTGGCTGTTTTGGGTGGTTTGGCTTGTTTTTTATTTTGCTTTTGTTTTGTTTTGGGTTTTTTGCTTGTCTGTTTGTTTTGTTTTTTCCATTTGGCTGGTTCAGTTCCCTAATCCAGTTCAGGTGTGGGTAGAKAAACAGATCGGCCAGCTGATGTACAGGCAGTATCTGATAAGAGGAACAAAGGCAACACTAAGACCAAATCCAGAGGTAGAAAAATGAACTAGAGACCCCAGACTTAACAAAGATATTCTTTCTTAATAGCACATGACAATTTTTCCCACAATGTACCTCCTTTCATTTAGAGTGTAGTTGCAACTTTGTTCCTGGTTTTTCATCTCTACTAGAGATGAAAATTTTAGTTCAATAGAAATAAGATAGTTTAATACAAATTATAAGGGTTATGGATGAGTATGTCGGTAAATAGAAAGACCTACTTGTCCTCTGCTGAGGAGAAAATGTCTCAGAAACTGCTGAATTTGGCATATTTTTAGTTTTGTCTCCAGTTTTACACAGAGAAAACCTTTCTTCCAAAGAAGAAAATGTTTCTTTTGTTTTACTTCTGTACAGAAAGGTTTTGCCAAATTTCTTCAGTCATTTAAGTGGCAGAAAACTGCAATATTTTTAAATTAAGATAGGCAGTAGTCTATTTATGGTAGTATAAGATGTCTTTTGACAAAATAAGATCCTGAAGGATCTTCACCCAGCTGTATAATTGAAATACAACTACTGTATTATTTAAAAAGTTACAAAGTTATTTAGATTAGAGTCCTACTTCCTAAAACATATTGTGTTCCTCTGACAATATAATAAAACCTATTATTCTCTAGCCTTTTAAACACAGGAAACACCTTGAAATTGCATGCAATTATCTACCCTGAACTTTTAAACCATTTATTTAACTAGTTAATGCAACTCACTAAATCATTGAGAATACATCTTCAGGGGAAATTTTTATTAGGTTTGGACTAAGGACTGTCATAAACCTGATTTTTTCTCCTTAGCCAGAGTATGACAAAACAACTCTGGCATCTAAAATTGTTTTTCTTGCACTTAGGACACTTTTGGTAAGATAAAATAAATCACAGAAAACAAATTCTATTTCATTTAAGTGACTAAAATCCTACAGCAATCCACTGCAATAGAGAAAGTCTCCAAATACAGAACTAATAAAGAAGACAAGATGGGACAGGTAGTGTTTATGCTTATATATCATTCTTTGGCTTCTAGTAGAGAAGATCCTGACAAAGTGAATGCAGTATAAAAGGAAACTTTTTTCCTGTCTTCTTTGGTCTCTGTTTTTGGCTTTCTCTCATAGCTCTTTTTTACACCTAACACATAGCCAAACAAATTCAATTCCTTAAAGAATGAGCTGATGGACCCTGAAGCAAGGTCTGCTAATATTATGGCTCACAGAAGAAAAGAGGCATAATTCTAGACTAAATGTAGGTATGCTATTTTCCTCATCAAATATATTTTTACATTGAAATTATTTGACTGTTACTAATTAAAATAGTAGTCTTCATCAGAATGTTCTGCTGCTGGGTAAAATTTCCTCCTTTCACTTCTTTCAGTTCTTGGAGTTCAAAGCTGTAGAATGTCAGCTTTTCATCTTGTGAAGCTGGAATTGTTCCTTTTTTGCTTTTGTTCTTCTAAAACCTCTCAGAAAAATGCATGTATGTGTCAGTGTCCCAGTGCCACTTGGAGCCCAGAGCAAGGGGAAGGATCRTAGGTCAGCAGGAGAGCACCTGAAGAGCACCACAAAGGAATTCCATCTTCTTGCCCAGAAAGTCAGCTTCATTGGGAGCCCAAATTAAGTGTGTTTATACCCACACACATAGCATGGAAATAAATAAGAGAAGTTGGAGACGTGCACATGCCTGCAGGGCTATGATCTCATTGTCATCACAGAAATGTGGTAGGATAGCTCCTGTGACTGGAGTGTTGGAATGTGAGAATATAGGCACTTGAGGAAGGACAAGCAGAGAAGACAAGAAGAGGGTTCATCTTGACAATGGGATGAGGGTTCCCTCTATGTGAATGACCAGCTGGAGTGCATGGAGCTTTATCTGTGGACAGATGAGGAGCCAGTCGAGTTTATGGGTCAGGATAAAAGCGAGGGCAGGGTCAGGTGATACTAGAGTGGGAGTCTGCTACAGGCTGCCTGACCAGGAAGACACAGTGCATGAGGCTCTTCACAGACAGATAGGAATGGCCTCAGGTTCGTAAGCCCTTGTCCTGGTGGAGTAACCCAAGAGACTCAGAAAGGTCTCTCTGTTTATCTAAACCCCTGTGTTTTTCCATTCCTGCTTTTGTCCTCTACTCTCACCTGTCCCACGGAGGGAGGGCAGCAACAGAGCAGCTGTGTCTGAGTTTGGCTGTTAGCCAAGATAAAACCATCTCAAAGTGGAAACATTTTACTAAGTAAATCTGACATGATCTTAAAAAAAATAAAGCAAGAAAACTGTAGGAGAGGATTTTAAAAGTATCTTCAGAAATAGCTGATACAGCTAAAATTCATTTGAGACATGGATATAAAATGATGATTGCAAAAAGCTACTATAAGGCAAATCTATAGAATGTCTATAGACTATTTTGTTTTCCTATAAGACACTAATGCAAGGCAAGGTTATTTCATTTCACTTTGTTTTCAAGTTCATCAGAAGTTTATAAATTAAGACACAGTAAAAGCTTAGCCAAGAATTGAAGAAAATAGGTCTATGTAAGATAAATTAATTTTCTTCACGGAAACTACGTAATAGTTCAGAATAACTTAAAAAGCAACATCAATAATGAAAAAAGCAATTATACACACACCACATATCGTCTTGTCTCTTTCACTGTCAGGATCTAGATATCCCTCAAAACTTTGAAAAGAACAAAAGAATTCTTCTTTTGTGTGATTGCGAATTACAGTTTGATTGTGAGATTGTGTGAATTACAAAATTCAGCAAGAAATCACCCTGTGAAAGACATGCTAAGAACTGAATACAATCACCCACCCCACCAGCCACTACCTCCCAAATGAAAAATACATCAAATAAGGTAATGCTTTGCTCTAACTCTGCAATATTCATTTAGGGCAGAAACATCACTGACCAGTACCTAGAGACTATATTTCTAATCATGAACATCAAGGTTAAAATTGAAGTGACATTGTGAGTAAGAGATCACATATCATTCCATCGTCTCATTAGGTAAGGACGAGATACCCACAGAGAAAGAGACAGGAATTCACTGAGCAGACTGTTATTATGCCCAATGYCCTGCCAATGTTTTCCTCACTTGAGTTTGAAGTAGTTCTCTTTCCAAAAGATGGTGAATCAGCAGAGATTTGCTAAGTGAAACAAATTCTTGTTTCTGCTTCCGCTTTGCATTTGATAGTGCAAGGATAAAGTGACAGGTTTTGTGTATGCTCAGATTTCACCACATGTGGAATTCTTAATCTTTCAGATGTAGATAAGAAGATGGCAAAAAACCCCAAAGCTAGTTACTTGGAAGTGTCCTTTTTACATGAAAGCTGGCACGATCCTATTTTATTTAAACTAATTTCAGAAATATTCCCCTGTGTTTCAAGTGATGAACGCCATTTGAAACATAATTCTATTTAAAATTAAAATATTGATGGTATTCTATTATATTAGTGTCAGTCAATTATTCCTTCATATTATCTTAAGATTAATGCATAACATAATTTATTCTTAAGGTCTGAATAATTAAAGAGGACCAGAAATTGAGTGGTATTATTCATTTTGTAACAGGAAAACTATATTGCAATTATTGAACATGAGCAATGTGGTTGATTCTATATGAAACAGAATGTTTTATACCTGGAAAAAAAAAMCAGTTAAATCAATTAACAAGTCATTCGGATAATGATTCTTCTCAACATACATGATGTGCCTTATTAAAGGCCTGAAGCAGAATTTGTTGTAGTCAGAGGAATAAATGCAGCTGGTATAAGAAAGACCTCTGATTTATCCCACAGATAAAGAGAAGGTATCTCTTCTGATACTTTAAGGAATAGCTGTAGTATGTGCAGCTATTTCATTAATTTAGTTTATTTCTTGCTAGAAGGAAGTGATTATTGTGGTCAATCTCATAGTACTAAATCTGAAGATATTTTGAACCTGTTTGGCTTGTTAGTTTTAAAGCCTTTTCCCTTGTCACAGCTGTTGCATTTGTATGCTTTTAGAGATAATTTTCAGGTTACAGTGTTGCTGCTTTAAAGAGTAGTATTGTAGTAGTTTCTGGCTTCATCCCCAAAGTACCTTCAGTTGACCACAGGCTCACAAACCAGAAGACAGAGGTTTTTCTTCTTGTGTGTGTGTGTATGTTTGTTTATTCTGTTATCACAATTCATTTCAATTAGGCTTGTTTTTTTGTCTTAATCTTAAGATATTGGATGTCACACATCACCACAAGAAATTTTGGAACTAGCACTCAACAAAGTATTTCTAATGTCATCTGTCTCAGAATCCAACGCAGTATTTTAATAGTGTTCCTGTGTGGCCAGTTGTTAAATCATTAAAAAAAAAAAAAGTAATTGCTGAAATAATGAATACATGAATAAATAATTTTTTTACAAATAGAAATTTTAAGGAAAAATATTGTTCAAACTAGACAGAGAAAGGGAATCTTTAGATTTTATAACAAATCAAAGATACCTTTGTGCCTGCTACTCTTGATTTAAAATTTTTTACATTCATGACAAAAAGTACTTTCTTGGGATCTCCAGATCGTTTCTCCAGAATGTTTCTCACATCGTGTAAGTCATATAGAATTCATCTTACCTAAACTTTAGTCATTGAGAGATAGGGATATAATCTAAGCTATTTGTCTAAATTACCTTGTACTAAATGGAAGAGATAKGCATGATTTGTTCTTTCAAGGCAACTCATTCCACCTGAAATATGTAGGATAGTTTTTCATCTCCAAGTGGCTTTTTGTTTCAATCAAATATAATAGGTATATAAACACATCGTGTGGGTAGAATGAATGCCATTTACTTTAAGCCTCAAAAATATCCCAGATTATTTTTCCAGTCCCAAGTTAGCACATTGGTACCACAACTAGCTTTAACTTAGCTTTTTTTCTAATCACTTCTCGATCTTTTTTCCTTTGTTCTGTTTGCCAGGTCTTTTAGAGYTTTAAGCTGTTTCAGCCACGCAGTGACTGGTAAATATAAAGAAGTCTTTACTGTCAGAGTTGTTGACAGTATGGAAATAACTTGTTGGGATGATTGCAAGCTGACAACTTTTGTTGCTCCTGGAGTGGACTATTTTTCCAAAGATAGTATTTCCTTAGAGAAAAGAAAAAAARAAAAGGAATTGGGATATTTCATTAATTGTCTTTTCATATTCAGGAGATGAACCAAAAAGACCAAAAGACAAAGTGGCATCTTAAATTATTTCAAAATTGATTTTTTTTTTTTTTTAAGACATGGCGGTTTTTAATCTCCTAAAGCGTGCTTTCTAAAACCTGTGTTTCTATTTGATTAGCAGTGAAGTGGTTTAACTGTGACTGCCATTCTGATAAATGGTGACCTATCAGCTAAAGGAAAGAGGTACTTGAAATGTATAACAGGACAGGAAATCAGTAAAAGAGACTTGAGAGACAGAATTAGCACTTGATTAGAAACAATACATATGACATCTGAGAACACTGCCACACCAAGAGGGAAAGCAAGGAACAGAATGCTTACTGCCAAGGCCAATATTCACAGAATTGTAAAATGCTTTGGATTAGAAGTGACCTTATAGATCATCTAGTTGTAACCCCTTGCCATAGGAAGGGACACCTTCCAGTAGACCAGTTTGCTCCTATGCAGACACGCTGAGAGAATTGGGGCCGAATTGAGTTCGGCTTGGAGAAGAGAGGGCTCCAGGCTTGTAACACCTTCCAATACATAACAAGTGTCTACAAGAGAGCTGGAGAGGGACTTTTCA
Organism: Amblyornis subalaris; assembly: GCA_018881555.1. Classification (NCBI taxonomy): domain Eukaryota; kingdom Metazoa; phylum Chordata; class Aves; order Passeriformes; family Ptilonorhynchidae; genus Amblyornis; species Amblyornis subalaris. The sequence continues at coordinate 1,340,905 of JACAXG010000112.1, read as the reverse complement.
CAAGCACATGTAGTGACAGGACAAGGGGTAATGGCTTTAAACTGAAAGAGGGTAGGTTTAGATCAGATATTAGGAAGAAATTCTTTACTGTGAGGGTAGTGAGAAACTAGAACACGTTGCCCAGAGAAGCTGTGGATGCCTCATTCCTGGAAGTGTGCAAGGCCAAGAKGGAGAGGGAAAAAGAAATTGCTATAAAGTGATATTCAATAAAAACTTTTATTTTCTCTCATAAGGAATAAATGATTATCTTATAAGGTATAGCAGAAGTCTGATGACACAATATTGGCATACGACACTCCAAATGTGGTGGAATAAATAAACAAAAATGACAAATTAAACCCCAAAATAAATTCATATAATCAAAAAAGCTAGAAGCAGGAGAAGGAAAAATGGGACGAACATTATGCTGAAGTTTTGCAGTCTTTGAGACAGAATCATAGGCTGAATCAAAATCAGAGAATGCAATTCAAGAAAGTTGTAGTAGTAATTTAATGGTAATTTCAGAAGTGAAGCAGTAAGTAAAGGGCTTGATATTGAAAAAGAATGATAGCCATCTTACAACCTGATAGAACAGAGCCATACTTTAGTGATGGATACAAGTATGCATTTCTGGATGTTTCGGATGTTTTGTATCTGTCCCCATGAATCAGGGGTTCATTTGCTACTGTAAATGAACTTTCTTTTTCAGTCTGCCTGTTGGTCTTATCCATGTACTTAAATGTTTTGACTGAAGACTGTAATCTAATGTATTATCTGAATGGGAATAAAGTTCAAATATCKCTTGTACTATTATTTATGCAGTGAAATAAGCAGTTTCATCATCAGTTCCAGTCCTCACAAATTTGTAATTACAAATATCTTAACTGTAGACCCACATTTTCATTCATTCTTCAAAAACCTCAGATGATACTGAAAGAGGGGAACAGCTTTTGGGAGGAGGAATTGCCATATGGAAAGCAAGTACAAGAAAAGAGCAAACATAGAATAAAACATATGGAAAAATGTCTGTATGGAATAAATCAAGTTAGTCTTATGGAAGTTATCTTTGGCCTCTCCTGACTTTTATGTATGTCTCTGACTAGCAACTGTCTACATCTTATCTTTTACCAATGCTGAGGAAAGAGAAAAAAAGGAATAAAAATGAAATTAGAGGAAAATAAACAAAATGTGCTTGAATGTAGAAATTTCAATTTCTTTATGAGATAACCTTCAGATAGAACAGCAGAAGAATTCTGGTTAAGGGTGTGAATATGCTGCCCTTTAAAATGAATCAACTGCTTGACAACTCCTTAAAATGTATTACGTGCTACAGAATTTTTTTTTCCACCAGTAGCAAGTTAATTTTGCATTATGTCCTATTGCTTCAAATGCATATAATGAAAAAAGACAACATTTCATAAAATGGGTGCTAGATTGTATGAAGTGGGGKTTTTTTTTGTAAAATAAAATTTCAATATCTGCTTTCACATCCATGACATGTTGCTAAAATAAAAACAGGTAATTTATTGGAAATGTTTTCAATGCAACAYATTGTATGTCTATCAGTTTGTAAAATTATATAACTTAACATACAAATCAATCTAGCATATTTTCTAGTAAGAATTTTATATTATATTTTAGATAGTGTGGAGTCTAAATAATCTTGAAGATTACATAGCTAGTATTACTTGCTGTTGAGAGGATAATATTTAATGCTACTGCACTAAACAAAACAAATATAAAAAAAATAAGCACCATTTATAGAACAGAAATTTTATGGCAAACAAAATTTTATGTGTCAATGTAAGCATGAAAAATTATTTCATTTTCTTCTTCTTTTATTTTATTTTCAAATAAGTCATAGAAGAAAAATGTAGATAGTTAGAATGGAGTTGTAATGATACCATCAACTTCTAAGCTATGTTGCAAACACCTTTTCTGTGTGCAGATGAACACAGCAAGTTTCAAAATGTGCCARGAAAGACTTCATGTCTATCAAGTGTGTTAAAAAAATTACATCTAATTGTAGGTGTTTAAAGTCTTTGCACAAGTATATGTTTAAGTTTGTATAATACAGCAAATATGTCTCAGGTTCAGATGAGCTACGAGCACTGAGCACTGGTCATGAAGCAGAGAATGCTATTCACCTTATTCTAAGTCAAAAATTTATGTGTGATTTTTATCTAACACAGTTTTACAGCTTCATTTGAGATATCCAGAATATCTGCCAAGCTTCCACTTACATTCCAGAAATGCACAAGGCTACCAATTGGATCACTGTCATATTTGCCAGCCTTCTGGGGATTTCTTGGATATCTTAAGACATTTCAGACTGCACTAGATATCTATGTCTAGCAAATTCAGTCAAATATCTAGTTGGATACTGTCATAGGCATTTAGAAATTTCCATTTAAATGCCTTAATATATGAGCTCGTTTCCATCCCAGTGGATCTGGGATGACATTATTAACTTGAAAATAGGTTGTAATAGGTTGAAATAGGTTCTTGGAATAGAACTAGAATTGGCTGATTGCAGACCAAAGTCTGGCTCTGCCACAGTGCAAAGAAATTTTGTAATCCTTACAGTATTTCAGGTTGGCAAAAGCTGAGAACTTTCATACTAGCCAAATGCAGACCGTGCTTTCTCCTGATGATTTTCTAACTGTACAGTTCTAGCATAACCACTATAACACTGCAGGTACGATTGTAATGGCAATCTGTAACACCTCTTTGATTCAGGATGAACATGCAAGTTGTTGAAATGCTAGCTGACAGTCTTCCGCCTTAGTGACATTACAAACAGAACTCAGCTATTATGTGTAAAGAAAACAACTAGTTAAACCTACAGAGATGAGTTTTTCAAGCAGGTATCTTTCCTAAGAAATACTTGCAGAAATGTGAGTTGAAAATAAGTTAGTCCCAGAGGAACACCAGAAATGCTAACTACCTTACAGAACAGTACAATAGATAGATATTTAAATGTCAGTATTGTAGGCACTATTCTGTACACCAAGACACCCAGGTTGGGTAAAATGACCTTTTAGATCTGAAGGTTAAGGAGAGCAAGGCACACAAGGAGTATTTACAACTGGTTTATAGTAAATGTAATAATTAGTGCTATTCTTTTTAAGGGTATAATTCACAATAATGGATGAGACAAGTCTTCTAATTGAATAAGGAAATGAAAAAATAGAAAACATTAAAACTAAATGAGGCATACATCTAAAATTCTGATTGTCATGAAGTCTCTGGTAACCCAATACAGCATCAACAAGGCATCTTTGAGAGGTTAGATATCTCCAGGCTTCCTACTTTTATGTGACTAAGTTGTATCTATAGCAACAGATCACTAGCCTTAGCTGTTATTTCAAGAAAGGCAGCAGAAAATCTTCCTTGTGCTGACTGTATTCTTCAGGTTGATGGTAAAATATTCTAATTCCCACCCCACCCACACATATCTTTGGTTTGGAAAGAATCCTGACTTCACATTGTTTCTGAGTTCTAACTACTCCTAAGTAAAGATACCTCTGTGTGTGTTTTCAAATAAGCTTAACAATGCCAAAGATAATCTTTGAAATAAACCTCAGTACTGCTTTTGATTTGCACATRCTGAAAATACCTGTGATACCTATGATACAAGATATGGACCACTTGGTGCATAATTTTGTACAGTAGCAATTGTCTCACGTTGTGTCGATGGAGAGATACAGAGTTCCCAGGCAGGTGCGAAGGAGAGTGAGCTTTATTAAAAAAAAMCAAGCCTTTTTAAGCAGTTAGTCCTTATCAGAATACATACCATTGAAACACAACAAACAATAATTCAACCAGTCACCATAAGCCACGAGGTGATCATGCGAAAGTTATGTAACTTGTTTTCTCTACTTCTAAGTTAGCTGAACTGGTTCCCAGAAGCCTTTTTACTTAGCCAAAGTAACAGAAGTGAAACATGATTTTACAAGGGTAACAAGGCCTTCATTTTGCAAGGTTTTACCTATCCACAACATCACATAATTTTAGATTTCACCAGTCTTGACAACTGTATATATACTAAACTTCGTATCTTTATTCACAGATAAAATTTTAAGGAGGAAAAGAGACCTCTCTTGGGTACAATTAATCTGATTWAATTTAAAAAAAAAATATTTTTTAATTAGCTAAATCACTTCCAGAAATGTTATTTTGTTCTTGTTTCATAGATTGTAGTAAAAGCCAAGGAATCAATTCAGTGTCTAAAACAAAGAAAAGCATCCTTTGTCACTGTGGATGACTGAGGACACTGGAACACACTGAGGCTGACCTCTTGGAGACTAACATCTCAATGCAGTCTTGTACAGAGTTATCCCATGCCATTTGAGAAAACCCGGGACATGAGTTACACACCTCACAGTTATGACATGTGATGGCTCTGCCTTTCTGGAGGGAAGGATAAAGGCCAAGCTGGAAAGCCCAAAAAAGCCYCAGTCTCAAGTAGCAACACGTTAAGGCAACAGAAGCTTTCTGATGATGACAGGTCACATGAAGACCTCTTCCTATGTGTGTGTCCAGTCTGCTCCTATGATTTGAACCCCAGATGTCACTCTATAGGAGAGTAATGCTTACATGTTTTGTAGCATGTACAATAGTCTTATGTGAAAAAATAGAGGTGTTTTTTCTACTGAACATTGCCTAAATTTTAAAAGAAATATTAGCACTTTTCTGTTAATTATATATCTAAATTCTACTTATATTATGAAAATCTGTTTCATATCTCAACCACATTTAATTTATTCAGTGTTTATCCAAATGTGGAAATATGAAATTCTTATACAGAGAAGTTTTTTAGGTAGAAGGAAATTATTATACAATGGGGCAGATTTTATTGTTGAATACCAAATGCATGCAATATGAACTATAGCAAATAATAAAGTTATATTTCATATTATGTAGGTTGAATTCTGAGAGACTGGTTTTGAATAATCCTTCTGTTGGTATGGGCATATGTACTTGACAAAAAATATTCAGGGAATTGGCAAGCTAAGAAATAACATCTGTTTATTTTTCTGTTAGGCACTCCAGGAATTTCTTTAGAAAGAAATATATATATATATGTAACCTATAAAAGAACCATCTCCATTACATACTGAAATGTATACCTAAGCCTATTATCATAACAAAAAGTGGAGTATCAGTCCTACAAATCATATATTCATTCCCTTAACCTTATAACTACTCTGAATTCCCCTAATGGCATGTTAGTTTATAGATTTGCAAGACTAAAAGACACCACTGTGATAATCTACTTCAATAGGACTTTGAAATTGATCATGGTATTATAACAGATTCATTCCCATTTAACTGGATTCTTCTATTTGTTAGCAATTGTTCCCCTACTCCCAGGAAAAGTAAAATCCAAGAAAGCACAATCAGAAATGTAATGTAAAAGGTTATCACAATAATTTTGCATAGTACATTGTTTGACTGAAATTGATGCCATTGTTAAGAATATTGAACATGATATGCACTGTCTCTTAGACTCTTAGGGTTTTGCCTAAAGTTATGTTCCCAGCAGCTTTCATATGACATATTCAATGGGGAGAGAGTTGGGTAACTTTAGAGAGGTCCAAAGGGTTATCCTGTCTATTTTATCTTCATACCTAAACTTACCTAAGCAGAAGCCCTTCATGAAGGCTTTTAATAGCCACTTTTGTTCCACTAAGTAGCTATGGAATATGAACACTTGGGACTTTTTAATAAAGTATACACAATTTTTGTACACGCCRGGCTCATAACCTCTCTTACTGGGAGAAACTTTATGTAAGATTTATTACTTATTGTCTCTGTTTCAGTATCAAKTACACATTCATGACCTTTGTCATACCTTTCAGTATAGCCCAACTTTAGTTTCATAGTGGCATGAATTCCCTGACACTGTCATCTTAGCTCTTTGGTTTTAAGTGTTTAATGTCATGGTTTACCTCTTGTATTGTTGATATTGAACTTGATGATATAGGTCACTAATTTTCAATTAATTACACATCATTAATAAATCCATAAACTACTTTGATCCTTATTAAAACTTSAATCGAAGAGTTTTTACCTGCAGCTATACCAATATCAATTTACCAAGTATTATCTTCATGAAAACTGCTTGGTGCTTTCCAGTCTACAATCTAGCACAGAACCAGCATATTCAAATATTTCTAAGGCAAAATAAGCTGCTTTAGACTGTTCATCTGCCCGAGGACACTGGCTTGTTTACTGCTCAGTTTCTCTGTTACAGGTATTCAAATCATTCATTTCATCTGAACACAGTAATACCTGAACTAGGTCTGTCTCAACTCTTTTTTAATCATGTTTATAGGCTGTGAGAAAGCAGTATCTCATTGCAAAGTAAATTATCTCAAGGAGTCCCTTCCTCCAATGCATGTAGCACAATGAAAGTTAATTTTCCTGTCTCTTCCCTGAACTAAATATCAAAAGCTTATCTTGAATCATRGTGGAGTTTTTCTGAGATGCTTCCACACCTGAATATTACTTACTGTATTGGCTACGTCAGTACTGTCAAAGTGAAATGTGAAATACCTATTGCAGAGTTTCCAAGTAGTTTACTCTGTGATATCTTCTGGGAGTGACCTAGGGTTTCTGATAGTTTGATTATATCTAGAATACTTACAAGAACTCATTGAAAAATTTCCAAAATGGAATTTTCATTTTTATTTATTTTCTTTTGAGATCAGATACCACTGAAATTCTACGAATTTGTCAATGATCCTAGGAAGTAACAAGTGGGATTCATGAGGTTGAGAAATGAGTCCTACAAAATTTCATAATAACACAAGCTCCACAGTTGGGGTTTTTTATTTTTGACTTGGTTTGTTAAAATTCACCGCATTTTCTGTTTGTGAATCTTGTTTAGGGTAATTTTTTTTTACTATAATTGTTATAATATAAAGATATAGTTCTGGGAACTAGTGATGTCACTGTACCAGAACTCAAGGTCTCCCATGGCTCTAGACATTAACAGCTTGAATTCAGATTCCTAAGTGAATTGGACTGGTTTTCAAAGAGCTTGAACATATACTCCTCCCATAACACAAAACAGGAACTTGTAGATCCTCAATACTACTTTTTAGACACAAACTTCTCTATACATTTGCTGTATCAATTTTTAGTTCCTACTGTTCAGCTCTGTCCTAATTCATGTTAGTACTGTTTCTTTCAGTTTCTTCTGTAGCTAACAAAATTAGAAAGAGTTTATGTTCACATTATGTTAAGTCATATTTTGGTGTGTTTCACTTCATTTTCTGTTAAGGTACGTAACGAAGCTGTTGGGTTTGGGACAGATAGATGTATGGGATTCAAATTATGGCAAGATACCTGAAACATAATGCTAGAGGGTTTTTATGTTCCAAATTTTGACATTAGGTTATTCTGTACATTTGGAATATATCAGAGAATAGATATAAAGTTCGCTGGGGAATCTGAAGAATTATTTCCTAGCCAGACAGGAAGACACTACATTTGATATGCAAAAAGAGCTTTAGTGACAGTGCAAGAAAAGTCTGGTTTATTTCACCAATTGAAATCTGCTGTAATGCCAAAAAACAATACTTTGTTAAAGCATCAAAAGGACAAATAAAATGAGATGTGTCTTCTGTCAATACTTTCTACAGTAGCATCAGAGGAATGGACAGAAAATAGTTGAAATCTAAAGTTAAGGACAGGTGATAACAATTTAAACAGTGGTTTAATTGACTTTAGTAGTCAGCTTCCTTATTAGGTAAGCCACAATTATTTTATCAAACTTGTACTTGAAAGGAGGTGAGGCTGCAGAATGCTTTGTATGATCTCATAATTATGAATTCTTTGCTGCACCTCTCTTAAGCTCTACATTGATTTATACACGAGGGCAAGCAGCTTCTTGAGGTTGATCTATCAAACATGACAATATTTCAAAATGAAATTAACAGACACTTCCCAATCACCCTCTCCCCCACCATAAAACAAACAACTGCCAACAAAACAACCCCCAAAAAACAGATTGAAAGCTGTGGCTCAGGTTAGGTATAGGAATTTCTTTCATTCTATATGTTACTCTGTTACTTGTTATGTCTACAGGTTGTTTAGCTTCTACGGCAAACAGAAATTTAATTTGTGTAACAAGACCATCTGTTGAGGTTACTATTTTTTTACTATTTATTTACTAGCTCCTACTCAGCAATTTTTGATGAAGGCAGCGGAAAAGTATTCAGTCTTTTTGGATGTACGTTTCCATCCTTTAGATACTAACTTTCATAATGGATTTGGTCCCCTTTTTCCTTTTCTTAATGTTTTGATGGAAAGATTTTGTCTCTATTCTACCACTACTAACCTGTGTCACTCAGATGACATATTCTAATCTGATGTGGCCATTATCTTACAGCTGATGAGAAGTTGTGTAAACAACCCTTTTGGCAACTCCTGTGGCACCCATAAGCGTAAACCTTGAGACAAGGGCAATCTCCACCTTCATTCTATGACCAAAAAGCCACCAAATAACATAATGTGTTATGTTAGATACATCTTGACATCAGCCAGCTGCCACTCTGAATCTATATCCAAATTCACATCCAGCTTAATATAGAAAAATTCATGTCAACTGCTGTTTCTGTTTTCCTTCCTCTATTTCTTTATCAGCTGATTCTCATTCCCCTTCAGCAATTGCTACTTCCAAGTATGCTTATAACACTACAATTTTATTTCTTTAATCAGTATTTATTATTTTCAAAGATAACAAAGAGGAAAGCTACAGGTTTGGTGATCAGCAAACTAGCTGTCAACTCACTCTGTTTTGGAAATTGTTAATACAGAACAGAAAACAGTCTATATATAATTGTCAATTTTTAGAAGTGGATATTTCTCTAGTGGCTTCACTTTCTTCTGGGTAGGGAAGACAAACCAAACTAACAGCAAACCCTCAGAAAACCATCCAACTTATGAATTTGCCTTTTGCTCCAACATCTTTTAACATTGGCTTTTCTGTATTATACATTTGGAATACCTGTATTATAGAAATCCAGGAATTTTGTAACTTAGTGCCAAATTCCATTAATTTTATCCACTCTGATTAATGACTTTCTTCAGAAAACTTTGCAAATAATTTATATCATACTTAATATTCAGTGTCTCACTGCCATATTAACAGTAAAACATCTCTCCCTAACAACATTCTCAAACCTTTCCTGAATATATATTCTTCCTTGGACTGAAACTTGTAGAAAACCTTGGCAAATTAATCAAACACAGTGACAGGAAGCTTTCCAAAAACCTGTCTCGCCACTGGTCTCTTATGTATTATAAAAAGCATTAGTTAAGTGGTGTATTATTTCCAATAATAACTTCCAAAGTTATTTTTTTTATACTAGTATATTTTGTATTTTTTTTACAGATGATAATGATATTTCTCATTATCAACCTCTGGTATCACACAGCTTTCAGAAATGTCACATAAAGAACAATAAAAACATAGTAACTCATCTGTCTGCAGGATTATAGAAAAAAGGCCCCATCACACTGCAATGTTAAATAATAATAGAAGAAAAAAATGACTAGTCTGTCATTAATTGGCTGTAACAGGTGACAGTTTCTTTATGTTCACAAATGTTAGCAAAGAAGCTATCAGCAGCAACAGACTGATAACTGTCTCAGTTGCACTTCACAAAAAAGCTCATTGATTCTGTGGAATGAAGGAAGCTATGAGGATGAGAGAGGATGGAGTGAGTTCAACAGTGTAAATCCCACGAAGTGTCACAACAGTGCATATGGAAAGATGGCTGGGGGTAAAATTAGACGAAACAGAAAAGTTATATTCACATCCTAACAGAGGTCATAACAGTACAGAAATTATAGGGTAAAATACATTTCCTACTCTCTGGATGGAATGTGGTTGGTATGCTGGAAACTTACTCGACRATGATTGCCCACACCCACAATCTGCAACCATAATTCCTGCTGAGGTGGATGGAACAGAGGGTGGAGTGGAGTGGAGACATTGCAGCCAGGCTCTGTTGAAACCCTTGCAGGGAGGGGAACTCAAGGGTACTTTGCGGCTGATAAACTGCATAGCACCTGTCAGCCAGGGAAGAAGGAGATATCCTGCTGCTGAGCCAGCAACTCTGGCAAAATCAGTCTCCTCAGATGAACCTGGTTCACTATAACCTAATTGTAATATTAATGCACACCTCCATCCCCCACAGGTACCCACCTCCAAGGTACGACCACCCCTCACTGGGCATGTGCTCTCTATTTTTTCTTCACTGTATCTTTAAAAGCAAAGTGAGAGGATTTTACACCAATCAGTTACAAATGTATGCATGGCTAAAGTCACTCAAGCTCCACCTAAATATAAAGAAATAGTATAAAAGTAAATCAAGAATGGAGGACAAGTTAGGGAAGACTCCATCATAACTGCTGGGATCATTCGATGGGCTGAATCTGTCTGCTCCCCTATAGTGACACCTATTGGGTAAGAACCATGCTCTGTGCAGGCTGAGTACTTTTACTGGGGTTTAGAGCTTGTCTGTGTATTGTTTGGAATATGTTTTTGAAGTCAGATATTGTCACCGACAATCCTCGAACCTTAACCTGTTACAATTTTATATTAATAAAGAGTGTTATTCTGTAAACTGTCAGTGTGAGCCCTTCAAGGGCCCTGGCAGTCAGTGAGCAATATACTCAAATACAGTGGACGACTCACTGAGAGGTCATAAAGTGGAAGACCTCCTTACGGGTCTCCCTTATGCTGTTGGTGTGTTTCCCTGACTAAGTCAGTGGAACTGCCCCCTGATCCAGTGGACTGTTCAAGGTCCCCTCAATGGGACTCTGACAGACTGGTTGGGCACAAGGGTCTCTGCTTTCCTGGGGTGCTGACAGAAAAATTAAATACTAAGGGTTGAGTAAATGTCCCCACACTAAGGGTCAAGTAAATATCCTCTTTTCACATGACAAATGTGACTGCAACCCATTATAAATTTGGTTTTATTTTAATCATCTCAAAATATGAGAACAATTTTAAATCTCACATAAAGACAAACATTTCACTGTTGTGAGTGAATGAGGTGAATGGGTTTTACTAATTCACTAATCACTTGTTTTCCCTTCACTGTAAATGCTATGTATCTCCTGCCATACAACATGAATTTATTAGAACTGCAGGAAAAACATAGTCATGACATGAAAATTTCATGGACGTGACAAATGACAGCATAGGGAGCTGCAAGATTGCACAGGTGGCTGAGGGAGAAGAAATGAGAAATAGCCAAACATTACAGGCAGCAGAAGGGAAACACTGGGACCTTTTGGGGAGCAGTCCTGCAAGACCAGCACTGCCTTGGTAATTCCATTGTCTTGGGGAGAGTGGAAGCTTCAGATAAAGTTCATGAAAGAAGCCCTGCTGCCGTGTTTGAGGGTCAGAAAGGGCTCCTTTGTGTATTTAAACTCTTTCACTGAAAGAGGTTTAAATACAGGTAGATCCTACCTTAGCCTCAGATTTTGGCAACAATTAAAATTTAAGGCATCCGCTTGGACCCACAAGTTCTAATGAYGGCAAATCAGATATATTTATAAAAATGAATTATTTATTAAACAGAAGAAAGATCTTAATCAGAATTGCTTACTACACAGTATAAAACTAAACTACTAGTAGRTTACCGCATAACATAAAACAGTGCATGATATCAAGGTACCTATATTAAAGCTAGTAAAGAAATAGTCTTGATTAGGAGTCAAATGTAACTTACCACTGAAATGACGATAATGTACACAGATTCCTTCCCTTAACCTCTGGGAAGTAAGCAGGAAATAGGCATCCCTATTCACAGGAGAAACTCCACACATTTCGAGGAAAATGTATGGAAGGTTTCTACTTTGTGAAAGTTTGCTGTGGCTTTTATAGTTGTAAAGCGAATGACTGTCAGTCAGAAATTCAGCTTATCTTTCCAGATCTCACTTCAACAGTAAGGTGTTTATTGGAAGCTGGCAGATGTCAGACCAGTGTTAACCCCACGGTGCCAAAATTACTCACTACAAGACAGCTTGTCCTGTTTGAATTATCTGACTGGTTAACAAGCAACAGATAAGCTCGTGGCRGGGGGTAAGATGCCCTGTTACATCCAGCTGTGACATCATAAGATCCAGGTCATGGTATCAGAACTAGCAAGGCTGGCTGCAAATGCAGCAAAATTGAGACCAGTGGGGAAAACATAATCAAGGACAGGTTGTTCATTTGGAGGAGACTTAGAAGGAGAAAGGGACATACAACGGGAACAAACAGAATGGTTAAGAAAAAGGACAAGAGGATGGGATTTGCAAGTTCAGTGATTGGGCATTTTGGGACTCCCTGCTGGGCAAGCCTGTCCTTGATCACTGCAAGATGCAGTCTAAATAAATGATAAAGCAAATCTCTTATTCTTAGCATACTCCAGATGTCAAACCTGCTTCTAGGAGAAAAAAAGGGATTAATGGGGTGATTTTTGTGGCTACAGGTGGATACTTACATGACTGGATCCAATAATCAAATCAGTTACTGGTATCGTGATTCCTGTTACGGGAAATCGTCAGCAGCTACTTGCCACTTTCTAATAGAATTTACCTATTGAAGTGTTAGGGGGAAAATACTGTAAACTTTGCTTGTTATTTGACATATTTTCCAATTTGCAGCTACCTGAATTATTTACAACTATTCAGCATATTTCCAAGATAAATTTTACCCTTTCAAAAATTACAACAGAGAACAAAAAGCTCCATCAAACGTTCCTGGTGTGGTCTGGTGCTTTTGAACAGGTGAATGCTGTTATTTTTGTGCAATTTTAAGCCGTAAAATACAAAATCAACAGTGTTAAATAGTTTTGTATGACAAGACTAATTGTCACTATTTCAGTAAAGCAAAAATGTATGGTGTTTATTTCCAGAGTAGTTGGGAATTAAAGAAAGCTGGAAATATTTTCTGCATTTTTCCTACACTACCAATGAACAGCTATGGCTGAGACACTGACAAAGAGCATTACTTTTTTCTTGGCTTTTTTTTCAGAAGAAGTTAATGAAGGTATTATTTACATCCTCAGCATAATTCCACAACTAATATTAAATAATTATCTAGTATTCCTTAGTTCATCATGATTCACCTGTTCCTAAATGCCATGGTGATTTCAAGTGGGCAGTAAATGATATTTGCCATTTTAAAAGATTAAAATTTCTACCCCACTGCCTCTCAAAATCCACCAATTCATTTTGACAAATCAGTTTTACTCTGTTATGTATTAAGCCAGTAGCAAGACCAAGCATCTAACCCGAGATCTCAAGTCAATATGATAATTCTCAGAAATGTTTTCAAACAATGTACTGATGACTGACATGTGGAATCTTTATTCATATTTATACACATCAAACATTAGAATTACTTAACAGAAATTTTTTAAAAAATAAAATCACAAGCTCGTGTAACATCAAGCACTCGGGTATTTATTGTGTGTATGTTTGCTTTGGTATTCTATCTTTTGGATGGAAGATGCTACAAAAAATGGTACCATCATTTTCTTAATGATTCATGATTTTCTCTTTCTCTTCATCTTGCCTCCACTAGAAAGTCAAACTAACTCTTTCCTATATGGTTGATGACCTTTTAGGACTGTCATACATTTGCTCATTAGGCACAAATATCTATACACTTTAGAAAGCTTAAATCTGCAGGAACAATGATATGACAGTTTTAATATTGCCCCTCATATTTTTCAAGTTTACCATGACATGTATTTCTAACTTTCTTGCTTAGTCTTCAAGGATACTTTCAGTGGCAAAAAACTTTAACAAATCAAAAGAAGCTCTCTTAAGATTTATGTGTCAGCAACTTCCAGTAATAGCATCATTCCAATTATTTCACACAGTGTTTAACTATGAGAATCAAAATCAATTTTCGTATATGTGGCCTGGAGTGAATGTATGAAATGGAAAAAAAACCCCAAAATTAGTTCCTAAATATATTTAAAAGTTCAGTGTGAGGCGTGTGATAACAAGAAAGAGTGAGGGTACAGAGATAAGAGAGAGGATACAATGATAAAAGCCATACAACACTGGTGTGTGCATCGGCATATGAAGACAACCTAACCACCAGCATAGTCATTACAATAATAAAATGGCCTGAAGAACTGACAAAGGTTTTTTGTAGCTTGATGATGGTGGCAAAAATATACTTGTGAGCCTCCATTAAGCCTTGAAATCAGAAAAGGACAGGAAAAAAAACCAAACAAAACCTAAATGTGTTTACTTACTTGTTTGGAAGATGAAGGTATCCATCAACTTTTTGAAGTGAGTAAGATATCATAGCAGCTTCTGGAGCATTTTATACTTGGTGTGATGGAAGAGGAGGAACTGGCAAAATGACAGAGATGCAGGATACTGATATATATTTTGAGATTTATAAAATTTCAGTTGTGCTTATCACATACCTTAAATGCTAGTCTGAACTCTAGATTTCACTCCAAGTTTACTCTATATTCAGACTGTATAAAAATTCAGCCACAGGTTACTATACTCGTTTAAACCATATCCTGAAATCCTAGAATTAGCCACCAGAAATACAGCTTCCTGGAGTAATCTGCCTGAYCTGCATTATACAGTATCACCTAAGGAAATCTTACCCTTCTCCTAGAGTTTTTAATTTCTGGTGCATTCTCAGAAAGAGTTTTCTCCCACCCTTTTTCATTGCCTACTCCTTCAACTCACCCACAACAGGAGCAGAACAAAATCCACAGATTCCACACACGCAAAGCCTTATTTCACACTTAATTCCGTGTGCCAAATGCCTTCATGGAATCTCTGATGCTGAAATTGAGAAAATCAAACAGTAAAGAGAAATTTCAAACAGTTGCAGCTAGGAGATCTCACCCTCTGCCCACCAAATCCTGATTCAAAGGTGATATCCACAGTAAGCTCAAAAGACAAGCCTGTGAACTGAATTATAGATCTACTTGTTACTAAGAATTGCACTCAATAAAGATACCAGTTTGACAGCACACTCATTTTGCCCAGCCTTCATCCTATTCTTCACTATACCAAAAGTAATAAACTGCCTTTCTCTTTCCTGTAGCAACTGGGGGTCTCACCCACATCTCCCTCAGCTCCACCAGTGCTAGATGCCTTTTCTTCAATTTGTCTAAATGATTAACATAATGAAGTTAAACCAGAGCAATTTCTCTTACCTTGTATTTAGCTTGAAGGCTGCTGTTTCTATTTTAAACCTGATGATGGGCTTGCATGCCCAAAAGCTTGTCATAATTTTACCTGGCTACACTTAGTCTAAAAAAAAAAAAAACCTCAACCATTATTCGTCTCTAAAAATCCCTCCTCATAAATTAATAGGAAATATTAGTTCTGTTTTAGAATTAACCACAAGTTAAAAAACAATGCAAATCCTTAAGATGAATTGCTAAGCCCATCTRTTGTTTTTTGTGCTTAAATATACASCAGTAACTATCAAATGCACAGTGGACATAAAAAAATCCAAACCAAACAAACCAAAACCCAACAAGTTTGTATCTAAGAATTCTCTGTATCTCTAGAACAAGATTAGAGACACTCATGATATTTCAGTCCACGGTCACAGCTGAGATTTAGCTATGGTTTTGCTTTCACAAGTTCAGACTTCCTTCTGACAACTTAAAATTGCCTGTGTTCTTAATAGAGAAGTGCCTCTAGAGGGTATGAGTTCAAGGTTAGATTCACAAATTAGCACTGTAAAATGTACACAGCCTACAGGAAACAAAAATGTAATTTATTACYTCATTGCCTAATACAGTAATAAGTATTTTACAATAACTATGATTACAGAATAGGATCAAACAAGAGACAAGTACGATATTCTACGTGTGTGTTTGTGCATGCTTAATAGTTATATGAACTTAAGAATGTTTACCATGTATCACTTTGAAAATGAAAAATATAGAACAATTTTTCGCAATTTATAAAGTAACAGCACGTATCAGAGAATACCTGGAAAGAAATACCAAAATGTAGGATTCTGAAAATAAACTGAGTAAGCAAATAAATTAAACTTAACAGGAAGGCTGTAATTAGTCTCTGTTAGAAGTGGGAATTAGTGTGAAATTAAACCTAAAACAGAAACTTAAAATTTATCTGTCATCATGTTGGCATAAAGTCAGTTACTTAAAAGGCAAACCTATTGCCAGTTGCAGTGCCCCAGGGACTTCATCTTCACCTGCCACCCCAAAAAAGCTGAGGTTTTTGACCAGCCAATTGGCATCAAATCTGAACCTCCCCTGTTGTAACAACAGGCCATTTGCTCTTGCCCTACAGCTTGTTACTTGGGAGAAGGGACCACCTCCCATCTGGCTATGATCTCCTTTCAAGTAGTTGTAGAAAGTGATAAGGTCTCCCCTGAAWGTCCTTTCCTCCAGACTAAACAACCCCACGTCTTAGCTGCTCCTCATAAGACTTGTGCTCCAGACCCTTCACCAGCTTCATTGTCCTTCTCTGGACTCACTCCAGCACCTCAATGACTTTCTTTGAGTGAGGGGCCCAGAACTGGACACAGGATTTTAGGTGCAGCCTCACCAGTGCCGAGCAAAGGGATGCAACCACTGTCCTGGTCCTGCTGGCCACACTATTTCTGATACAGGCCAGGTTGTCACTGGCCTTCTTGGGCACCTGAACACACTGCTGGCTCATGTTCAGCTGGGTGTTGACCAGCATTCTCATGTTCTCTGCTAGGCAGCTTTCCAGCCACTCTTCCTAAGCCTGTATCATTGCATTGGGTTGTTGTGACGTAAGGGAAGGACATGTTGCTTTACCTTGAACTTCATAAAATTTGTCTTRGTCCATCAATCCAGATGTCCAGATCCGTCTRTAGAGCCTTCCTACCCTCCASCAGATCAAGCACATGGCTTGGTGTCATCTGCAAACTGACTGAAGGTGCAYTCGATCCTTTCGTCCAGATCATTGATAGTTATTAAACATAACTGAACCCTATATTGAGATCTGGGTAACTCTGCTTGCGACCAGTTGCCAGCTGTGTGTAACTCCATTCACCACCACTCTCTGGGCCCAATCATCCAATCAGTTTTTCAGCCAGTGAATAGTGCACTCCTCCAAGTCTTGAACAYAAGGAGTTGGGAGGGAGCACAGCCAGGACAGCTGAACAGAACCAAACAAAGGGATATTCCATGCCATGCAACATCATGCTCAGTGTAAAGAYTGGAATGAGCTGGCAGAGTGAGTGGTTGCTGCTTGGGAACCAGCGAAGCATCAGTCAGTAGGAGGTGAGCAATTGTATTGTGTATCTCTGGTGTTTCCATTGGTTTTATTCCTCTCTCTCTTTTTCCTTATTTTATTACTAAACTGTTCGTATCTCAATCCATGAGTTTCGTGTTTTTCTACTTTTCCTCTTCTTGCAAAGTCCCCTTCAACTGCATCAGGTCCCAGGATAACTSCTCTTGGTAACACTGGTCTCTGCTTACTTGATGCTCAGGAAGTGAGCCAGCGTCAGTCACCTCACTCCACCTCAAATATCATCTCTACGAGGAGGGCTCTATTAGAACTGCGTTTCAGCTGGAGCTTACCRGAGCACCTGGAGGGCAGCACTGCCAAACAGCAGTGTACTGACTGAGGCAAAACACCCCAGGCTGTGCTTAACACTATAAGGAACCAGAAGGTGTTTTACCCCATGTCCAGTAGGGGCTGGTGGAGAGGATGCCTAGGAGGCTGGTACCCCCGTTTTTCCTTACCACCGTCTGGACCCAGTCATCCAGCYAGTTTTTTACCCAGCAAACAGTGTGCCAATCCAAGCCAGGAGCAGCCAGTTCCTCCAGGGGAATGCTGTGGGAAACAGTGTCCAAGGCTTTACTRAAGTCCAGGCAGACAACATCCACAGCCTTTCCCTCATCCATGAACAGGTCAGCTTGTCATAGACGGAGATCAGMTTGGTTAAGCAGGACCTGCCTTTCATAAATCTGTGCTGGTTGGTCCTGATTCCCTGGTTGTTCTGTACATGCCACATGATGGCGCTCAAGGTGGTCTGCTCCATGGCCTTTCCTGGCATGGAGGTCAGGCTGACAGGTCTTTAGTTCCCTACATGCTCCTTCTGGCCCTTCTCAGCAATGGACATCACATTTGCTAAATTCCGGTCAGCTGGGACCTACCTGGTTAGCCAGGACTGCTGCTAAAAGATGGAGAGTGGCTTGGTGAGCACTTTTGCAGCTCCCCCAGTGCCCTTGGGTGGATCCCATCTGACCGCATAGACTTGTGTATGTCTAAGGAGTAGCAGGTTGCTGAGCATTTTCCCCTGTGTTATGGAGGCTTCGTTCACTTCCCTGTCCCTGTCTTCCAGGTCGGATGACTGAGTATCCATAGATACTAGCAACTGGTCTTGCTATTAAAGACTGAGCCAAAGAAGGCATTAAGCACCTCAGCCTTTTCCTCATGCTTTGTCACTGTTTCAACTGCATCCAGTAAAGTATGAAGATTCTCCTTAGCCCTCCTTTTTGTTGCTTATTTATTTATAGAAACATTTTTTATTGTCTTCTTTCATTGACTTGTTTGCTCTCTCTAACATCATCTGTAGGACAGGTAGGATATCCCAGGGCAGCTTCAGCTATTCTGGTGACCTACGTATCGCCTACTAAATTGACCCTGCTGTGCCTAAAAGTGAGTTTAAAATCTCACATCTTGTTTAACATCATGGTGATTGGTTTTTGGTCAGCTTAGATTGTGGGGCCCATCTCATCTGCATGGCCAAGAGCTGGATCCCTCACCAGCTGTTACCAACTGAAGAGACAGAATCTTCAGCAACTAAACTGGAAAAGTGAACCCTGGCCCACTTGTAGACACCTATACCTAGACATATGAATGAAAACTTCACAGCCTGAAATGGAAGCTTTCCCTGCCAGACTCACCTAGTAAAACTGGAGGAGAATGCTTATGAGATCTTGATTCAGTGAACTACTTAACACACCTCCRTGAGGACTACTCTGTAACATTTAATGCCCTTCCTCTGCTGCAACTTCCAAGTCAAGCCTTTCAAGTATTTCAATTTTAGGCAGTTCATGAAAAAGTGTTTGTTTTCTATGGGTGATATCAAGTTCCAGAGTACACATAAATCCAGTGAGTGATATTGTGGGGATGTATTACTTTTACTGTGCTAACTGGAAGAAAACAGAATACTCTGTGGTTTGTATGGTTTTAAATCTTATTTATATCAGATCAAAACTGCAGCTGTCCTATCTCCAAACCTGGACTTTGTTAGAACAGAATCAAGCCAAATGATAGTATGCAAAATAACACCAAATTAAATGGCTATGAGTCCAACATTTTCTCTGGCTAAAGAGATTTGAGAATAGGTTTCATAAAAATATCTCTTTTCAGGGAACAATTTGCAATCATTACAAACACAAGCACTTTTCCAAGATAAAGGACCATCATGATGAAGTTCACTTTACATTTATGCATTAGTAGTGTCCTGGGGCATATTTATTTAGCAGAAAGCAGGTTAGGATCTGGCTTGTAYGATCTCTAGTTGATATTAAAAATGGCATAGAAATATACTGTTCTAGAAATAACACTTAAATCAATTTTACCTTTAGGAAAATTGTTCCATAAGAGCTTCTTGTGCTATTTTTTGGGAAATTTTGTATCAAAGAAGCTAATTTTATTTTATATATTTACTGGTCTACAAGTCACCAAAGGGTGTTATGTTAAAAAAACCCCCACACTTGGAAATGGCTTGCTTAATATATATTGTTTATTTATGTATATACACACACGTACTTTTATAAATAATATTGTTTATAATATAATAAGGTTAATATCTAAAAAAAAGAGAAATAAAAAAAATTTAATATGTAGCTAGAAGGGTGTAGTGCAGTTTAATTCATGGTGTTAGTAGAATTTAGCCATGCATATAAAGGAGAAAATTCTAATTAGATATTCATGTATGTACATTAATCGTAGTTTTTTTGCTGACTTGAGTAGTCCTGTGAGGAACATCTGCTTTTTTATAAGATTCCTCATTTGAGATGTTTCTTACCAGCAAACACAAAACTCATAATATTAGAGGACAACTCTGCCAATAAGGTTAGAAAGAAGCAATTCCATACATGCTTTAAGCACCTGGTCCATTTAAGTGAATTAGGAGACAGTCACTATTGGCTTCAACTACGATTTAACAAAACCTACAGGCAAAAATATTTATACGAGATAAATAATCAGATTAGGTTGTTTAAATTTAAACCTACAGTGTATTCTGTCTGCTCATCCATTCTTACCTATAACACATCAAGTGAATAAATTTTGACTTCTGCATTGCAATCATGCAATACTTCCTACAAGACATGTGGAAAGTTTTCTTGGGGGACTAAGAACCACACAAATTATTGACTTCATTGTAATTCAGCACCATTATACAGAGGCAATGCACCTGCCACCCAGACTCACACATGTACTTACATACTCCAATGTAAGTAATATTTAGCAGGGGAATAGCTGTAAGTGGTTTATAAGTTAGCAGAAAGTGGAATCATAGAATCACAAATAATTTGGGTTGGAAGGGCCATCTCAAGGTCATAGATTCTAAAGGCTAAGGTCTTCAGGGCCTTGTCCAGCTTGGAGCTTTGCATATTTTGAATCATGTAATTTCCACAGCTTCTCCAGGCAGGTTGTAGGGCTGATTACCCACATGACAAAAAAAGTATTTTCTTATATGTAGTCAGATTTTCAAGTGTTTCAGCTTGTGTCGCATTACTAAATCTTTGAGAGGGGTCCTGCTTTTTTTTCCTATACATCCTCATATTAGGTAGCAGTAGACAGCTCCTAATAAGCTCCTAATAAGCTCCTAATAAGACCTCCCATCACCTTTTTCTTCTCCAGCCTGACCATCTGTTACACCCCGCTTACCCAAACCTGGGACTGAACCAAGATTCTTTTTCTCTGGGTAGGCACAAAGAGAAAATTCAACCAAAATTTCCCAAGAGGTAGAAAACACTCAAAAATTTACTGACAGAACTATAGAAAACTAGGGAACATTGGCAAAAGAATWAATGGTACACAACATCACTTTTCTCAGCATAAACTTAGTTCATTAAACATAGGAAAACCTTGCAGCCCATTTGATGTTATGTTCCGTGAGAGGAAAGTTAGAAAAAGAAGAAAGGGAGGAAAACAGGAAGACAGGACAGATATAGAAAAACAGGTATAGCTACCAACTCCGAGGGTTCCAGCAAAGCGAAGCTCCAAGGTGGGGGCATGGTGAAAGAGAGAGAAAGCCCTGTGGTGGGGCTCCTTAAAGCCTTGGCCCAGCCCCCGGGCCTGCCTCCTGGGTGGGACCTCCCATGTCTGGGCCACTCGGGGGTGGGTGACACTGAGGGGCTATCTCCAGCATCTCGGCCCCTCAGGGGTGGGTGTGGTGATGCCAGGGTCTGCCTCCAGTGTCCCTTGATTGAAGGGGCTGTGGGGGGCATGGGGGCAGGGTGCTGCCCTACCAGAGTGGGGCCCGGTCTGCCCCCTTCCCCACAATTCCAAGCTCAAGATTTCTTGAAACAGAGTATATCCTGTCTCTGACACCATCTTTACACTTTCTTATATGGACCCTTACCATCTAGGTGGTCTCTGCTGGACTCAATCCAGTGTACTCACGTCTTTTTTGTCCTAGGAAACCCAGCACTGAATGTGCTACTCCAGTGCTGGCCAGAGAGGAAGAGTCATCTTCCTGGACCTGCTGGCTGTACTCTTGCTAATGCATCCCAGGKTGCTGTTGACCTTTGTTGCAAGGACACATCGTGAGCAGCAAGAACTAATAGTCTGAGGACTGGAAAAGCCKTAGCAATCTCTCATCATCACCCAACATCTGAGTGTCCAACATGCTGCAAAACTCCTAGGACATCATGTCAGGCTGATGGGTTGGACCCATCACTGAAGGACACAGTCTCCAGTCACTATCATTTGCCACTATGTCCAGTGCAGACACTTGTTTCAGTCTTAGCAAACACAGGTGTTTCCATTCTGAGTGCTCTTCCTTCTCACCTGTTGCTAAGGTAATATATCTTTCCTGAAGCTGCAAATATGCAGATGGAGAATGAGTCCTCCTGCTGCTGCCAGAAGGCATGTCTCCTGCCTTCCTTGTCGTTGTCCCTGATGCTTCSTTCAGTGTGGTCTGTACCTGCAGTTTATTCCTTGCAACCTGGGACTCAGGCTTTTGTCTCTGCAGGGTCTCTGCGCAGACATTGTTGATTTATGTGTGTTGTGACTTAACTCTGGTAGTCAGCTAAGTCCCACACAGCCACTCAGTCACTCCCCCAACAAGGGACTAGGAAGGTAATAGGAAGGCAAAAGCAAGAAAAACACATGGGTTGAGACAAAGACAACTCAATAGGTAAAGAAAAAGCTGCATGCTCAAGAAAAGCAGAGTAAACAATTCATTCACTACTTCTGATGGACAGGCAGGAGTTCAGCCATTTCCAGGAGAGCAGGGCTCCATCACATATAATAGCTATTTGGGAAGATAAATGGTATAACCCCTCCTTCCTCCTTTCTCCCCCAGTTTTACAGGCTGAGCATGACCCCATAAAGTATGGAATATCCCCTTGATCAGTTTAGGTCATCTGTCCCAGCTGTGTCCCCTCCCAGCTTCTTGTGTACCCTCAGCCTCCTCGCTGGTGGGGTGGTGTGGGAAGCTGAAAAGGCTGTGACTCTGTGAAAGCACTGCTTAGCTACAGCTAAAACACTGCTGTATTGTCAGCACTGCTTTTGTGCCACAAATCCAAAATATAGTTCTATACTACTACTATGAAGAAAATTAACTCTATCCCAAACAAAAAAAGCAGTACAATGTGATTCTGTGAGTCTGACATCAYCTGTTCTCCCTTTACTGATGATGCAAGAAAGAAGAGCTAATGAAAGAGTTATCTGTTGGATGTGAAACTGTTGATGTTGTTGTTATCTCTGCAATAAAGMGAGGATAAACAAGAGAATGGATATTCTAGAAATCTAAACATTCATATCCCATTAGCAAATGCAGYTTAAGTTAACTCTTAGAAAAATTGATGGGAGATAATTTAAGGCATTATGAAGGCAGTAGAAAAGGCAGACAATCAAGAATAGTCTAACTGGCCATAAATTGGAAGAGTATAAATCCCAGAGGGAACAAAAAGAGGGGACACAAAAATCTTAAGTGTGATGAGCTCTCCCTGTTTCGATAAGATGAAGAGCTTCTCTAATGAATACAATTGGCAAGGGAAGTATTTAGCAATGTATAGTACCACTTAAGACAYATTAAGCACTTGCATTTCCTTATGACTATTCCTTTGAGATAATTTGGAGGACAAATGGTCTCTTGTGGCAGGATAGGAAGAATGTTTTYGTTTTGTTTTTTCTTTATGAATGTGGCAGAAATAGAGAAATCTTCCTGTGCAGATGATTTATCAATTTAGGAGAAAAAAAGTTTACAACTTGCAAAACCAATCTGTCTTTGGAAGACAGATTAGTACAGAAGAAAGACCTTGAAATGTGCAGCAGGGTTAAATTTCACATTAGTGAGGGAACACAAACAGAATCTGGCAGGTCCATTGTGTATCTACAGTCATATAATGCATTTTAGTCCTGTATCTCTCTGCACTTCTTGCAGTTCCACAATGGTTAACTCAAATTTTAACARTATCATTACAGAAATTGGAAATTCGGGGTTTTTCAAACACCTTCTAACCTCAAAGCAAGCTATTAGCATATTGTATGGCCCACTGTCAGTGAWGTAGTTAAAAAGCCATCCTTTCCCTCTTTTGTGTGTAAGTATAGGTAAGATTCCTACAGTGAATAAGTCCTAATGGGGCAAAAGGGCATTTCTGGCTTTTAGGCCAGGATCACCACTTCAGCTTCATTGTCACCACACTGCCTCACCCCAACTCCCAATAAAGAGTGATGAGTAGATTGCAGGCTATGAAGCCTCAAGAAAAGTGAGTCTGCTTAGTATCAGAATAGGCAGTTTTGTTATCAGTGCATTCAATATGCATCTGCACCAATGCAAATAATTTTAAAAAAAGACCACTGTCTCTTGCCTCCTCTCTAAAACCTAGGACAGAGAATGTCATCAGTTGTCAAGAAAGATGTAGTGGCCTCACTTTAGGAAGTATCCAGTCCTATTGAAAGGGAGAAAGAGTTCATCAAAACTCTAGACCCTGATAATCTGATAGTCATTGTGTATTATTAGGTCCTGCATATAGATATTGCTTACAAAAACTTACCTAGATGACATAGAGGAATGGCCATAAGACCACCTGAAGAAGGGGTTGCAGTGCAAGTAGAAAGATTTTCAAAGGAATCTAAAGGAAAGACGTGGCAGTTTTAAAATCAGTTTTACAGATAAGAGTGCTTTTTTTGAAGAAGCGTGTTACTTTGTTACTCTCTATTCAATAAATCTAGGCAAATTTTTGCCAATAAATTTAACTCACAACAGTTTTTTTAAGATACAAGGTTCATTCTGGAATGCCTGAGTATAGCTGCTCAGAAATACAGGGTTCTGGGATTATGACATTGGAAAGACACATGACTAACTGTAGACAACCAGATKACATGTAACTCATGTCAATAAAATTGTCAAATGAAATTGCAATTTTGTTTTGTTTTCTTCTGCTTTAATGTAGTGGGGATTTTATTTCACCTATTTATTTATTTATCATATTGTTTATTGATGTGGTCAGTTTTAATGGCCATCAAGAATGCTGTCAAAGGGCTTGTACAATAAGGTCTTTTGCAGACATTGAACAAGCAGTCCTGAGAAAACTACAGAGGATATATTGTTGCTCCCTTTCTATGTTAGCATGATGAGCTACTGAACAGCCACAATTTTATGTTTCATTAATTCATTAATTCTGAAAATTTTAAATTTGGTTTTTTTGTGTTTATAATCTTAATTAAAAAGCAAGGGKTTTTTTGTCATTGCTTTTAATATTTTTCCAGGCATAACTTTTGTGTTCAGGGTCTGGAAAATCTCCATGTTGTTGTTGAACTTGCAAGTGTGATCCTGTCCCAAAGGAAGAAGCTTCTGCTATTTTTTTGTCCAAAGTGGCCTTGGACCTCTTGCCATGTTTATCATGTGTGTCAATCAGGTTCACTAGACACCCAAGCAAAATAATTTTTATTCTTGCTTGTAGGGAGTCCCAGCAATACTGAGAACGTGATCTAACCACAAAATGTTGCCGAAATGAAATTTGTCTGCCAGTCAAGCATGCATTTAAAAAAGAAATATGACTGCAAAGTCCCCAAAACATTTTGTAAAAAAGTGATTGCAAATTAAAATCTCTCCAGCAGATGGAAAACTGGGACCACCTGGCAACAGGCCAGAAATCATTTTTGTTTTGCATTTAAGCTTTTTGGAGGTGTGCCAGTAGACCAAATCCAGCATCTGTTTCTGCAGCTGCTGCACRGGGAAACAATAATTCCTCAGGCTAAAAGTTGCACAACAACAAATATCAAAGTACCTCACCTGAGGAGTGATCAGTAAGGGACAGGAGACTTCTTAATTCTCAACCTTATGATCTGTGAATTGAAATACAGGTAGTGAATTTAAGGAGATCTGATTTAAAGCAAATCTCAGTATTGACAGAATCTAATTTTGCATTCTCAAAGAATATTTTTCCACTTTAATTCAGAAAGACACAGATGTATATGTGCAAAGTACTTAGCACATGAATGGAAAAGTTTTGTTTCATAAATTGTTCCATCTTCCTTGTAAATCATTCCATCTCCCATAGAATGCTTTTAAACATTGCTCTTATCACAAAGCTCAGTACCCTAGAAATCAAAGCTCCCGCCTGCAAGATGTTTTGATCTTTTCTGTTGCTTTGATAAGGGCAGTAAGCTGTTGCTTTCTGTAAACTGATTCAAACAAACCTTAAACTAACGATACTATAGAGAAGATCAGTGTGAAGGATGGAGTGAGAAAAGATCCTTATTGTATAGATGGACAAGTTAGTGATAAATGGCATAAGAATGAACTAGTACTTCCTGCATCTCTATTAGTAAATTTCTCTTGTCTTCCTTGTTACACTCAAAACCTTGCTAAGACTAAAAAGAAACGCTTTTGCTAAGAGTAAAAGCCTTCTATGTGAAACCAGTAATTTTTTATTAGACTAATTAAGGCCTTAAGGTCTAATCAAAAGGAGTTATTACTTTTGCAGTTACACTGAAGCTAACATATTCAGTAATACAATGCAAATACATAGATATTATATCCACTTTTCCTCTAGTTTTATGTTTATACTTCCTTTGAGTCCTAAGGTCTACAGCTTTGGTCTTCAAGAAAAATTGGGCCAGAGAGTAATGACAAGTCACCAGTATCCTGAGGTTCTTGCTCAGAAGAATATAATGTTGAGGGTGGAAATTTATTCCTCCTTGATCTTGGGTCCCTTTTTAAATTATTATTTTTTTAATACATATATGTTTATGCATGAGATAGTGGTATGAAAAGAAAGAGCTCCGTAACAGGTTTTAGGAGACCTGAAGCTTCTAGAATAAAAGTCAAGTAGGGCCTATTGTGCAAGATACATGTGRGGTTTCTACTCAATGCACTCTAAATACAGTTATTCTCATTTTCATTTCATCCATGTGTCCTTTCACATTTTAGAGTTTTGCTGGCATGTCCTATTCTCTGTGCCATTTTGTAGTCACACCTTATTTTCTGTTTTTATTTCGATATCTTTCAAATCTGCCTTATAAATATTTCAAACCTTTTCGGATCTGTTTAATTTAAAAAGGTAGTCATTATCACTTTTAGACCCCTTTTTTCCAGTTTCCTGCAGCTACTTTGGCAAGCTTAGCATCACTGTTGCTGTCAGCCAGTAAGACACAACTGGGAATTAAACACAATTCAGCACCATCTTGGCTTGGGAATGGAATGCTGCCAGCCTCCTGTTCTTGCCTTTAGTTCATTGAGAAGTAACTCAGCCACAGTCCATGACTGAGAAATAATTTTTTCACCTTCATTTTTTCAACACTGTTATAAACAGGCTACACAGACATTATCCTCAAACTAAGTCAGCATAAATTGATACACCAGCTTTACCAAATGAAGAAATTGAAGTCTATTGTTTCCGCCATACTTGACAAAATAAGGATTGCACTGTTGCAGAATAACTTTGCATTTTAGTCACCATAAAAATACTTTGATGATGTAAGTATTTCCTCTTTCTACATTCCTAAATGGACAGGAGTAGTTTGTCCACTTTTACGGGGGGATTGAGAAGGAAGCAAAATCGTCAAACTGAAAATGTCATTGCCTTGTGGGCAAGCAGCTGAGGTCACGTGTATTGTTTGGCTTGAAGAAGAAGAGGCTGAGGGATGACTTCATTACAGACTATAACTTCCTCGAAGTGGACAGTGGAGCAGGAGGTTCTGATCTTTTCTCTGTGAGGAGCTGTGATAAGACAAGAGGAAATGTAATGAAGCTGCATCAGAGGAAGTTCAGATAGAACATTAGGTAACTGTTTTTCACCCAGAGGGTGGTCAGTCACTGGAACAGCTGTCCAGGGAAGTTGTCATGGAACCAAGCCTTTCAGACTTCGAGGAGCATCTGGATGTTGTTCTTAGCCATATGGTTTAGTTTTAGGTAGTCCTGAGAGAAGTACGGAGATGGACTTGATGTTTCTTATGGGTCTCTTCTGACAAGATATTCTATTATTCTCTTACCCCAAGAGAAAAAAATTATCATGAAGAAGAGCTGCAATATTATGAGTTGTCTAGAAACTGACGTCTGAAGCATGTCCTTTTTGAATTTTGTTTGGATCTAAATGTCATTTTTTCCACTAACAACTGTCTTAGGTCAGATCTGTAGAAAAAAATCTTTTCGCAAAACAATGCCATGGGAGTTTTTCTTATTTTCCTCCAGAAATATTTCTCTCAAATTGCTTCCTTCCCAATATTCTGCAAATAATCTGWAGATTATGGAACCATAGGGCAAGTCTGACATATAAAACAAAGGCTTAAATTTAGGACTTTTAGTTTACAGCCTTGTATATTGAGAGGACTGTCTATCAAAAATCCATCCTGCTAAAAAATCTGTTGAAACTGTTCTTTTTCCAGATGCATATAAGTTCAGATTTCAGCAATTCAGCTTCAGTTAACAACTCCCCAAAGAACTAAAATTAATTCCACCATAAGGATCTTCTATTGCTGACTTCCTAAAATTTCAACACTGTTCCACCTTTTTGATTCAGAAACACACTTTATTGATAGTGTAGCTGTTAAACAGAGTATTATTTTTTCTGTGAAGGTACATATCATGGACTTCATATTTCTTGTAGTATTTTCGAGGAAATACTAAATTTGAAATATAAACATGATCATAAAAACTGAGTTAATTGATTTTAAAAAAAAAAACAAAGTGTCAAATACTTTAATTTTAAAAAAATTGTCTCACGTTTTATGGGTTACAAACATTATTAATTTTTAAATAACTATTAAGATAGAGAATACTATTTCTTGAAATCTTTAAAAAGTTGCAATATTTTCTGTATTAAAAGGTTTTGATATTCTTTTTCCTTATGCAGATAGTGTTCTTACCCATATCTGACTAGGAAACATCTCCTTGGCAGTTCCAGGAAAATGACAATATTCTAGAAAGAAGAGGATTAACTGGTAATTTCTTCATAAAATCATTGAAAGGTATTCGATTTCCTAAGAATTTATCACAGAATAAAACTCAATTTTAAGATTATACCTTATTAGGATAAATACCCATATTTTACTTCTCTTATTTCCTAGAATTTAAAGCAATGAGGTAGTCAGTTTGACATTAATAAGAACCAGGTTGTAATTATTACTTTTATAGGAATTTTATGAATTTAAATAAAAAAGTAAGATGGTTAGATTAAAATAAAAATTTCTATTGGAATGTAGCCTAGTTAACACTTTCCTTTTAGAAGTCTAAATGAATTAATTATTTATGCAAACAACTAAGTATTTTCCAAGGTAGAATAGTTTCAAATATTGAAAAAAAGATTTAGTTCAGGCATTAACAGTGAAAAKAAAATGTCATTTTCACATCATCATGCTCTTTATCTGGATAAAACCCAAAATATTGGCTTTTGCCTGCTAGACTATACAACCGGCATTCTTCAGCTTGGTTGTAGACACAA
The DNA here is from genome assembly GCA_018881555.1 of Amblyornis subalaris. Lineage (NCBI taxonomy): Eukaryota > Metazoa > Chordata > Aves > Passeriformes > Ptilonorhynchidae > Amblyornis > Amblyornis subalaris. Next base: position 1,311,782 of record JACAXG010000112.1, on the reverse strand, counting down.
AGAGCAGATGTTTGATTTAAAACCAGGATGTAATGCCATGCCATAGCAAAAGCAGGGCAGCTTAAGAAAATGACAGCACTAACGTTCTGCTACCTTACGCTAATGAGAGTTGGCAACATAACAGTGTATGTCATTATAAGCTGTCATCATGAAAAATTATAAGAGACACCAACTTGCCAGAGCTGTTACATTTACTGAGGCCCTTATATTTAAGTTGTTCTTCTGCTTGCAGAAGGGAAGGAAAAAAAAAGACAAGTCAGAATAGACTTCTCTAGAAAAGAATTCTTTTTCCTTCTTAAAAGAAAGATCTTTTTCCTAGAATTTTTCTGCTTCTTATACGTTAACATATTCCACAGTTCATACACGAAACAAAAGCATTAGACTTTCTGGCATACAGTGAAGAAGATGGCCATATAAGTTTTCATGTAAGAAAAATTCTTATTAAAAAAATGCAGAATTTATAGGACTATATGGTGTCCTCAACAATATACAAGGGAGCATTTTTCACAAATATATAAGTTGGGTCTAGATTTTTTAATTGTGGAAGTGGAAGAAAACTAGAAGTGCTAAATGCAAATCCACTTGAGCTAATTAATCCTGTTGCAAAAGGTTCCTGAGACAAACCTATTTTCTCTGTCATGGCATTATGCCATCTGAACACACTTGCTCACTTGGTGATTATGTGGATATTTCTAGAGCAGTGTTATGAAATTATCCCTATTTTGGGACTGGTACTGTTCACTATCTTTATTAATGACATGGACAGTGAGATTGAGTGCACTCTCRGCAATTTTGCGGATGACACCAAGTGGAGCAGCCAAGTGGAGCGGTGCAATTCATATGTTTGTAGGAAAGGATGCTCTATAGAGGGACCTTGAAAGGCTTGAGATGAACTTCGTGAGTGCAAGGTCCTACACCCCAATCAGGACAAACCTCAGTATCAACACAGGATGAATGGATTGATAATAGCCCTGCAGAAAGGGCCTGGGGATACTGGTGGATGAAAAATTCTACTTCAGCTGTCAATGTGCACTTGCAGACCAGAAAACCAACTGTATCCTGGGCTGTAAAAAAAAAGAAGCAGGGCCAGCRTGTCGAGGGAGGTGACTCTTTCCCTCTTCTCTACTCTCATGAGACCCTCGTCTGGAGTACTGCTATAATAAAGACATGGACSTGTTAGAGCAGGTCTGGAGGAAGGCCGCAAAAATGATCAGATGGCTGGAATATATCGGATAWGAAAAACAAACTGATTGAATTGGGACTGTTCATCATGGAGAAGGCTCCGGGGAGACCAGACTGTGGGTTTTCAATACWGAAAGCAAGTTTACAAGAATGACAGAAAAAGACTTTTTAAAAGGGCCTATAGTGAGAGGACAAAGGGCAACAGTTTCAAACTGACAGAGATTCATGTGGGATATAAGGAAGAAATTTTGTAACATGAGGCTGGTGAGATCCTTGAACAAGTTGCTCAGAGAAGTTGTGGAYTCCTCAACCTTGGAAGTGTTCAAGGCCAGGTTGGATGGGGCCCTGAGCAACCTGGTCGAGGAAGACGTCCCTGCCCATGGCAGGAGTATTTCAACTAGGTGATCTTTAAAGTCCCTTCCAAGCCAAGCCATTCTATGATTCTATGAGCCATACTGATTTCTTGTGTGTCAACTATTGCACTACAGTACACAGAAAAAGATAATGATTTCATGCTGTGATTTGTCCCATTAAGACTTTTTATAGTTTTTAAGTCAGAAGGAAAAGGAGTCTGAGGTCTTAATACTGTGGTAATCTTAGTGCTGAACACTTTTTGAGGTCTACTTCCTCAGATGGAAAAATAAAGCTTGCTAACTCATCAATGTAAGGAAAAAAAGACACCAAAAATTAAAAAACGAGACAGTCCTGGATAAATGAAGGTAATTTCATTCAGATTTAAAACATATTCTAGGTGAAACGTATTTGGAAAGATAATCCAGGGATTAGTGCAGTTTATGAATACCCGTGCCTCAGTGACTGACATTTCAAAGGATATCTTTTTCGTGCTTATTAGGAAATGAAAAATGATAACCAATTTACTATGACACGTGTAATACAATCCCTACATATGAGTGTGGAAAATAGCTACCAAAAGTGTTAAAAAAACTCGAAAAACCAAAAACAAACTGAAAACTGAAATAAACTGAAAATATGACAAGATATAATGTGATGTGAAGGACTTACCTATTAAGTAGTATTCTGTGTTCTGCCACTTACAYAGTTGCATTTCCCTTGATATTTTACATGACAACAACAAAAAGCTCCAAAACCTGTGCAAGCACAGAACCCACCAAAACACTATATTTAATTGACCTCTTCTTAACTTTCTTAATCTCAGACCCAAGAAGCTGAGCATTTGCAGTTTACTACTATGCAAAGATGGTAGCAATCAATTATTTTCATCCCTGGCTGATTTATGGGTCACCCATGTGACGAAGCCTACACATCATTTTAATTTTAACAAAAGAAAGCAATTCAAAACAGCAGTTGTCAGTTCTATTAATACTCTAAGCTTGATGCCAGACAGTTTCTGTGACTTTTGTAAAATTTCAAGTGGRATTAATTTTGCCTAAATTTAAATAGCCATAGCATATATGTGTCCATGTCTGAGACAGAAATCTAGTATTTTCGATCAGAGAAGAAAAATAAGAGATTCATCTGAGCTCTTGGAAATGTTAGTTAGAAATTACTTGTGCTCTGAAAGTGACAGTTTCATTCTTTTGATTACAGGGAGAGTGAAGGCACCTGACTCATATGCAGAATGAATACAGAAAAGACTTGAAGAGAAGCAGAAATATGTTCCTTAAATTGGTCTTCACTACTGAAGAGAGCATTGAATTACTTGCTTAACACAGAAGATAAAAAGGAAGATATGTCCAATGCTCTAAACCTTCACAAGTGTGCTTACCATTACAAACCATAGTCCCACTGGAACCCTGAACATCTTGCATAGCTGTGTGCAAAAATGTTAATAAAGCAAAGTCATTCCCCAAAAACACATCAAATCCAGAAATTTTGCATTATTTATGTCTCCTATCACGCCAGTGAGAAAAACTGAAAATCACTGTCTTTCTGAAACACATTATAACGTGTCATTAAATTAAGCTAGTATAGTAAGGATTTGGAGAAGACCAGCAGTACATCTCTCTTATAAGCTTCTTAATAAGTATGCGTAATGGAGTGAAAGGCAGAAAAATTATGTTCTATTTCACATAGGTTACTCAGAAAATGAATTATATAATATGCTTGCTTATTAATGCATTTTTATAATGCTTAATTATCTTAGTGCAAAAACTGTGTGTGTGTGTGTGTGTGTATGTGTATATGTAGGTGGATTTAAATTACACAGATAAATGAACGCCTTCTCTGTAAGCACAGTAGTATATTAAAAAATATCTGTACTGACATTCTTCAATTCATAACACTCATGTTTAATTGAAGAAAAGCATTCCATTCCAGTGGTATGATAGAATCAAAAACATTGTTTTCAAACTTGGACGAACAAACTGTTTAATACTTGAACTAATATTTATGAGAAGCAGCAGGTTTGTTTAAGAATATAGAGACTTTGTAGGTTTAGATATTGAGAAAGAGAAAACAAAAAGTGGCAAAGTTAGAGATGTACCCTTACTAAAATAACTTTTTTGTTCCCAGCAAATGAAGTAAAAAGTCATCGTGAAAATTAGCTTAGTCTTAATGTATCATATAAAGGTCATTGTAGGTTTTCTTTTCCTTTTTTTTTTTCTTTCCTTTCTCCACTTGATTGTCCCTTTTACTTCTGTCTCAACAGGAAAATATATCACTCAATCATGCTAACAGGATCAGCAAGCTGAGTTTTCTCCAGTGAAATAAAAATGTAACATCTGGGCCCCAAACAGCACTTTCTTTAACTGTCTGAAGACACCAAGCACTTTTGAGACTTCAAMAAGACTTACAAACATATCAAGAAGACAGGACAGATGGAAAGGAGTAACAGTTACAGGCACTGCTCCTCTGCTAGTGTCCTATAGACTGAACAAAACATATTTTGGCCTTCTGTAGCCTAAGGCATCAGCCATAACTTATCTCACTGTGACAGAAGACAGTTTCAGAAAAAGCAGAGCTCAGATAAGCAAAGAGGATTATTGGGCACATTTGACTAAAAAAAGAAAAGGAGCAACATAGTTGACCTCTGAGACTAAGTAGTGTAGTTCTCAAATCAAAACAAAATACTCTGCAAAATGTTGGATTACTTGACTGCAGCGAAAAGATCCCCTTTGTTCTGCCTTCTGGCCTTGGAAAAGCTGAGCTCCTTGTGATTCCTGACCTACTGCATTATCATAGCTCATGAACGCAAACAACCATCAGTTTGGAAAATAAGAAATGGGAGTTGGAAGACAGTTAACTGGAAGCCTCTGGAGTTTCAAAACTCTCACCAGAATGTGCAACAGTACTTAGTGAGGGTGCGACTTTCAGTTTCTGCAAATTTTCAGTTAACACCAGCACCTCAAAATTTTAGGGTTTTGATTAGACACTCATTTCCCTGTGTTACTTATTATAAATGTTTCTATCAACACTTGATWTTTTTTTTTTGTCATTGGGTTATTTTCCTATAGTGATTAGCAATAGTGATAATTTGCTTTCCTAGACTATTAGATAAAATATTCCCAGTGACCTGATGCTTTTCTAGTCTATGTATTGGAGGCAAAACATCCTCCTTGGTCATGAACTCTCAACTTTAAAAATTGTTTCATTATGCATTTTGGTATGTGTTCTAAATATAGTTTATATAGGCCTATAGTTGGAGTAAACTTAAGCAATGTATTTTATCTGTTTACTCTCCATCATTTACTATTTTTATTTCAATGCTACTATAAAAAATTGTGACAAAGACCAGTTTGTGCACCTGTGTACAATGGTAGAAAATAATAATTAAACAAGACTCGTGATTTTATTCAGAATAACAAACCCTTTATCTTCTGATGCAATGATCATTAATTCCAATGGGAATTTCTGTGGTGCTTTCTCCTTTTCCACAGTTTTTACATCCCTTTTATTGTTCATGCCCTATTTCTAGACTGGAAACAGGTCATTGTCTTGTGTCGTGCTGTGTATCAAAAATACTATACCCACACTAGCAGATAAAGCAGGCCAGAGAGCATTTGGTGGCCCTTCAGGTCAGTAGGATGGCGTGGCTGAACAGCTACATTGCATGGCAGCATCTAAGCTGTCAACCACGAACAAAACCATGTGTGGGSGACTGCTGGTTTGTCATGGACTGTAATGGTACCAGTGTCCATGCTAACAATTTGATAAAATAAACAGCCATGTGCCAGTGCTTCGACTGTGATCTGGTCTTTTTAATTCACAGATGCGACTGACACATACCACCATATGTGCTGTTCTGTGAACCTGGTGCATCTTGCTCTCTTAATACTTTTGATTCATTAAAGCCCTAGAACAGCTAATGCACATGTTCAGGGCACTCAAACTAACCCTCATCCACAAAGATTTTCTCAAGGACTAGTTTTCTAACTGGCTATTAATTATCTCTAATTTATTCAAGAMCCTTTCAATTTTCACTTTTCCTTAAGCCTTAAGACTTCATAATTTATTCTTTTTCATTTCTTAGATTTAAATCCTCTCTTTTTTTCATTCCTTGTGTATTATGGATTTATAGTTCAACTCTTCCAGAATTAACTGAATTAACTGAAACTATGAAAAACATGAACTTGTTCTCCAGTGAATGAATGCTTGTCAGAAATTAAGTTACCTTCCAGCTGTCTTCCTTCCTACTGGCACCCACCCCTTACTTAGTGAAGTGCTTTTTTTATATTTCAGATTATCCCTGATTTATCTAAAAAATTGAAATTTGTTGAGTTGCTAAACTTCTCCCTCAAATTCCCTTGAGTCTCATGTTTATATGTTGAAGGTTTTGTTTGTTTGTCTGCTTTGTGGTGTTTTTTAGTTGGTTGGTTGGTTGGTTGGTTGGTTGGTTTGGGGATTTTATTCATTCTATCTTCTCAGGTTCATTTTAGTTCTGGTATTTGAATTTGTTCATTTACCAGTAAGACTTGTTAAAGCTGCCAGGTCTGCCTTCATTCGGTGTCTGAGATCCGGCTAGAAGCAAGGACTGGTACAAACAGTTCAAATAAGGCCTTAAGGTGGAAGAGACTTTAAAACACCTGTGAGGACATACTTGAAAACAATGTGAAAGAAAGCAATACTATTTTATACTTAAAAATGTAAAGAGAAGGAAATTGAGCCAGAATTAAAAAACCCTACTGYGTACAACATAGTTGCTGGCTCTAGATGAAGACGTTTATGCAAAGCAAGAAAAAGAGCCAGGGTGTCTTAAAGATTAATGTTATAATGAAGTTTCCTGTAAGAGGAGGTGTCATTCCTATGGTATTTCTCTCTGAGGAGTGGAGGAGGTGGAGGAATGAGACAAATATCTATTGTGGGGATTTTGTRCTTGTTTGTGTTTTGTTTTCCCCAGACAATAATACATCTCCTATTGTCTATGTTGTGATACCCCAGAAACTGGACTGGTAGATACCGTCTACATACAAATGGMATTCCTGATTCTTTTCTATATGTTGTGGTATAACGTTGTACCTTGTATACACTTTTGGCAGCTGTAACTGTCCATTAGCTTAGCTTAACAGGATTTTTCGTATAGTCAGGTTAACTTCAAATGGCCTATTTATAAAACAATGACCATGTTGTCAAAGGAACTTTAATTCTGTACCTAAACATAATTGCTAAACTCTTGTCTTCCCACCATATATGAACCTGTTTCAAGCTTAGGATAAATAAAATTTATATATTTTTTTTTTTTTGTTATAGCTATTCCTCCATTTTTTGCTGGTTTATTTGTTTTCTTAAGGTAGAAGTTTTATATCTTTTGGTTCTGTAAGGCCACAGTGAAACACTTTGTTCCATTGGGAAGAAGATTGTCCCCTTGAGACTTGCACTCACTTTTAGCCTGCAGAGCTATGAGATACTGGACTGTAAAGCTGTGACATTTTTATGAATAGAAATACTATTTTAGGTCCTTTAAAGACGTTTCTGTGTCTCCCTCTGGGCAATATACAGTCAAACTGAGATTCAAAAATAGATCCAATTAAATTTTTAAAGACTGAAACATTTGCAATTTCTTTGCTTATGCTGAGAAAACAGTGTCAGGCTGTAAATACATGTGGGAAATGGGCATCTCAGCTGAAGCAAAATAAAAACTGAAATAAAGAAAATAATTTTTTAAAAAGTACTTGCTGTAAAATCTATCCTGAATTTCAGGGTAAATATAGTTCTTAATTTATATAAAAGTGAATAGATATAAACATTTTCTTCTTCCTTTACTACAAAGGTGAAAGCCTCCCCCCAGTCTGTTTTCCAAGGTAAAAAAAAATATTTGAGAAAAGAATCAAAAAGATACCCTAAAGGAGGCTCTTCTTTAAATACCAGGATGCTGGGGTGACCCTGACTGGACAACTGGTGACCACCAAAGCCACTCTATCACTTCCCTCCTCAGCTGGACAGTGGAGAGAAGATAATGAAAGGCTTGTGGGTCAAGATAAGAACAGGGAGCAATCGCTCACCAGTTACCATCACGGCAAAACACATTCAATTTAAGGAAATTAGTTTGATTGATCTCCAATCAAAATCAGAATAGATAATGAGAAAATGAAAATACAAATTAAATCTTAAAACTCTTTCGCCTTACTCCTCCTTTCTTCCTGGGCTTAACTTTACTCTGGATTTTCTCTACCTTCTCCCCTGCCCAGCAGCCCAGGGGGATGGGAAGTGAGGGATATTAATCAGTCTGTCCATTACATATTTCTGCCACTCTTTCTTCCTCTGGGGGAGGACTCCTCACACTCTCCGCTCCACTGTGGGGTCCCTACCACGATAAACAATCCTCCACAAAATTCTGCACTGTGAGACCTTCCCATGGACTGCAGTTTTTCATGAACTGCTCCAGAGTGGATCCTTTCCTAATTCTTCCATAGAACTCAGTATTTTTCCCTATTGTTTGGTTTAAATTTGAATAATGTAGCTATAACATTCATTTACTCCTATGCTAAGTATTGTACCGGCTAATTAGGTTACACACCTTGATAACATAATTTTTGAAACACACAAGGCCCTCTCCTCTCCTCTCCTCTCCTCTCCTCTCCTCTCCTCTCCTCTCCTCTCCTCTCCTCTCCT
>JACAXG010000112.1:1218316-1303461 GCA_018881555.1 Amblyornis subalaris | reverse complement strand
CTCCTCTCCTCTCCTTCTTTTCTCTTTTTATTGAGTGAAAAGGGAAATGACCTAGAGGAAACATATGATCTTCACATAATGTCTAGTTAACCTGGGCTTCTATTTACCTTTAGAAAAGAAATCTAATATTTGAAGTTTCAGTACTAACCTTGCATGTTTCCACACTAGGCTTGTTCTTCACATCCTTGTATTCCTGCTCTGTATTCCAGCTCCAGTCAGCTTCCCTGTCTTCCTGTTTTCTGTTAAAGTAATAAATTTATTTGCTTCTAGTCAGATTTTTTTTAGTCTAATTATAACATCTAAGTTTTATCATTCCTTATTGTTAACTATTTGCAAGAATTTACTGTTTTACCTATGAGTAAAACAACTCCAAAGCAAAATTTTGAAGAACTGTCACTCTCATTTACCAATACGGGTAAAAAAGCTACACTCAGTCTGGTCTTTAAAGATGGACATACTTATGTAGCATATGTTAAATAGCAACTTAAAATATACATAATAATTATTTACTCAAAATAAGCCACCAATGTAAGCTGTGAAACACAGATGTTCTCTGTATTAAATGTAAGCAATTATAACACTATATGTTATGTAATAGGTTATAAGATTGGACTTGATAGCCCCTAATACCTGTACTAGAATTCATTTTGGAGCTATAAAAGTGCCATACAGCTGGAACTGGAACAATAGTCTGAACAAAAAAAAAATGAACAAAGAAAATTCTTTTGATTACTATTTGTTGCAGAATGCACTGGATGAAAAACAACTATATATTTTCTTCTTTTTTTTTCTTAATGTGTCTCCTAGTGCTTCTAACAGGTATGCAACAACAGATACTACACATATAAAAAAAAMCATTACAATGCATTGTATTTCCAATAATTGTTCTGTTTTGTTATTCTCATACAGTGCATAAAAGGGTTATTTGGCAATGCTGTTTCCCTCAGAGGAAAGGGAAGTAAAAGCAATAAATTAAAAAGACTTTAAATTCTTAGCAACTCTTACAAAATAAACTAGTAAGTTACTATATCCATTTTTAGGTTATAAAATCTAAACCTGAATTTCTTTCACTTCATGCAGGATTATGTTCTTTCCCTCTCAGTTTTAAAACCCATCGAAATCAATGGGAAACTTGATAAGGTTTGGCTTAGGTCCTCTTTATGAACATTTAAGCAATAAGATTTTATGGCGTTTGCAAAAAAGCTAATAAAAACAAGTTTTGAATTTATTTTGCAAAATGATCCACAAACCCATCATCTGATCCATGAGAAATCAATGGTTTTGAAGAGTTCATTGGCCTTGGTAATTCTCTTACCTATTTGATGTATTAGCCTACTGGTACCTGACAGCAATGGGAACTGCTATGTCTCAATTGATATGTTGTTTCCACATTCATTTCAGACCCTCGAAGCTGGAAGCATTCTCAAATGCTTGTAATGTAAACAGCTGTTCGTATTTTCTTTTGTCTCATCTTAAAGGCCATAACACACTTGAGAGCAGGGCTATGAGTTCACTGATATTGCTACTCACTTCCCAGGAAAAGTGTACATCTTGTGCTGACCTCCATCAGAGTCACTCTGTTCTTAAGCTTCTTCCCTTGTGAGATAAGAATTGGTCTTGTAAGTATCAGCAAGATGCACTCTCATGTGACATGCATTTTTTGACATTTCCCTCCTCAGGCAGTCTCTTTTTTTCAGTCTCTCACTTTAATTCAAGGTGTCTTTTCAAGAGCCAGAAGGCTGGTTGACACTTCTGTTTACACTTTTCTCTATTTTTGGAACCACATTATGTGATTTTAAAATGCATATTTAAACTAGTCTGCATCAAAGATTGTAATATCTTCAGAAGGTGAAAAAACTTCCCAGAAATGCTTCTGCTTTCTTTGAATTATTTCCAGACACATCATCATCTCTACTTTCATTCCTTAGCACTCACTGATACAAAATTGTCTTAGAGTCAATGTATAAGAGAGTTGTGCAGAAAGACTCCACGGTGAGATAGCAGATGCTCCTTGAAAACTTATTCTGAGGAGCATGCAGAGCCTAAACAAGGAGTAACTGGACATTTGCACAAAAGGTCCACACCAAAACTTCATGCAATGAAAGCATGCTCAGCTACTGTATGGCAATCTGTACTCAGCCACTGTTGCTTCCCTGCTGCAGTGACAGAAATGTTGTCTATTGCTCAGGTACCATTAGTAGGCTGATGTATAAAGACTTCCTTCTCTGGAGAGAGACATCGCTGCTCTTCAAGTAAGGCTGTCACTATACAGACAGATGAGGAAGGGCACCTCTCACATGTGGCTTTTCCCATTGTACGCTTGCAGTTTCTAATAATTTAGCTTTTTTTCTGAACAAGCTAACCCAAAGTCTATGACTTTCTCCATAAGCATTTAAATATCTTTAATATTACTTCTATTGTGAGTTATTTTTTACTAGGCCTGTGTGCAGATACAGATTTATCTCCAATGGCACTGTTCTGTGCAGTACATATTGTCATGAATCATTTACTAAGGTCATAAATTTCACCATGTTTCCTACTTAGACCAAACCAGAACCTATATTTGCAGGACACTGGGGTGTATTCCTATGGAGGAAGAGCTCTTTTTCTTCTRTTCAGGACTCTCCAGGGGAAAAAAAGTGAACAATCCCCCCAATAGAAAAGGCAAGCATTTATTAACATTGTGATGTGAAAATATGTGAAATAGGTTCTTTTCCTGCACAAAGAAAGCCAGATTCATTGGAATTAAAACCAGTCAAGTAGTGCTAGTGAATCTAACATGTTTAAAGTATTTAATGCTGTTACGCACAAGCTAGTCCTAAAGCTTGTGATGTCTTTTGTTCATTGGCATTCAAACTTTATGAGAAGAGCAATTCTTCTGTTGCTTTCTCATAAACTGTTCATAAATTGATTACTTGGACTTTATACAGTATTATTTGAACTTCATGATAGATCATTGAAATTTCTGCTTTATAACATAAACCAAGTAATGAACAGCAAACAGCTTATGGAAAATGAAAACGTGAAACTAGAAMAAGTTAGAAAGTAAAATATTTAGAAATTTAAAGCATCTGATTATCTTCTGAATATTCATGACTGCTGTGTTCCAGCAAACACTTACTTGAATGCATATTAATAGATATAATTGCTTTTATTATTTGCTAGGTTTAACTTTTATGGGTAGATTACAATATCTTTCTTTGTCTCCCGTATCATCTGACCTCAAAAATGTTTTTTTAATTACGCATACACTACCTTTTATAGTCACACATATACCTGTATGTACCAATATTTCTCTTCTGATATATTTCCTTTCCAACCTTCTTTTGCTTAAGGAGATGACTTCTTTTTCTTCTTCTCTGCAGACTTAAACAGATAGAGGTTTTCCTTTTAAATTTTTGCTTTCCAAGGATTGAGATTCACAATTTCTTTATTCAGGTTGAATATAGAAAGAAACCACTTTTGGCACAACCAGCAATTTTCTCTTCCACAAGATGACTGTCTAGATGTTGGCCTTCATTTCTTTGTTTTATGACTGTCATTTCTTTTGAAACAAAGAGCTGTTGGTTAAAGAAAAAGGAAATATCAGGTAATATCAAGTAGTGAAACCTTTAAAACACACATATATATATCACATGTTAACTTGAACAAGTGATGGCAAAAAGATTAATCAGCTCCATCCCTACAGGAGTCCAAGACATGAACTTTTAAGCTAATAGCTTGAGACAAAACAAGACACTTCTTCTTATTGTAAAAGAATGTTATAAACTTCAGGAAAGGACACCACTGTGACTTTCTATATAGAGGGCACCAAAAACAGCTCGTGAAGGAATCTGAGAAACAGCAAAGTATAAAAAAACCCAAACCAATATATCGAGGTCTCCTTACACCTAACATCCAAATAAAGCACACAGGATTATTTTTTCCTGCGGCTATCTAATATTTTGGTTCATAAGAAGACAAAAGTAAACTTTTCTAATTTTCCCTCTTTTTGTGAAGATCCAGCTTATTTTTCAACAATAGGAAAAGAAAAGACTACTTAATTCCTGGTGGTAAATCAATTGGGCAATTGTTTCAGAGTTGTGTATCTGCTTCAAAAAGGCATAAGGAAAGACTAAAATGCAAGCTATCATATAATGGACTCTTACTGTCAACAACATTGAAGGATTGCTGAAACAGGATCAGTCCCATTTCATGATCTGACAATATATGACTACAGAAGTACTACCTCTAAATTCTCTAGAAAAAAATGTAGCTTTTGTTATGTTTCGTGAGTTGTTTTTTGTTTTTTTTTTGTTTTGGTTTCTTTTTTTTTAATGTGCTTAGCACTTGCTGTCCACTGTATTTTCCAATATATTCTCGAACAAGTGGTGCTGGAATAACCACTCTGAAGTGGTAATCCCAAGGTATGGATGCAAGTACAAGGTTGCAATATTTCTCCTTGGAGTGTGAGTATGTGGCAGGAGTAGATTTCACTAGAAAGGACTGGTATACTTGCTTTCTTTTCCGTTACATCTGGACAGAGAGGTGGGAGGATATTACTTTATTGAGATGCAAAGTTTAGTTTATGAACCAGAATCAGACCCTGGACATAAAGGCAAAGAAAATACTGAGTCACCTGACAAAATGGAGGAGCTTTGAAGGACAATCTCAGCAGTAAGGTTTATTATCAAACTTGGTGGGTCTTCCTAGCACTGTGAGTTAGTTACTGAGAAAAGGACAAAAGCCTCTAGCAATGAAATTGGTGTATTCTTTACATACATTGATGAGGAACTCAGTTTCTCACTATCTGAAGTATTTCACTCTGAATTATCATTTGGAGGACCCCAGCACAGTGTAGCATGAAATGAGAGGACCACCTTGCAGGCCACCAAACAAAGTATTTGGTACTGGTAATCTGAGGGAAAGCACAGAGTTGCAGCAACATGAACATAAAAATGGGATCAAAGTTATGGTGTCTCTTTCCACATTTGAATGTCAACAAGGTCTGTGTGATTACAGCTCCAAGTTGGCATGCTGACCTAACCAAATAAAGAAGACAAAATTTAAGACATACATTTTGCATTAACAAGTTTGCATTAACTTTTTCCTCTGTCATTTTGAGTGACCCAAAAAAGCTCCATTTCACAAAGCATGACCTTTGATAGCACCACAGTTTATAAAAAACTAGGCTTGAGCAGGGAAGGGGTGCATCAGTAATGTTTATAACAACGATCCAGTCTTAAAATTCAATTGTTGTTTCATTGACTTAATGACATATTCTGATGGAATTGGTAATTTCCCCCATTCTCCTGGATTAGTGGTTTGGTTTCAGAGTTTCAGGTGAGTCATAAATCTTTGTGAAGAAAAAAAAACCAGCAAAAASAAACAAACAAACCCCACATGCTAAATATCTCTGGAGAAGAAGGAAGAGAAACCAATGTATTAACCCTACAAAACCACACATGCATTATGGCGGTGTATCTTTGTATCAAGAGATGCTCTAATCACATTAAATGTTACTTGATGATCCCAAGATCAAGATTCACTTAGAAGAACTGTCAAGAGGCTGTTTCAAGGGACTCTAGCAGGAATTCATAAGAGGGTGACAAAAKTGGCGAGGAGTTAAAGAATGATTTTGCATTCAGTTCTTCTGTCTCAGAGGAGCAGACTCAGACTTGCACAGAATGACCAATATGCTGATTAACATAAGAAATGTCTTCTTTATCAAGACCATTCAATTTTGAATAAGTGTTAGCAACTACCTCTTGCTTTAGAAGGCCAACCTTCAATGTTCTCTTTTCTAAACCTAGGATACTTATGCTCAATCGTAAAAGGATTGTTTCAGGCTATCTCAGCTGTAAAGGGCTTTTTAATCCACAATGTTTTGAATACACTTACACATAGATTAAGTGATTACTGAAGAATTTATTATTCCACTCCCACTCCCGCCCTAACTCTTTCCTAAATGAAGCACAAACCCTGCAGTTAATCTCACAGAGGTCACTGAAGGAACTCTAAGAGGATCTTATAGCACTATAAGCTTCTGCTGGTTTCACTTTTTCCAGTCACAGAAGCCACTTTAGGTGGAATGTCTTTTTCTTCCCAGTCAATTTATTAGCATAAACACCTGTCAAAAAAATGCCACCAGCCTTCTCCTCAAGGATGAACAATACCTCGCTCTTTTTTTTTTTCATAATATTAATTGGGTTTAATGTTTTGATTTCTATTAATCCCTCAAATCTAGTTTAAAGCCTTGTTTTGGTCTTCTAGTAAAAGATTTCTCTCCTCCATCCCCTTCTAGACACAGAACTCTGACTTCTATCCTTTTAAAATTCTCCAGTCTTCAAAGTAGACTGGACCTCTTCAAATATTCAAAAAAACAGACTACAAATATTTTTCGTTTTCTGGAGAAAGTATTGCTCTATGGGACACAATGCATCCATACTACTGGTCTGTGGTTTATCTATTTTAACGAAAGTGATTTAAACCCAGTAGGTAGCTAAGCTCCAGAGGGATGATTCCTCTTGCCCCCTTGATGGGATGGGGGAGAGAACTGCTTGGGTAAAAGTGAGAAAACTTGTGGGTTGAGATTAACACAGTTCAGTAGGCAAAGGAAAAAATGTGCACACAAGTGAAGCAAACCAAAGAATTCATCCACCACTTTCCATGGGCAGGCAGGTGTACAGCCAGCTCCAGGAAAGCAGGGCTCCATCACATGTAAAAATTACCTGGCAAGACAAGCGCCATTACTCCGAATGCCCCCTTTTCCACCTTCTTCCCCTAGTTTTTGTCACTGAGYATGATGTCATTTGGTATGGGCTATCCCTTTGGTCAGTTGATCAATTCTGACCTCATCTTCATAGCCTTGAGTGAGTGTGGATTCAAGAGTTTTACAATAACCTGAATGAATCAGTCACATCACATTAGTTTATTCTGAAATATTACTCTGCTCATATTGTATGTTCTCTTAGGATGACATCCATCTAAACAAAACTAGATAGTGGAGTTAAAGCAAATCATTGGAGCTTTATTTCAAATCAATAGAGAGAGWCACCTCCAAAAGAACATTCATCAAATCTGTTCCAGGTGAGATGAATCATCTTCTGGAGGTGTGTGTTTCCTCTTGACTATCAAGAAGTCTCTTCCTAGTCTAAATTTTACCTGTCCAAGTTAYATTAGAAAAATCCCTTTCTTTTCTCAGCTACTACATCTTTCCCACATTTCACAAAGATTAATCACTGTCGTCTTCCTCTAACAGTTTTCAATTTCTTTCTTCTTCCCACTTGCTCTGAAAAACTGTGGAAATAGAATTTAATAATTTAAATACAATCTGTTAAGTACACAAAAAGAAAAAAAGATTGTCTGGTAAGTAAAAATGTTTGCTATCTTAATTTTTGAATGCTTACTTTAACCTAATATGTTTTGCGTTTGTCTTCTTTTTTTTTTTCATTTTTTTCAATTCTAGTTAGAATGGCTTTACCACAATGACACTATACGTATAGAGTTTGGGGTTTTTTTATGTAATGTTATTTTTTTGCTATATGTATAGGTAGGTATTTTGAAGTCTGTGCAATTTAGCAGACATTATGTCAACAATGGAAACCTTTTCTGATCATGAGCTACTATGTAACTGACATATAAATGTTCTAGAACTAATTGGCATAATTTAAGTATCATTTACATTAAATTGTCTGTAGTGGAACAGTCAACCCCTATAAAAAGCCTTCTTAATTTCTACTAAAAAAAGCAAACAAATCTTTCTTTTTTAAATAAAAAAATAATAGAAATAATAAAGATCGGGTGGGTTGAACACTTGAACTTTGTCTTTGCTCTATTAGTAGAAGAGTGTTGTATGAAAGAACAGTTTTTCAATCCATCACAAGATTGACTCMAAGGGCAAATATAATTCTAATGAAAATACCTATTTAATACAGAAATAATAGCAACAAGAATTTGTACTTAAAACAGAAATAATTTAGACTTCTTCCCAAAAATAAAAAAACTGTAGTGTAGAAAAAACTGCTGCCTATATTCACTCTTCTTCTCTGCCTCACCATCCTTAGATGGTGACTGCAGAATGTCCTCCTCTAACTCCACCTCTGCTCTAGCATCTTCCAGATGATTTTGTCAATGCTAAGTCCATGTCCCATGGATTCTGTCTGCCCTAGCTTAGGGTGGGTCCCTGGCTCCCAGTTTTGTCCTTCTGCATATAAGATTGGGCTGGTTTTCAAGAATGCTGACAAGCAGAATCAGGCTCCCTGATGATCATTCCTGTTTTGCCTCTTCCTCTAGGGAGAGGTTGGGTCCCTCACAAGTGATGTGCAGGACAGGCAATGGACATCCTCTGCACAGCCATTGAAGAGGTCAGGCTTTGTAGAGCTGCTGCCTACTGCAACCAGCCACAAACACACATCCTGGTGGAAGCCCCTACAAAAAAAGCATACAAAAAAAGAAGATATAAATTACCACAGGAAAAAGGGCAATGAACACAACTGAAACACGGGAAGTTCCATCTGAATATGAGGAAAAACTTCTTTACTTTGAGGGGAACAGAGCACTGGAACAGGATGCCCAGGTAGATGGCAGATCCTCATTCTCTGGAGATACCCAAAACCCACCTGGACCTGTGCAACCTGTTCTAGGTGAATTTGCTTTAGTGGGGTGCTAAACTAGGTATCTTCAGAGGTCCCTTCCAACCCCAATCATTCTTTGAATAAAAAGGAAAAAATATTTTCTATCTAAGAATTCAGAAAACCAGAACAGAAAAGAGCAAGAGAACAGGGGAGGTGAATTGACATGATTGGTACTATATAAATGGTGTCAGATGCTTTTTATTTTATGACAGTATGAGTTGATTAGATTTACATGAGGGGCCTGCAGTAAGTACTGCTTAAATACACATTTGAGGTTCCGGGATTTACATACTGAAGATAAAAAGAGTCAGAGTTAGGTTAAAARTTAAAAGAGATGAAAAAAACCCGGTATAATTTTGGTCACTTAWGTTCACAAGCAATGAATTCACAGCAGAGTGAGTACAAAGAAGGGTTACCTGATTGACCTGGGGGAGGTCAGCTCCTCATRTAAAAGTGCTCGAGGACCGCTCGACTTACTTAGCTTAGGTGAATGAAGTTTAAGCAGACATGTACTTACTTCCCATATCAGGGTGTGAAATCAGGAAATGAGAAAATTTTTTTCACTGGAAGGACAAGTACCTGGTAGGACACATTCAGTCTGAAAGTTAGTATAAGGCTTCACAAACAGATGTGTGAGTTTCTGGAGCAGCTAATTAAATACAATCCTTTTATACCAGATGTATAAGAATTATGTGTGTTTCCCAGAGCTGTCTCTCTGTTTTTCTTGAAATAATTTTGGGGTAAAACAGAAATAGCCAGTGAAGAAGGGACCTAAACCCAAAATTCCTTCTCTATGTCCTAGTCATTGCAAAACAGCTTCTTCCTTCATAACCCTGAAATGCCTCCAAAATTTCACTTTTTACAGTGAAGTGCTACATAACCAGAAAGATGAGTCTTCAAGCATTTCTATCCAGATTATTTTGGACGTGATGTTTGGGATCCTAGCTAGAGAAGTAGAAAGGAAGGTTTGAACCTACTAAAACCAAAATAAATGTTCATCAAACCTGTACCTTGTGAGAACAATGATCCATTAAGCCTTATTTACATCTACTGTATGCAGTCTGGGACCACTAATGTTAATGTTTCAGAGGACTTCAGCAGAGAGTCTCTCTTTAAGAATCTGTTATCTTCAGTACACAGTTTATAATTTAATTTCCAAAGCACACTCTGAAGAAGCAGTGGAATTAATCTCAGCTAATTTTATCCATTTTAGATTAGGCATTTATTGTAAGACAATTGCCTGAAAAATAACTGCAAATTAAAAACAGAAAAAACAAATGAATAAGCTYGTATGATGCATTTCGGGGAGCAGCAGAGACCAACCCTTCACCTCATGGCTGATGCCTACCTGGCTGTCAAAGACCCTTTACTTAATTTATCAGCACGATTTCCACATTAGTGCTTAGCCCTAGAAACCTAGCTATCTTTTGTGCATCAGCTAATAATAATTTTGTACTTTTAAGTTATGCATACCATGCTTGCATAGTAATAGCACACAGCAAAAGATACTGAAACGAAAGATACTGAAACAAAGTGACTCAGTGTGGAACGACTACATCCAGAAAATCCARCTCCAGAGGATGATTGCACCCTGTGTTAGGAGTGGCTAAATTGCTCTCTGTAAGTAACTATTTCCCTTGCTTGACTTTAGATGGAGTCACCAACATGCTTGGGTGCTAAAATCAGATGAAAATAATTCCGTTTCTATCTTCCAGAGCCCCACTCACTGCAAGTGTGAGCTAAATACTGAATGGTGATATTTTTTGAATCAGTTGAGCCCTAGTAATAAAGGGCGAACTCTGACCCTCTCAGCAATTCTCAGATTAAAAAGTGAAGTGGTCAACCTCCACGAAAAAGTATGTAGATTTAGTATTTGTTGAATTTAGGCAGTATCCAAAAAACCCAAACCAACCAAACAAGCAAACAAAACCCCTTAAATGTATTTRATTCCCAAGATACAGTCCAAAGACAGAAGTCTTAATTCAATTGTCCATACAGAGGCATTTATTACCATTTTGGCTGCCCCAAGAGATCAAAAGCAATCAAGCAGAGCTGATAAATTTGATGCACATGATGGCCTTTTGCTTCTACAGAGAAGCAGCTGGCAGCTAGGTTGAACACTGCAGGACGTCTCAAGCAGCACTTTGTGCAGATGTGTAGAAAATGTCACACTAAAAATCTTGTTACAGGCAAGAAAAAACATTGAGAAAGTAAGACAATTTATTTCTATTGTAATGAAAACCTTTGCAGTTTAGTTAGAGAAGTATTATTTGAATATATTTCATACCAAAATAGGAAAAAAAAAAGAAAGTAAAAGAAGATAAAATATGCTACTGTACAAAGCATCTCAAGAATAATAATAATAATTCAGTTAAAAATGCTACGCACACAATTCCTAATTACTGTTACTTCTCCTCTGGTGTTATGCTCACTCTTATGGTGGGTAACCTTTCTAGGTACCAAGGGTTTACAGTACTGATCATCCTCACACAGGAAATGGGAAATTCCAGCAAGTTGTAAGCATCCTTTGCAGGAGGAAGTGAGAGGTGTATGATAAAGCTTCTTCTTCTTTCTCTCTAAGATTCAATTTGGACTATTTGTCCAACACACTTCTGCACCTTGATATTTCTTTGCTGATCTGCATCTTTGTGTTGCATCCAAATTTAGTGTACCAGGTGGATTTTACATATGTTGAAAGCTTGTTTTTTGTTTCTCTTGTTATCCCTATAACTGTTCTTGTCCAGCTCCTATTTCTTTCACTGGTGATTGGTGAGTTATTCATAGCCTTGCAATCACCAATAACAAGCTGTGCCTTCCATCTCATCATCCCAGGCATGCTATGATCTCTTTCAAGGCCCTTGTTATCATAACCAAGTATTTATTTCTCTGTGGTACATCGATTTATGCTGAAGTCATAAATACTCTGTTTTACACAGAATAACTACTTGCTACCACTATCTGTATAAAAATTATGTTTCTAACAAATCAATGGCAAAGACCTGGTTGTTAGAAAAAATGTTGTTTCAGCTAAATCAAGTAACATCAGAACTACAGACACTTTGAAAAAGCTCAGACAAAACCTGGTAAGTTTCAGGTCTGAGGACTTTCAAACTTAATACTAAGCTTGTGTCTGGCAATTAGTAATGGCAATATTAGATTTACTGGGTTTCTGAGCTAGAGAAATAATTAAGTCATGAACAAGTGGAGATGAGAAATGGGAAATAAGCCTCTGAATGAAACCAAACTTGATATTCAGCATTTGCTTAACCCTTTTTTGTTCAGCTACCAAGGTCCTCTCTCTACTGAATATTTCTTTCACTTTTTTCCACGAGCTTTTCCTTTATCATACTATTGTTTTTGGCTTTTCAGTACACTGAGGGAGTCTGCAAAGCATGAAAAAAAAAAAAACACACTCAAGCAAGTGCAAGTCAAGAAGCAAGAATATGCACCCAAATTAGAGGAAAACTGGGACTTCAATGTACAGAGGTTAGATATCAGTAAATTGCTATGGAATTGCCTAAAGTCTGTGTTATGCCAGACCTGAGATAATAAATTCTTTTAGAAGGMTCTTCCACATAAAATTTCCATAGTATTTTTTTTCCAAATATGATACAGAAACAACTTAAGGGATATACAGGAACTAGTGCTTTTGTGTTACTTAAACTGGTTTGAAAGTCCCTATACTTCCTAATATCTAAATAAGAACAAAGCAACCAACCAACCAAATGAAGTAAACAAAATTAAGAGGAGGTTCTTATTGCTAATGTCCAAACAGAGCTGTGTTTTTCTGTTCATATTTCTACAGAAATCCAAGTTGTAAAGTTCACACTCTCTCCTGTATTTAAAGTTAGAAAAAATAAAATAAAATAAAATAAAATAGAAATAGCAAAAGTCAGTAAGCCAATCTGAAATGGAATGAGTAATGTCCTCCCTCAAAAGACATGGTAAAAAAGGCTTTAGAAAAGTATGTAATGAATTAGCACCATTTCAAAAGTTTTAAATCCATAGCCTCCGTTCATTCATACAGAGTTTTGATGCCTTTAACTTTGGACAGCAGCATTTGATTTATATCCAGAATTTTGCTAAACTGCCCCAAATGGCCTATAATACAAGAGGGGTTTGATGCACACACTGCAAATTACACTGTATGTGCAGTAACATACATGGTGCTACACAATTCTGGTATAACAGAATTCTGTAAATCGTTCCTTTTCAGTGAGACTGCTAAGACAAACTCATCAGGATTCCAATTTTTAATGAGCAAGCTATGATTGTGTTTTCTTTACTGGATAAACAATGGAGKTGCCGAAACAATAATAGGCAATGCAAAAAGAGGATATAATATAGCATGCTATTTCAGAAGATGTTTCAGACAGATAGGTACTATTATATTTTGAAACTTATGAATACATTAGAGATATGGAGAAAAAAGACCCTAGGTTATGACATAAGAATAAAAGAATGTCTATACCAAATAGAAGACAGTGGTAAAGAAATGTCTGACTTATGCAAAAGAGCTTTCTTGAAGACGTTGTCAACTCTTAAAAGAGGTTTGCTTACTCAGACTGGCACTGTGTTTGTGGATCAGAGATTATTTTTATGAGGACATTAGTACCTTCATCCAAATATATATCTTTTACAGAACCACAGAATCAACTACATTGGAAAAAACTTTCGAGATCATCGAGTCTATCCTATGACTTAACACCACCTTGTCAACCAGACCTTAGCACTRAGTGCCACATCCTGACTTTTCTTAAACACCTCCAGGGATGGGTGACCCCATCACCTCCCAGGACAACCCATTCCGATGGCCAGTATCACCCTTTCTGTGAAGAACTTGTGGTAGTACCTTTCCAGCAGTGCCCAGTGACAGGACCAGAGGCAATGGCCACAAAGAGAAACACAAGTAGTTCTGTCTGAACATCAGAAAACACCGTTTTTCTGTGAGGGTGACTGAGTCCTGGCACAGGTTTCCCAGAGTGTTTGTGAATTCTCCCTCCTTGGAGATATTAAAAATTCATCTTGAGGTCATCCTGGGAAGGTTGCTCTAGATGACTCTGCCTGAGCARAGGGAATGGAGCAGATGACCTCCAGTGGTCCCTTCCAATCTCAACTATTCTGTGATTCTGTGATMTTCTGGTTCTGGAGAAATTTCAGTTAAGCTTCAGGAATTCCTACATCATCATTCACTGTAGAAAATAGTCATGACCCCAGAAACATTTGTGTTATTAAAACTGGAAAAACAAAGGTGGAGGGAAAGCATGACTGCTGTCTATAAATATAGTTGCAGAATCAGCATTAGGGAAGAAAGATCAATGTAAGCAAATGAACAGTGCTGGCATGAGAATGGGAAAGTATATAATGCCAGGAATAAATYTGCATTCCAAAGTAGAGGTAGGTTGCAAACAAAATTGTTGAGTGGTAGTAACCAAAAATAGGTAATAGTATAGTTTGCTGGAAGAGCAGGGAAATTGTCTCAAGCTGTTTTTAAAGTGGAGCTCACACATTTAAAAAAAATGTGAGGAGAGTCTCTCCTAATGAGTGACTGATACTAGGTTACACTCACTGAGAATATGCTACTAAATAAAGRGCAGTGAAAAAGTGAGCTAAGAGGCTGCTGTTTTGATTGTTATGCACCACACTTGAAAATTTCTACTGCAATAATTTGATTTTAAGGTTACACAAGGAAAACAGGATGATTCATAAGACTATTTTATGCCAAGATACTCTGGCCAGATATAGTGTTTTATAAAAACAGCACAGGATTCAAAGGTCCTAGTAATTATTGAGAATTTAGAGATATCCTTTCCTAGTATCTTGTAAATAAGAAATTGGAGGATTTGAAACCGTCTCTTTGCTTAAAAGACTAAGAAGATAGTATGAGGTTCTGTTGGGTGTGCATGGGAAAGTTTTGGTAGCAGGGAGACTGGAGGGGTGGCTTCTCTCAGCAGCTGACAGAGGCTGCCCCTATGTCCAACAGAGCCAATGCTAGTTGGCTCCAAGGAGGACCCGCCCCTGGCCAAGGTCGAGCCCAACAATGACAGTAGTAGCACCTCCAGGATAACAGATTTAAGGGGAAAATTGCAGAACAGCAATTGCAGCTGTGACAGAGGAGKAAGAATATGTGAGAGAAACAGCCCTRCAGACACTGAGGTCAGTGGAGAAGGAGGGGGAGGAAGTGCTGCAGGCATTGGAGCAGAGATTTYTCTGCAGCCTGTGGTGCAGACCATGGTGGAGCAGCTGAGCCTCTGCAGCCAATGGAGGTCCATGGTGGAGCAGAGGTTGATGATGGAACAGAGATCCACCTGCAGCCTGTGAATGACCCGTGGATGCACCAGAAGGAAGCTGCAATCCTGTGGGAATCCCACACTGGGGTGGGACCTGTGGTCCTGTGGAAAGAGATGAGTACGCATTGGATCAGGTTTGCTGGTAGGATTTGTGACCCCGTGGGGGACCCATGCTGGAGCAGTTAGAGAAGAACTGTAGCTCGTGGGAAGGACTTACATTGGATAAGATAGTGGAAGACTGTCTCCTGGGGAAGGGATCCCACAGTGGAGCAGGGCAAGAGTGTGAGGAATCCTCCTCCTGAGGAGGAAGGAGCATCAGAGACAATGTGTGATGAACTGAGCAGTCTCCACTCTCCATCACTCTGTGTCGCTGCTGGGGAGGAGGTAAAGAATTAATTAGAGAATAAAATTAGGCCCAGGAAGGTGGGAGGGGTGGGGGGAAAGTGCTTTAGGATTTGGGTTCATTTCTCCTTACTCAACTCTGATCTGATTGTTAATAAATTTAGTTAATCTCCCCAAGTTGAGTCTGTTTTGCCTGTGTCAGTAATTGGTGAGTGATTTCTCCCTGTCTGGAGCCTAATATATGAACCTTTGATTATATTTTCTCTTCTTGTTTGCAAATGAAGAGGGGAGTGATAGAGCAGCTTTTTTGGGTGCCTGGAACCCAGACAAGGTCAACCCATCACAGAGCTGGAAGCAGAAGTTGCAATATCCTACACATACTGAGATCTTTTCTGAAAACAAAAATTTATTAAATCTTCAGTATATTACAAGTTGAGGTAATTATCTTATCAAATAAGTGTGTTTGCTGAGGCTTAACTATTATCACTCTTAGATTGGTATAAACTCCAAAACAATTTAAAGCTGACCATGCTACCATGTCTTTCATCCCTCCAGATTGCTTAGCAGTAGAGGATTATATCAGCAAGGGTATTAAAAGTCCAATTAGGTTTAATAAGGCTTCAGCTTCTTATCAGTGCTTATATATTTCTACCATATTTCTGGATATAATTAAAATACCTAAAGCCAAAATTTCTAGAATAAGTATTAAAAAAGAACCCCAAAACTAACAAAAAAACCCAAACAAACAATCAAAAAAAATCACAAACACAAAGCAATCCTCCCAAAAGTCCTTATTGTGCTGGACAAGGAGCATTTGCACAGAATAATATCATCGGGGTGTTGGAAAACAGGCAAAAACATCAGTGGGATGCCAGAAAGTTTAGGTTCCTACATTACAATCTTAGCAGATATGCAAGATTATCCAATTTAAATATCTGAGATCAAGTTTGTGATCCTGAAAAATTTACAGCTGTTAATATGGGAGACTGAGCTCCATGGAAGAGTTTTCATTGTGAAATGTCTCAGGCATAAAATTTTCTCTTTTCATCCCTGCTTATAAGTGTTCCGTCTTGACAAGCAGAAGAATTCACTACTTCTATATTGACTAAATAGAGTCCATGTCCAGAAACTGGGCACTCATCCATCCAGAAGCTCAGATTTCAACCTACTGGGCATAACCTGTGCATGAATAACTATTTCAGTTGTACACAGTATGAGGTGACAATTTCCACTTCCTTTTAAAAAATAGCTGGAGAGTGCTTCTTGCTTTTATAGAAAAATTTTATGAGTATTACAGTTACGCAGCTTCTAAGCAACATAAATTTGGTTACCCACTTCAGTTATGGAATATTTCCTATGAATACTTCAGCATCATACAGAGATGAAGCACTCCATAAATATTCCGAAAAATATTTTGGTTTTCAAGAAAGAATGAAAGTTGAATTACGTGATAAAGAAAGATGTTGACAACACAGATGAGAGTAATCTTACAGCCCGTTATTTAATATACTTGCCTAGAAAGGAAATTCTTAAAACTGTTTAAACATGTGGCATGAATTATTTGTTAGTCAAGATGGACAAGACATCCTTCAATGTAATATTCCAAAGTTCTATAAATGAAGAGGATTTAGGATACACCAATTCATACTGCTTCCCCAATATGTAACTGGAATCAGGTTCCCAGTCAGCATGCTAGATACTTTGAATACCAATTTAGTGAAATGCTGAATATTCTTAAACACAATGTAAGAAAGGACATGGTGTCAGGTAGTTAAATTGATATATAAATTTCAGCACCTAACAATGTTGTTCATCCTATTTTTGCTGGCTCAACTTAGGTGAATCTTGAAGCACACCTTTTGTATTGTGGTCACAGAAGAGATGCMCTACAACTGTCTGGAAAAACCTTTATACACATTTGAAAATAGCCAGACACGTGGAACTGCAAGCTGTCACTCAAGTTTACATGTCTGTCAGAATATATACCAATATTGGCAACTATCCCTTAATTTGCTGGGGAAAAAGGAAGAGGTATTTTACTTTTTGTTTTTCTTTGTTTTTTTTAGAAAGGAAACAAACTTCAGAATGTCACCATTTTTAAACTGGAGTAGATTTAAATATTTAAATATAATATTTGTAAAGTACTATTCACTGTCTAAATGAGAAATGTGTTGTATATTTTCTCTTCTTGTAATCTAAYGGCAAAGAATATCACGTTAGGCATGTACCAATATATTTATAACAGTCTACACATAATGATCTTGTAGATCCTTCTGCTTGCACGCTGTAGATGCTGCGCAGCAGGTGGTCCTGCAAATCAGCTCAAACTCCTTCAGCTCTCTACTTTCCCACAGTACATAATGGAGTGAACAAAATAAATAGTGTGAAACTACTAGTAGCTATGATTGTGCACCATGCTTTCCCATTTTCACGCACATAAAATCTGTAGATATTAATTTTTTGGTTTGGCACATACTCTGAAAACAACCTCTGATCACAATTTGCCATAAGGAAGAGTGTGAGATTGCAGCTTATTGAGGCTTGGATATTAACATGCTTGAGCAGTCCTTAGAACAATGGTAAGCTTTGCACAGTTAAGCAGAAAAGTTATCATTTGTCTTCAGAGAATATTTTGAATGGATACTTTGCATAACCTTTTGGTATCATACTAAAAAGATTCCAGTAAATAATGGACCTCCAAACTAACTATAGTCAGGCATAGCTATCTGAAWGGTGTTTTTCAAATTAACTCATCTGGTTAGTTAATCAACTTCTAAATTAATTAATTCAGTTCTATCTGAAAATTAGAATCAAGTAAGTCATGTAAACATGTATCTCTTTAAGATGAAGTTGTCTATTAGCATAAGCTAATGACACAGGTTTTCTCTATGTTCAATAATAAAAGATTTCTAACTAAAAAAATAATGAATTGCTGTAAGATGGGTGAATAACACTCCATCTATACCCACAGACATTGCCTGTTTCAGCATTCCTGGATCGAGGTGTGCATACTCAGTACCAACTGATTGGACACAAAAGCCATAATGAGATATGCATCAGCATTTTTTCCGTTCAATTTTCTGATTATATTTATATATACAATATAGATGTGTGTATATATTAATATACACAATATAAGTATACAATATAGATATAATACAAATTAACCTTTACCTAAAAGCTAACAGTTAAAGGATACTAAAGGTAAAAATACGTGTATTCAACTTGTTGCCTCTTAACGTAAAAGATATATTACACTTCTATTGGAAGGCATACTAGAATTGAATGGGTGTGATAACTGAGAGGAAAAGTAGCAAAAATTACTATTTTTCCCCTAAAATATCTTGATTAATTGAATATTCTGTCATATCTGATCAGTGTAGAGATATTGTTGGTTTATATCCTATTTTGTGTTAGATTTCCAATAAGAAATAATTTATGAGGTTAACACATTAATTTAATATGCCTTATGAATAGGGACACATTAAATGTTAACATGCATTTTAGTATGGGCTGCTCATAGTATATATTAAATTATAATTTTAATTTATATATGTGAATATTATAAGAGCATGTTGGGAATAGATACAAATTCAACAAGAGAACATGATGAAYGCTTGTTTAAGACTATGGTTTCAGGCAAACTGCTCACTTACAGAACAGTAAAAGTGGGGTTCATTTTACCCTATTTTAGATGTCTAAATCACTTCTGAAACTCTGGTAGGTGAAGCAAATCATGCAATAATCTTCTCATCTTTTCAATAGCTRTCTAATGTAAGCTACCATCTAAGTATGGTGAGGTGAATCCCACTGCAACACCTATGGGAATTGTGTAAACTTACAAAGATCTTATTTAATTGTATTTAATGTTATTTATACTGCTGACTGGAATACTGTTTTGAAAGAAACCTCAACGTTAACTTTCTAGAAGTAAACTTTCATCTTTTTAGGCACAGAAATATGTTTATATGTTACRTGTTATAAAAGAGGGGTGTAAAGACAAATAGCTAAAAATAATTTTGTAATAAGATGTTGAGTAGCAAACAATTTTCTGCAGCAAAAATGTGTATGTGAAGAACGTCTTTATCCTCAGTCATTTGTGTGGGATCAATCTTAACTAACTTTAGTCATCTAAACAATGTTACTCTGAAGTCATTTATTGACTGACAGAAACTTTTTAAAGGTGATTCATTGGCTAGATATCAAATTTTTAGATGGCAAAAACAGTGAATTGGCTTCCTCTTAAGATTCTGGAATTCTCTTAAATAATTGAGATATGTTGCTGATGGCATTTATTTACTTATTTTTAAGCATTTAGAAATCAAGGATGGAATTTTGCATAATAATATAACCTGTAATGAAACTCTTGTTGATTCAATTCATTATATTAGAATGCAAATGAGTCTTCCTGTTGACAAAATAATAAACATAGGTATAAATTTAAGCATATATTCTCTTYTAACACTTTTTTCCTGTTCTCCAGAACAAGCAAAGTGCATATCCTTGTATAATAATTCTATTAAATAGCTGCTTTTATACCAGAACTGGATGCCAAATTCTGGCATAAAAACTTGTTTGCTTGCTTGGAGGGTAGAGAGGTTGTGTCTGATTGTTGGCTTGCTTTGTTTTGTTTTGATTTTTCTTCAAGCTTCATATGGATATATATTCCAGAATTCAAATCCCTGACCATTCCATATTTTAGGATGGAATGGTCTGCTGGAGCAGACATATAAGACACGTAATCAGAAAACTATGCTGAATTGCTTATGGAAGGTCTCACCCACTTCATCTCAATCAAGTGGTTTGATGCTCAATGTGACCTCCTCCTCCTTGYTGGCCTCTTCTGTGATCCTCTTCCATGCATGTGAATACAATCCTTCACCTTGCCTCCCCTTTTCATTTTTCTAAAGGGCCTGTGAGCATTCGTGAAAACCACTCCACTGTGTCTCTGTGATAGGTTTTCCACTMTAGTTCTGTCCCTGGTGTGCTTCCTGAAATCCTCTCCTTCCTCACTTATCTGCAGGCATTGATCTCCAGTGTCTGAAGGTTTAAATAACTCCTCACAAGGTTAGCAAGCCTAATGGGAAAGACACCCTATGCCACTCTCCTTGGCAGCATGTCCTCAAAGAGGTTTGCACAGTCACAGAAGTCTGCAAAGGACACCTGCTGCGCAGCCAGGCGTAAGTTTGTAAATCTATCCCTCTCCTGATGTGGCCTCTCCCTTTGAGAGAGCACCTGAACAGTACCAAGAACAGAAGTTCCATGCTCATCCCCTTTACCATTAAGACCCATATAGTGAATATTCATTCAAGGTCTCCCCTGACAGTATCATCAGAGCCTGTGCAGATGAGCAGGAAAGGGGCCAAGATGACATTTTGGCTCTTGCCTCTGTAGAGTCTCCATAATAGTCCTATTGATTTATCCTTTGTCTGCTGCTGTGCAGTATTCCTACCTCATTACTCAGCCCCGTCAGCKGGCATTTGCCTCAACCAGAGTGCTCCTCCTGAAGGGGAGGCAGTCAACACCCCAAGCCCTGGCTGGCTTCTGGAACACAAGGCAGTATCTACRGTCTGTGACTGGACATCTGTGTCCTTCCCTAGGATCTCCTCCTGGATTAAGGCCTTTGACATGATGGGGTGGTCACAGCAGGCTATGCCCTGTAGTTACTACTATGGCCCCACCAATTTTTGCATCAYTGAACAGAACCTACAGATCCCCCATGCATCACTCTATAGACCAATCAAAGTGGTAGGTGCCTTATACTTGTATGCATGTCTTAGTTATAGTGCTTTTGGTCACTAATGTTCCCTAGGTGTTAGTTAAATAGGAGGCTGGCCATGAGTCTCTCCAGTTCCTGCAGAAATTCCCACTAAGTAGGCAGTTTCTCGTGGTCTCTTTTGCTTCCCAGCTGCTGTAAATGCTGGGTTCTTGGCACTATCCCTTCTGTGCTGTGCTCCCCTTCACCTCACACTGTGCTTGTGAGACAATGCATCTGCAAAGACCCTCTGGTGAGAATGAAAGTGTTCAATAGCCATGTGTAAGATTTGTCTTTTGATAAAGGGAATGAAGAACAAATGTTTTCAAGGCTAAAAGATTCAGGCAACATCTGGATCTGAAGATTCTGTGCAGGATGCTGCTGTTTTTGAAGTAAAAATTAAAAAGAAAAAAACCCACCAAAATGAAATTAAATGAAAATTCTCACTGAAYTTAATGGAAGGAGATCAAATCCTTTGCAGATGCCCAGAATTGCATATTTACAGTTCTGAAAGAACTTGGCCTTAGGGGCAGTCATTTTGTAATTTGTTTTCCTCTTCAGACAAAATGGTCCTGTTATGCTTTTGAAACAAACACAATGATCACTTGAACTTCATTTTAGCATCCATGCCAGTAAAAAGCTGCTTGGTTAAAAAAAAATTAAAATGTGCAACATTTTCTTACTAGCAGTCTATCACTTTGTCCCCCCTTTTGCTGTATTCAGCTGGGGCTGGAGCGATCTGCAGGGTTTCTTGCAGTCCACACAAGCTGACAGCTTTTTACCACAGGCAGTTTCACAGAGGCAGCAGCGAAGGTAAAAGGAATGAAAGAGGCCGGACTCTCTGTAACCATATTCTGAGTTTATTTCTTCTCTGCCCAGGAGGACAGGGTGCATATCTTGAAGGGGAGGTTAGCAGAGAGRCSRTTTCCCRCTCTGTCTCTGCTGCTTTAAGGGGTAGGGATAACAGTGTGCAACCAATGAGCKTAGAGATACATGAGAGRAAACCAATGAWRCATCTTCAGAGGAAGAACAMATTCAAACTGACTAATGACAATACAGTTAGAGAGAATTTCAAACCAAGCTGACCTGTTACAAAGCTTAAGAGTCTGTGAGGAGGAGAAACCTAAAGTGACAGCATCTAAGAAATATCRCTCTGTGGCAAACTGAACTAAAGCTGGAGCACCGCAACAGCAGTCTAGTATGCCTTCTCAGACCTAGGGCCTTGAAACACAAAATCATAGGACTATATGATAATTCAGGATGGTGGGAACTTCAGGAGGTTCTAGTCCAACCTCCTGTTCAGAGTTAAAATGGTGAAGTCAAGCCAGGTTGCTCATTTGGGTCTTGAAACACCTCCAGTATGGAGATGACAAAGGCTCTGTGGGCAGCCTGTTCCACTGACTTTTTGTCCACATGGGGAATATTTTTTCCTTATATACAGTCATAGTCTGTCTTGTTTTAATTCATCTGCCTTGTTTCTCACCCTCCCATAATGCACCACTGTGAAGGGCCTGACTTTGTCCCTTTTATGACCTCCCCACAGGCACTGCTGGCTGTTGTTTGGTCCCACTTCTGTCTCGGGCTAAACAGTCCCTCCACTTTCTCACATGACACCACATCTAAGGCTTCCACTGATTATTGTGTCACAAATCAATTTTGCCTTGTTAGTGAAGAGAGCAAGTGTGTCACTCTTGCTGCCCCACCAAGCATCTGAATCAAAAATTTATGTCAGAAACTGTCCAGAGATCTTAGCAGTTTGCATTTCACCATATTTTCCTTTCCAGTATCTGGCAGGCAGCTAAAATCTCCCATACAAATGAGGAACGTTGATCCAGAGGCTCCCTCAGGTTTTAGGGAAATTTCATCCGCTTTCTTGCTATGATGATTTGATGTTGGCTGGATGTCAGGTGTCCACCAAAGCTTTTCTATCACTCCCCTCCTCAACTGGACAGGGCAGAAAAAATATAACTAAAGGCTCTTGGCTTGAGATAAAGACAGGGAGAGATCGCTCACCAGTTACTGTCACGGGCAAAACAGACTCAGCTTGGAGAAATGACTGGAATTTATTACCAATCAAAACCAGAGTAGAATAATGAGAAAAATCTTRCAACTACCTTCTCCCCACTCCTCCCTCCTTACCAGGCTTAAATTTTATTTCTGATTTTCTACATCTTTCTCCCTGCAATGGTGTAGGGAGATGAGGAGTAAAGGTTGTGGTCAGTCAATCTCATGTTTTTTCTGTTGTTGCTTCCCTCTTAGAGAGAGGAGTCCTTCCCCTGTTTCAGTGTGGGGTCCCTCCCATGGGAGACAGTCCTCCATGAACTTCTCCAGCATGAGTCCTTCCCACAGGTTGTAGTTCTTGATGAATTGCTCCAACATGGGTCCCCTTCCACGGGGTGCAGTCCTTCAGGAAAAGGCTGCTCCAGGGTGGGTCCTCATGGAATCACAAATCTTGCCAGCAAACCTACTCCAGAGAGGGCTCCTCTCTCAACGGGTCTGCAGGTCCTGCCGGGAACCTGCTCCAGTGCAGGCTTCCCACAGGGTCACAGCCTCCTCTCAGGCATCCACCTACTTCCTCATGGGTTTCTCCATAGGCTGCAGGTGGATCTCTACTCTACCATGGACCTCCATGGGCTGCAGGGGCACAGCTGCTTCACCACAGTCTTCACCACGGGCTGCAGGGGAATCTCAGCTCCAGCACCGGGTACATATCCTCGCCCTCCTCCACTGACTTTGGTGTCTGCAGGGCTCTGTSATAYATTCTTACTCCTCTCTTCTCTGGCGCAAATACATCTGTGCCATAACCTTTTTTTCCTCCTTATTAAATATGTTATCACAGAGTTGCTASCACCATCACTGATTGACTCGGCCCTGGCCAGAGGTGGATCTGTCTTGCAGCCATTTGGTATTGGCTCTGCTGGATATGGGGTAGGCTTTAGCAGCTTTTCACAGCTGCCACTCCTATAGCCTCCACTGCTACCAAAACCTATCCACATCATCCCAATACAAATCTTCAAGTTCATATTTCTGCATTCTGGGGGGTAGAAAAAAAGTAGGAAAAAAAAAAAAAACAACAAAAAGAAAGAGGAGGGGGAGTGAATTAAGTAGTAAGGTTCACTGAGAATAGAATAAAAACACAGAATAGAAATATTTTCCTAATACTTGTCTTTCATGTGAAAYGTAGGAGGCTCAATCCAGCTAGCTCTGAGTACAACAGAATACAGTATCATTACAAGAGTACAGCACAGTAACAAGTTGTATATTATGTACTTGCGGATTTCTCTGGATTTGATTAATTCTTCTGGTTTTCTACAGCATGAACTTTTGTCACAGGCTTAAGATTTATTGCAAATTATTAGGTGTTCATAGCAGTGATCGGCTGCCTTTGCTTCCTCTGGAGTTCTTCACTGACTGTGGGCAAGACCCCTTGCACCACAGAAAATAGACCTGCATCCAAAATCCCTTATTGTGAGAGACTGACTGGCTTTCCACTGCATTAGTGTGGATGGCAAACAGGTGGTGATACTCTAAAGAGTCTGACATATCTTAGAAATGACATTAAATATGACTGTCACAGTAGCATGTTGCCACTGCAAGACCTGTGAAAATACCTGTGAAAAACTGCAATACCGCACTTTTTCTCAATGCATGCTATTAATACAGAAAAAGCACACATAGTAAAAATATTTTAAGATTACATAGTAGACAATTGATTTAAAAATTTCACAGTACTTTAACTAGTGATRAAAATATAGAATATTTCAAATGAATATAGATATAATCATACTTTGATTACTGATGATATTATACTTGTTTAGACTAGGCAGGTGACATTTGAGTTCAAAAGTTCCTGAGTTCTAACATTTTCTGTAGTTCAAATTCTGTTTATGCTATCCTTTTAAGTCCTGCAATTAAGAAGTCATTCCCAGAAGCCATGCTTTTTTAAGGCACCACTTTTGAGAATGATTTTATAGAAACGAGAAGATCAGCATTTTCAGCTAAAAAAAGGCATTGCCAGAATTACTGTATACTGAAAGCATCACTTACAGGAATTGTTAAAGAAAAGTACAGCTTTTCTCCCCCATGTAGACATACTCCCAACTAATGAAATTACCAATACACCTGTGGGCCAATAGATGCCTGGATAGCTAAAGGTTAATTAATGTCTTTGTATGAATCAGAATTTAGTATGGAACAAAATTCCTCTTACCCCCGTTAAAAAAAAGTATTTGACTTAAAAGCAATATACAAACCCACATATATTGAAATCTGTAGTTATCAAATTAACTATCCAAATTACTCTTAAGGAAGAGTTCATGTATCCTTTCTAGTCAGATATTTTCTTGGATTTCTGACTTGATTTTATTTGTCTACAGGATTTTGATGATGATTGTAAAGGTAAATTTTCTTCTTCTTTCTTACAATATTTTCAGAGTTGCAATTCTTCATATATTTATATGCTTTTGTGCATGTATTTGTGGACTTTCATATAGGTATACAACTCTGATATTAATTAGGGAACTGAGACAAAGGCTGTAAATGAATGATCAATCACATGTCCATACAGAGTATTTGGGGTATGTTCTGACTACAGATTACACAAAAGCACGGTTCTGTTATATACAAAATAGAGCTGGAATGGGATGGGGAATCATTGTATAGGTTTGAAATACCTATACCACATAGACACTGATGCTTCTTGACTACCAGAAATAAAAGTTGCCAGCTGCCACTGCAGGGTAACAAACATATAGTAGAGCAGGAAGCAAAAACTAGTGGAAGAGTGACATTAAACATAGACAGAGACATTGAATACAGGGAACCATATTTGTTTGAAAACGCTGGCCAAGAAAGAGCTCCTTGCATAATGAGATTGTTAACTTCAAGCCTTTCCCACAGTTCGTGCTCAAGAATACTAGATGACARAAGAAAAAAATGCCATGGAGACAGAATAGGGAAGCTGAGGGGAAAATGGTTATAAATGCAACCTGTCTTTGAAGCATTAAACTCTGAACTGATCTCTCTGGACCTATTTTTCTCATTAGGCAGGAGTAAGATGGCTAAGAGCAGCAGTCATTAAAGAAGCATGAGATTCCCCAGGGCCATTGAATCAAGCTTGCAGTAAAAAATGTCTTAACCATCTCTTTTTAATCTCTCTATTTTACTCTGTCTTCTTTGCTTGCTCTCCTTTCACCCATCACAGCTACATAATTACCAGGTAAAAAGTTTCTAAATACTGGATTCAAAAACCTAACATGGTATATTTTTTAAACAGTAGAAACCCCACAGTTTTGCAATCTTTTTTGATAATTTAGTTGGAAGGATGGCAGAAACACCAAAAAGGTATGTGTTATCTATTTAAATGCCAAATCTGCTTCATGCTGGTTGTGTCTATACTGCAAGGTAAAGGATGTGACCTTCCCTAGGTGCTCGGCTGTGTCCTGACTTCATCTTGGGAAAGAGTTTGTGTCCTCACCCATGGTCCCCTGAAAAAAATAAACCTGGCGGCTGGATACGAAGGGATTACAATAGCTGCTAGAGTTGACTTTTTTTGGATACTTCAGGTGAACGGGCATCAGTGTGGGATTCATAGAGTRTAATCAACCCACAATTACGACCTTGAAAAGTTTCACACATTCTTAAAGAAGAGAACGTTGTCTGAAACAGCACATTCCTGGAGAAGCTGGCAGCCCATGGCTTGGACAGGTGCATTCCTCGCTGGGTTAAGAACTGGCTGGACGGCTGGGCCCAGAGAGTGGTGGTGAATGGTGTTGCATCCAGTTGACGGCCAGTCACTAGTGGGSTTCCTCAAGGCTCAGTATTGGGAATGGTTCTGTTTAATATCTTTATTGATCATCTGGATGAGAGGATCGAGTGCACACTCAGCCAGTTCACAGATAACACTATGCTGTGTGGGAGTATTGATCTGCTGGAGGGTAGGAAGGTTCTGCAGAGGAATCTGGCCTGGCTGCATCAATGGGCCAAAGCCAGTGGTATGAGGTTCAATAAGGCCAAGTGCCAGGTCCTGCCTTTCAGTCACAAAAATCCCTGACAAAGTTGCAGGACTGGGGAGGAGTGTCTGGAAAGCAGCCCAACATAAATGGGCCTGGGAGTGTTGGTCAACGCCTGGCTGAACATGAGCCAGAAGTCTGCCCAAGTGGTCAAGAAGGCCAATGGCATCCTGGCCTGTATCAGCAATAGTGTGGCCAGCAGGACCAGGGCAGTGATCATCCCTCTGTACTTGGCACGGTGAGACCACACCTTGAATCCTGTGTTCAGTTTTGGGCCACTCACTACAAGGAAAAGCACTGAGTGACTGGAGYGTCTCCAGAGAAGGGCAATGGAGCTGGTAAAGAATATGGAGCACAAGACTTAGGAGCAGCTGAAGGAACTGGTTTTGTTAAGTCTGGAGAAGARGAGACTCAGGGGAGACCTTATCACTCTACAGCTCCAGAAAGGAGGTTGTAGCAAGGTGGGGGTCAACCTCTTTTCCTGGGCAGCGAGCAACAGGACAAGAGGGCATAGCCTCAGTCTGCATCGGGGCAGGTTCTGGTTGGACATCAGGAAGAATTTTTTCACTGAAAGGGTGGTTAAGCACTGAAATGGGCTGTCCAGGATGGTGCTGGAGTCACCATCCCTAGAAATGTCCAAGAAACAACTGGACATAGCACTTCATGCTGAGGTTTAGTTGATAAGGTGATGTTCTGTCAGAGGCTGGACTCGATGTTTGGAGGTCTTTTCCAGCCTTAATGGTTCTGTGATTCTATTCCTGCTTAAGAAAGCTGGTGGATTGAAACACTCCCTTTCCACTCTTGCACAGTAAGGAGACAAAAGGGGAGAGAAGCTTTAATTGGTTTATGTATCTCCTCTCCCTCTTCTGCATATTAAGTAAAACAGTTTTCTCCAATTCCTTCTGTGTGCTAGCTAGCATGACTTTACAAGCATTAAGCAAGCACTGAAGTCCTGTGTGATATCATCACAGCAGATATTGGTTACCGTTTCCCTAGAGATGGGACCAAGTTACAAATAAATTCACCTAAATTTAGTTTCTTGCATGTGTGGTGGGTGTCTGAAATATAATCCCTGACTAAGACTTCATCCATTTGCCCGAATGTAGGCATCCAGTGTCATTTTAGAGCCTGTGGGATATTCTTCTCGCCTCCAGATCCGTGAATTACACAGATCCCCTGTAAATTATATGTCATTTTCTCTCATCTTGGATAGATGTATTAGATGACTTAGGGCAYCTCAGGATTGTTTAGCTTTGTGAARGTAAATCCATCTCTGGATTTTTACTGATTTAATACACATTTATGTTGAGGACTACGTTCAGTGCCGGTAGCTCGGGTGCAGCTGCCGTTCAAGCTGCAGGTTGAGCTCTGGGTGTTGGAGCCACAGGCAGGAGGCTGTGAACTGCCGATCCTTTGCAGAACAAAGGGCACAGGGACCTGTGGCCCAGCCAAGGGACCAGACACTCAGAGACACRGCAGGAGCCCATGACCCCAGGCTTTCTCACCGAGACCGTGAGGTAATGAAAGCCCGGGATTTCCTTTGTTTGGGGCCCCTCCTCGGAGAAACCAGTTCAAAGTGTTATTTTGTTATTTAGTTATTGCACCAAGACTAAACTATTTTAAAGACTGAGACATCTGAGACTCTGCTATGGGAAACCTCATGTGACTGCATGAATGTGGGGTGTGTAGTTGCAAAGGGCCCTTGGTCCCAGCTCAGGTGRTGCTAGTGTCACTGTCAGAGTGACTCCTGGATGGTCAGATTTGGAAGTTTCCTTAACATTTAGACAAATTTTTTCTAAAATCTAAACATGAAACTTGAGATGTAAGAATCCTGCCCCAGAAGGTAGTTAATACAGGATTTAGATTTTTAA
Source organism: Amblyornis subalaris (assembly GCA_018881555.1). Taxonomy (NCBI): domain Eukaryota; kingdom Metazoa; phylum Chordata; class Aves; order Passeriformes; family Ptilonorhynchidae; genus Amblyornis; species Amblyornis subalaris. The sequence goes on along the minus strand of JACAXG010000112.1, from coordinate 1,274,577 downwards.
RTATGTTTGTCATGTGTTGCTTGAGACATTTCAGGCTGAGATAACCATGTGATCCCCCAGTTACAACAAAGGGCTGTCATAAACCCAAAAGGTTTCTTTATTAGTAGCTAGTGGAGGCAAGACCTGCAGCACCTCAAATGGCTCTAGATAGCCAAGCATGGACAGTTGAGTCTTGCTAATTATTACTTTCGTGTCACCTCAGAGTTATTGCTGTGTTCTACTTGTGGGCAGAGGGAGGATCCAGCCTGTAAGGGAACATTCTTAATGTCTTAGCTGTGTTCAAAAAGTGAAGACTCAATCTTTACTTAAAGTGTTATTTCTTTCACTTGTCAAATTTGGTTTTGATTGAATCTCTAAACCAAAAAGTTATGTTTTCCATTTAAAAAAAATAGGGCTTTTTACCTAATATATATATGTATATGCTTATATATATATAAATTTGAAGTAGATAAAATAAATAAATAGAATACAAGAAATAGAACTTCTKGGTTCTTCTACACTGCCCAAAGAGRGACTGTGAGTGAGMTTTGGTCCTTTAAACTGGACACTTGCTCAACTGTTAACTCGTTTCTTGACTATTTGGACAAATTCAGGTACTTCATTCCAAGACAGTACAAGGCATAGTTCCAAGGCAAGTTAATTCCAAAGAACACTACCAGAAAACAATAAGCCTAAGACTGCATCAGGTTTAGCTTCAAGAACCCTACAGTCTGTCAGTATTACTCACTTCTACTCATATTTTTCACTTCTTTCAACTGGAGTGCTTTATTACTGACAAAATGCAAAAGGTGAATTCAAAGTTTATTTCTACATGCTAATTCTATATGGTCATTGTTGGTGTATGCAAAGAAATAGGTTTTCTAACGTGTCTTTTTTTTCACTCATATGATATCTTCAGTGTCAAATTATTTGTCAGCAGACTGAAAATATTGGGCCTCATTCCACATGTTGAATGAGGCCCAATATTTTCAGTCTGCTGACAGATAAAAGATAATGATCCAAGAGTCTGTCTTTAAGATTTTTTGTTTGTTTGTTAGCCTCAGATCCATACATGGATCATAAGGGTGGTAATAACATAAGGTGACAATATCAAATGAGTTTGAACATGGTTTTAAAATAGGTATAATCAAATTATTTTTTCCTGAATTAACATGGAGAGCAGCAGCTGCCATTTGTCTTATTCATGGGAGAACTGTCAGATGTAGGACACTATGTAAATAGAGTACACAGTAAAAAAAAATATATAGTGTTTCTAGAAGTTTTGCAACTGGAGATAAATGGGAAAAATAAAAAATTAAAAGGTGAGATGGCTGCATTAACAAAATAGAAGTGTTGAAGTAACTTTAGTAGGTTATTTGGCTAACAGCAGAAATGTTTTTTTAATTCGTGGTTCATCTATTGTCTTGCTTGAGCACRTCTGTATAAGATTTTTATCTTCGCTTGGGATAGCAATCAGACAGATAAAATTATTTTAATTTTTCTTAATTATTACTTATGTCTTAAACATAAAAATCTGTGTGTTAATTTACTACCACACAACTAGAAACAGTAATACTTGCGCAATTGATTATTAGAAAGAATCAATTGAAATGTATTAGGAATATTGAGAGGATGCAAAAACGTTTGTACAGACAAACTGTGTAAATTTAAACATAATAGAACCACTTGTCCTGGTTTAATCCCACACAGCAACAAAGTACCATGCAACCTCTTGCTCACTCCCCGCTCCCAGGTGGGATGGGGAAGAGAAACTGGAGATAGGTGAAACCCGTGGGTTGAGATCAGAGCAGTTTAGTAATTGAAATAAAGTAAAATAATAATAATAATAATAATAATAATAATAATAATAATAATAATAATAATAACAACGACAACAACTACTACAATAATCATAGTAATGAAAAGGAAAAAGAGAGAGGAATAAAACCCAAGAACAACAAGTGATGCACAATACAGTTGCTCACCTCTTGCTGACCAATGCCCAGCCCATCCCTGAGCAGAGATCAGCCCCTCTCAGCCAACTCCCCCAGTTTTTATCCTAAGCATAGTGGTCCATGGTATRGAAYATCCCTTTGGACAGTTCAGGTCCTGGCTGTGTTCCCTCTTGGCTTCTTGTGCACCTGCTCACTGGCAGAGCAGAGGAAACAAGAAAGTCCTTCACTTAGAAGTAAGCACTACTCAGCAGAAAGTCAAACATCAGTGTGTTATCAACATTATTCTCATATTAAATCCAAACCACAGCACTGTACCAGCTACTAGAAAGAAAATTAACTCTATCCTAGTTAAAACCAGGACAGCACTTCAACAAAAAAATACTGTCTGCAAATTTGGGACAAATCACTTCATCTAAGATGAAAGAAAAGTGAGAATTAAGAGTTTATCCAGCTAATTACCCCAAAGGTCTACAGCATAAAACAGAATTAGAGAAATTACGCTTCCACTACAGGGTTATAGCACTCTCTGGATCCSTCTTTCTCATCTTTCAGAATTAGAGTTACCTTTTTTCCCAACTGCAACAAAAATAGAGGACATTCAGTCGCATAGCCATCACTTTGATCAAAAGAAACTCAAGGCATTTGTTGGCTATCACACATTGGTTTTGTACAATAAGTCCTTATCTTGTAAATTTAGGTAAGCAATTTTTAGTGATAATGACAATGATGCTTAAGTTATAACGAGAYAGTTTCAATTTCTGAATATTTATTTCAGATTTAAATACCAGAATTTATATTTTGCTTTTGGKAAATAAGTTTTCTCTAACCCTTGCAATATTTTGTTTTCTTTCCTCGTGAAGGTGTTGGCAGATAGAAGCTGATTTCTCAGGAAACCATGTTGAATGACTAAACTTGAGGAAAAGCTACATAAACACTGCCTGACGAATTATTGCCTCTCTATCMCAAAAGATAATTAATAAAATTATGATTAGAAGATATTTGCAAGAGAATTTTCTACCAAAATATCATGAAAATTGAGTTAGCTCAATTTATTAAAATATATAGCAATTAATATGTGCACTGCAATTTATATTGCAAAATTAGAAAGTCTGTTTGACTATGTTAAAACTTCAGTTGTAGAAACATTAGAAGTATAGGTTCTGTGAAGTCTGAGTTTCTAGTCAAAATTAAATCCTGTTTTGGAGACTGAGTAGCATATGTAGTTATTAAAAAAAAAAGAAATATAGATATATATGTAAATATATTAAAAGTGTTTACAATTGTAATTTTGTGATATACTCATGCAGGAGRGAGAAAAGCATATTGAAAGGCAAATATGTTATTTTAAAAGAAGTGTTTCCTTTTTAAAAGCTTCTTGAAAAGATTCTATTCCTRATTTTCGTATGAAAATTCCCTATTCCTCTTAAAAACTCCCCTTGAGGAAGTGCAACTCTATGCTGCAATGTATATTTAGAACTTCTGGGCTTTTTTATAAGTTTGTTTACCTTAATTCCTCACTTTACTGTAAAGCTCAGAACAAATCCTCTTTTAATATTAAACAAATGTTAAGGACATCAAGAAATGGATAGAGTGTCAGGAGCTGTCTCTGTAGAATAGTGATGAGCAGTTTGAAAGATTCTGAGTCAGAACCAGAAGTGGTTGGTGTCTACTACAGGCCACCCAGTCTGGGTGAACTGATTGACAAAGCCTTTTTGCTCCAGCTACAGTGCAGGTGATCTGATCAGTGACATCAACCCTGCWGGCAGTCTGAGTTGTGCTGGTCATGCACTGGTGGAATTTGCAGTCCTATGGATTATGGATCAGGCACAGACTAAAGTCAGGACCCTGACTCTTAGGAAAGCAAAATTCTAGCTGTTCAAGGAGTTAGTCAATAGGRCCCCCTGGGAAACTGCCCTCAAAGACAAAGGAGCAGAACAGACCTGGCAGACCTTTAAGGATGCTTTCCGTACAGCATAAGAACTCTCAGTTCTCAAGTGTAAGAAATCAGGAAAGGAAGGCAAGAATCTGGCATGGCTGAGCCAAAACCTTCTTGTCAAACTAACATGCAAGAAGGAAATGCAGGCAGTGGATGCAGGGACGGGTATCCAGGGAAGAGTATAGGGATGCTGTCTGGTTGTGCAAGGATGGGGTCAGGAAAGCCAAGGAGCACCTGGAGACGAACTTATCAAGAGATGCAAAGTATAACAGGGAGGGCTTCCATAGGAACATCAGACAGAAAAGAAAGGTCAAATAAACTCTCCTTAGTGAGCAATACTGGCAACCAGATACAGAGACGAGGAGAATGCTGAGGTACTCAACAACATTTTTTGCCTCAGTCTTCATTGGCAGCCTTGCTTCCCACACCTCTTGGTCAAGTGGGCTGTAAGAGAGGGACTGGGAGAGCAAAGTCCGTCCCACTGTAAGGAAAGATCAGGTTCATGACCAGCTGGTGAACCTGAACATACGTAAGTCTATGTGACCCAATGAAATGCRTCCCTGAGTTCTGAGGCTGATGTAATTGCCAAGCCACTCTCCATGATATTTTAAAAGTCATGGCAGTAAGATGAAGTTCCCGGTGACTGGAAAAAGGGAAACATTTCACCCATTTTTGAAAAGGGTAGAAAGGAGGACCCTGAGAATGATTGACCTGTCAGACTCACCTCTGTGTCTGGAAAGATTGTGGAGCATATTCTCCAAGAGGCTATTCTAAGGCACATGGTGGACAGCGAGGTGATTTAAGACACACAGCACAGCTTCACCAAGGACAAGTCCTGCCTGACCAACTAGTGGCCTTCTATGATGGACTGACTATAAGGGAAGTGTGACGGATGTCATCTGCGTGGGCTTCTGTAAGGCCTTTGACATGTTCCCCACAACATCAGTCTCTCTAAATTGGAGAGAGATGGATTTGTTGGGTGGACTGTTTGGTAGAGGAGGAATTGGTTGAATGAAAATCCAGACCATGGTAGTGGTCAATGGCTCAATSCCCACAAGGGCATCGGTGACAAATGGTGTTCCTCAGAGGTCCATATTGGGACTAATACTCTTTAATATCTTCATCAAAGATAAAGACAGTGGGAGTGAGTGAATTCTTAGCAAGTTTGCAGATGTCAACAAGCTGAAGGATGTGGTTGACACGTCTGAGAGACACTATGCCATAAAGAGAGACCTGGACAAGCTCGAGAACTGGGCTCATGTGAACCTCTGGAGATGAACTAGATGATCTTTAACCAACACAAACTATTTCATGATTCAATGAAAAAGGATAGAGCCAGGCTCCTCTCAGTGGCATAAGAGGAGGCAATGAGCACAAACTGAACACARGATGTTCCCTCTGAACACCAGGAAACAGTTTTTTACTGAAGAAGATGACTGAGCTCTGGTACGGGTTGCCCAGAGAGATTGTAGAATCTCCCTCCTTGGAGATACTCTAAAGCTGCCTGTACACGAATCTGGGCATTCTGCTTGAGCAGGGTGGCTGGAGCAGATGAACTCCAGAGTTATCTTCCAACCTCAACCATAATATGATTCAGTGATTGTCACTGCTTAAGGAAATTACTGAAGTTCATCAACATTTGGACCCAGAATGGAAAACTAAATATCTGAACAAAAACTAAATATATATTTTTCTATTCTTTCAACAAGTCTAAATAAAAAAAAAAAAAAAAAAAAAAAAAACCCACCAAAAAACCCCCCAAACCCACATATTTGTAGGAAAAATAAAAAAAGCAGAGTATTACGCACTTGACTTACTCACTATTTTTAACTTATAAGTAAGTAATTTTTAGTTGTCTCAGGGAAAAATAAAATATTTGTTTCTTCAAAGTCAAGTGAATTTGTCAACATGAGATCAGAAGGGAACAGTAGAACTCCAGTTCAGTGATGCTTGATATTTATGTAGAGATATAAGCACCTCAAAAGAGAAATTAAGCATATTCATTTTGGGCACTACCTCTCCACTGACCATGTAATAGGTCACTTGTATCAAAAGCTAAGCATTTCTGGAAAGCTAGGTTCTGTTTATCTTTAGCTATTATCTGAAGATTATTGGTCAATAGAGAAAAGTTGCATCTTTTCTTAAAAAAATAAAAAAAAMCAGTTCCCACTTYTGAAATAACATTATGGTCCAGTTATTAAAAATTCCTCTGCCCAAATTAAGGTACGAATGAGATAATATGTCAAAGTCAAAAGTATGTATTGTATTTAAAAGTAAATGTGAGAGAGAGAGAGACAGGGAGAGAGAGAGAATGAGAGAGAGAGAGAGAGAGAGAGAGAGAGATTATAGTCGCCACCACCTGGGTACCCTCTGGTCTTCTTGGTGGTGGGAGTCCCCAGAGTGCTTTTCTGGAGGATACACTTCCATACAGTCGAAGTCCCAGGTATCCAGAGGCATATGTGCTGTTCCCACAACTTGGGATGGCATGTGGGTAAGCAGTTGCTTCCTTTCCCACAGTTTGCCATGGTGGGAATTTTTGTCTGAATAAGTTATCCAGATCTACTTTACCAGGCTTGGCATCTTCCTATTGTTGCGTCTGTGCTTTTCCCACATTCTGCACAGTGGAATCTTGTCTGGCGTGCTAATTCCAAACTTTTCACCTCTGTGTAGGCCTGAAATTAACACCTTCCTGTTTGCCATCTGTGCCTGTCTTAAGTTAGCTTATCGTATGGGAACTTCCTCTTTTGTCAGTGTTTGAGACAATTTATTGCATTCTTTAAGTCCTGACAGCAGCATCTACTGGAAAAGAACTTAGACAAAGTCCAGACATGGTCCTTATCATAAAATTTTGCATCAGTGTTGTATGAAAAATAGAATAAAATGAAACAAGACTAATTACATGAATGGTATTCTTATGTTTCATCACAGATGCCGCTCTCTCCCATGTGACTTCTCAAACTGAGAGAATCAGACTCTGCCTTTTCTGCTTTCTGCTTCTTGCACTCCTGGCTGACCACCACACAGCCTCAGGAGGAGGGACGCAGTGATTTTGAAATGTCTTTTAGCTGGTGGGGACATCAGTCCTGAAGGACTACAGAGTAGGAACAGCATGCATCTGTTGCAGTGTGTACTTCTTGCTTGGGTGGAAAAGGAGCCTGGGCTTGGTGTTAGTTTGGGTACAAGTCTGCACTTTGAGCAGGAAGAAATATAATTTAGACAGATTTTACTAAAGTTTTGATGGGAATGCACTAAACTAGAATCAAGTCAAAAGCTGGTCCTGGATGCTTGAGTGCAGTGAATCTCTTTCCTTTTTATCTGAATGTCTTATAACCTAGTCAAGAGACCACTTTCCCAAAATGTGGTACATGACAGTTTTATTCTCTCTAGAYTGCGAGTTTTATTTCCTGAAAATTTTACACCAGGAGCCAAGTCTTCCATATCCAAAATAAATGCTTTAGTCATAAAACTTAAATTCACAAGGCAAATATCATTCTGTTAACCCTATGCTCACTTGCCCAGGCAGGCGCATTTGAAAGTTTGTGTGAACACTGGCAAAAGTTAAGGTAAGAGAGAGGGGAGGTATCTGGCAACGGTAGATGTCTGTAAATTAAATAATACTGAAAAGTAATGAGTGAATTCCTACACAGTCATTAAACCAATACTGGAAATGAACATCATCTAATCTGATTTTAGGCATCTTCAAAATAGACTTATGCCTGAGCTACTCATGCTCAGTCATCCTTACAGCCAGGAAAGGCATASAGAAATTTTAGAAATCTTTCAGCTGAACTATTTTTGAAATCATCTCTTGTGTTACAATTATATATGTATGTAACAGCTACTTCTTCACCGCTAATAAAGGCTCAGATGTAAGTGAACCTAGATACCTTGCAACTCCATTATTAGAATACTTTTTGCCACTTAAGTCTCTTTAACTAGTTAAGATATTAGAGGCACAGGCTTTCTGAAACAGAAGACTTAGACAACTGTAATGCATCTTGAAAAAAACTGCCCAGTCAGAATCCATACCTAAGAAAAGAGTATCCAAGTTGATTGAGCAAGGTGCAWGGAAGAAAAAAAGATATGTTAGGATTACAACAAAATTCTGCAGAAAACTAAAGGAAACTGTAGTGTATATGATGGGGTTATTTGTTATTTATTGTGACAATGTCTATGTCTCACTTTCGAACTGTCAACAAGTACTGCAATCTTGGCTCAGTAATTCTTTTGGAAATGTGTACAGTATGTGCTTTATCTAATACAATTCTGTGAGAAGCTAAGTTATACTAAGCAGAATASTATGTGTAGGTTAGGTAGTGCATGACGTCTTTGGCTGACCTAATTCAGATGGCCTGAGAACACATCAACCATGAACTAAAATCTAACCAAATACTATAGAAAGGTAATCAAAGAAGTGAAACAAGAAGGCCAGAATTCTAACAMGTAAACTTTGAACACTGGGTTGTTTTGGTTTGGGTTCTTTTTCCCCTGGAGAAGTTCAGGAGGATACCTCTTGAAACATCCATAAGCTACATCTTTTTAATGATACATCCACTCTTTCTCAAAGAGTGTGACTGAAAAGTGTAAAAGACAACATGGCTTATAGATTGAGTGAKTTCAGCCATCTATAATGTCTCAATATGAAAAAACAGACTTCCTGTCACGACCATCCTGTATTGGACAAGTTAAAAAAAAAACAAGCTTTCCTATACCCTCACGTAAAATAGCTATATGTTGAAGCTATATAAGCTCACCTATGCTATTTATTTTCTGTTTAAAGCTAGAGTAYACCTTTTCCTTATGCACTCAGTGGATTCCATCTCCTGAGATGCTCTGTGATCTAAAAGGACAGTTGATATGCTTAAACACCATATGTGCTTAAGGCACCTTGACATATTGGACCGTATAAATGTCATGCATGGATGCTCTGTATGTTTGTGTTGAAAGAAAATGAAGTCTTGCTGCTGAATGTAATTCCAACTCRGAGGGATAACCAGAATTTGAATCAAACCTATAAAAAATAGTAAATTTTTCAAAGACTGACATGACAGATCATAATTAAAACATCTGTAGGATTATTTTATTTTGCTGTCRACTTCATATACATATGTTCAGACTATACACCTACATCATACACACTGGTGTTAACATCCATTCTGAAAACAATGGAATTAAGGGAGGCTTTTTTTCTCATTATACTGAATCTGTTTAACTGCTGTGAATTTTATCATAGAGCAAGCTAAGATGAAGTATTTTCATGTAGTTGTGATCTTGTGTGTGTTGCCCTGCAAAGTGGAATCTAAAATACTTTTTCTCGGTGAGACTGTTAGTGACATTTACCTTCTCTCCGGATGCTAATTTTCACAAAGTATACAAAGAGTTAATTTCTTTTAGACATTTTGTCTTTATTTCAAATTTCATAAATAGCAGACTGCTAGTTCAGAAGATATGAGAGACAAAAMCATAAAAATCCGTGTGATAAGAAGCATTTGAAGTAAAACATCCACACAATTAATTAATGGCCTCCACMCATTCTAGTATTTACATCTATCGTCATTATTGCTCCTTGAGTTTGATCCCACAAAATTCACATGCAGAGAAATGTGTGCATTAACAAGTGTAATTTAAAGCCCTGGAAGCATACAGGAATTTATATTAATGAGAACCCTGCTGGAAGTCACTGCTGAGAGCCTTAGAAAAGGTAAGGCTTCTAAGAGGAACCAGAACACAAACATCCTATTAACATGAGAAATCTTTCTCTTTTTTTTCTTTTTTTTTTTCCCCCCTTGTGTGTGTGAAGGTCTGTGCACTCCCATTTATATATACAGCTATTGTTACCCATATCATATTACTTGGAGTTGTGTAGACTCCCCTGTAGCACAAATTAAACTTGTACCTGATGAYTGATAATAAAAGACATGACTCTCCACTCCTTTTAGGCTCCTGTCTTATTAGACAAAGGGGCAAAACTTTGTATACTTATGCAGAATAAATCAATGTCAACTAAAGGAATTGTACCCCACCTCCCAGTCAAGATAAGTCACGTTCACAGCCAATATCCAGCCAGCTCTACTGTGAAATTTCTTCTGTCCTTGAATTTGCTTAACTATTCTATTTTATAAGTCTAAATTAACAGGCAACAGATAAAGTAAAGGTCATGACCATCCTTTGGTGATTGATCTGTTTTCAAAAGAAAAAAAACCAACCAACCACATAAAAATACACCCTCCACAAAAATTAGCCAAAGAACAAAATACAAAAAGAAAAATAAAACCCCAAAAGAGACTCTTTCCTTAAAAACACAACTAACAGCAAGCTGGGCGATATGCACAACTGGATAAACATGTGGTGCCTTGTGTATTTTATCAATAAATGGATTTTGCATGAGGCTTTTCTTACATTTGGAAACTTGGGGAGAATTTCTACTCCTCAGAATGCCTAGCTATTAAATGAAGTTCTCTATTCTGAAACCTAAAGTGAGTTGAGATGAAATTGAATTGAGAACATTATCAGTAATTTAAAGAATAAAAAGAAACCCAGAAAACAACAGTGGCAGTTATTGCATAACCAATAAAATCAGATTCTGAACTTTCAGTTAGATGTATATTTTTAAGAAGAATAAACATGTTAAAGGATGAAAATGCTCACACAATTATTTTAAAAACTCTTTGTTTTAAGAMTGCAAAGAGTAGGTGCTTTAACAACAATCTGTTTTACATTGTATCAGTATTTGTGTTTAGTGACATGCTCACATATACCTTAGGTCACAGTGAACCCCGAATTTCTGAAGAATTAATTACTTGATCTTTTTCAATTTTGAAGATTTTTATTCCTTAAATGAGGTATTTATGTATTCAACTTTTGTCTGGATCGTCATTTGCAGTTGTGAGTTTTGTTATTTTATTTTTTTCTGAGACTATAACTGTTATTATTAGATATGTTAGTAATTAGTACCTTCACTTTTCAAAAAAGTCACAGTTGTTCAGATATAGCTTGTGTATAAGATCTTAATCCATTCTCAATATGCATAAAATTTGAGGTATGTGTTCTTTCAAATAAAAGGTTGATTTATTCTTTAAGACACAGTAAGACTGATAATGCAGCTGTATTTCAAGAAGGATTTACATTTTGAATTCTTTTAACTCATAATCTCTTGCAAATTCTCATAACACTTATCTTGTCCTCAAAGGAAAGACCTAGGTGTAACCTCTAGGCACTAAGATGTCTAATTTAAGACATTGTCTTATTCAGAACAGACAGTTCATGCAGCAAAATAGCCACCTCGGGATAGGAATTAACGTCTTCAGAATAGCTGAATCTTTCCCGGAAAGAACCTATCCTCCTCCATTGACAACTTAGATGAAGTATCTGCTAGTGGAGTGCCTCAAGTTAGGTAAGACGTATCTAGTACTGGGGTTCACGGAACAAGGTCAAACAGTGTACCATTTTTATCACCTTTGTAGAGATGCTAGTTAAAATTATGATACAAATTTTGTGATCAAATGTGAGAGAAAGTTAAAAATAAGACCACTTACATCTGAAAGGTTAAGACATCTCTGAAGTACAGTCTTTGAAAAACTGCAAATATTTGTGAATGTTGTTATGTACGTGTGGAAGACAGATGAGTGTAAGTTTTCAATTTGCAGATTTTCAGGGATAGCAGCTCCCTGAGGCTGAGGTGCTGGGAGCTACGAGGTCAGGATCAGACTCAGTGAGGTGAACAGGAGACACAGCCCTGGGATGTACATGGAGGGCCAAAAGGACGGGGTTGTGCAGGCCAGTCCAAGAGATCAGCCCACTTGTGGAGTCTAGTTCAGTAGGGCCAGGCAGGGCAGGGCTGCACCGCAGTTTGGGCAGCGCCAGGAAGACCCTCAGTTGAAGGCAGAGCTCAAGGGCTGGAGGTGGACCCCAGCTGTGACCATCCTGCAGCTCTGCCTGGGAGTCTCTTCCCACCACCACTGGCTGGATGAGGTCCATCCAGGCTGCACTGAGTCTACCTTGTTCGTGAGCCCCCAAAACCAAGCTCCTGGAGAAGGAAGGAATTTAAATGCTCTCAAAAGGCTTCCACTGATAACCTTTGAAGACATGAACATCTGTGCAGTTCTGTATCTCATCTCATTTGTTACTTTCTTTTTCAAATGGTCTCCTCAAGAGGTAAATTCATTGTGAAAAGGACTGGCCTCAAAGACTGGAACTTYTTCATAGCAAGAGAAATTACCATTTTCATGATTTTCACATCATAAAGCACAACAGGATGCTCAGAAGAGTCTGATTCAGTAGTTCTTAACACTGAATAAGTCTGAAATTAAGTGCAGCTATATGAAAGCATCAACCATAAAAACGTTCCCTGTCCATCATACTTTATAAGGTACATCCYGATACTCTTCAGCTTATGCAAATTACTTCAAAAATTATAAATGAAGTTTCTGTATTTGGCTGTAACTGTTAATGAAGTGAAAAAAAATTGGAGATATTTATTGCAGCTTATTCCACATTTCAAAATTAATCTAAATGAAATCTTTAATTGTTCCCTTATTGACTGTCAAAATTTTAAAAGTAGTTGTTTGGTAACATGTGATTTATGCTTGTCATTGACTGTACTTGGAAATTTAGAGGCAGCATAAAGAGCTTTTTCTCATATACTCAGCTTTCAGGGTAAAAAATACCTAAAGATTAAATAACTGCTATTTAATTTATTTAATATCATATATATTCTCTGTGCTTGTAATTCCCTTATATTTCTGAAGTGGTATTTAACCTTAAAAGAAAAAACTCTCACTAACAACAATAACATAGTTATTGTAGCATTCTGGCTTCTGAGGCTCCTGTTCATTTAATAGTGAAACTACTTAGAAGTTTCATTTTTTTTCTTTTTTTTTTTCTTTAGCTAAATAATAAGAACACAGGCATAATGCAACAATTCTCTAAGCAGTTCTTAGGAAGTTGTCTCATATTGATGAAAAGAGAAAGAATCACAACTGCGATTTCTAAAATGCTATAATTGATTGACATCTATTTAGCACAGTTGACTCTACTGAATAATAGGAGGTCTTTCAAAAAATATTGTATTGGTCTAAGTCAGTGTTKTCATAGTTTAACCTCATAGGCAGGTAAACAACAGCCAGCCATTCACTCATTCCCTTACAGAAGGATGGGGAAAAGATTTATAAGGGTAAAAGTGCAAAAACATGTGGGTTGAGATAGAGGTGGTTTGATACTGAAAGACCAAGCTGCATATACCAGCAAAGCAAAAGAAGGAATTAATTCACTACTGCTCTCAGCAGGTAAGTGTGCAGCTGTTTCCAGGAAAGCAAGGTTTCATCATCTATATCAGCTACTCRGGAAGATAAAGGCCATAATGCTAAAATTAACCCTTTCCTCCTTTTTCTCCCAGCCTTTATTGCTGAGTACAATGTCATGTGATGTGGAATACCCCTTTGGTCACTTGGGGTCAGCAGTCCCAATTCTGTCCCCTGCCTAAAGCCCCAGCCTACTTGCTGGTGAGAGCATGGGAAGAAGCAGAAGAGGCCTTGATGCTGTGTAAGCACTGCTCAGCAACAGCTGAAACATCAGTGTATCATCAACACTGTTTTCAGCGCAAATCCAAAACATAGTCCTRTACAAGCTACTATGAAGAAAACTAACTCTATCCCAGTCAAAATCAGGACAGCCAGTTACAATACTTATATACATTAGTTGGTATTAATAGATGAATCTCATTATGTGTCATGCCATCCTACTTATGCTGGCAGGGAAAGAGTGAATACTTCTCAGATACAAACAGAAGTCTATTTATTAAATGCTGCAATCATTCAAAGACAAACAGATGGCTGCTATTCAAACAGGGAAAGGCAGTGATTATACACATCTGTACAATACCAATAAACTCTAATATATCCGGAAGCAATTAACTGCTTTTTTTAGAATAAAGCAAAGAGTTACTCAGAACAGCTTTCATTTCATTATTTGGTCAATTTTACATAGGAGTTGTAACTATGCATAAATGGTTTTCATAATAGTGAGCACAGTAGGCTTCAATGATTGCTTACTGTGAGTTGGAAAATGTATCTACAGCTCACATGCAAGAATATTGTAACTTCTTTCTATCACAACTCCTCCATATTCTCTGATTTGTTGTTAATAGGAATTTGAGTCAAGATCACTCTGTAAAATTATTGCCCAGTTCTCTCTTAGCTCTTCACTGGACTGACATGCCAAAAATGTCAGCCCCAAATCACATGTTGTATGTTAAGCTGGGAATGTACATAGGAGATGAAAAYTTGAAAACAAAAGTCTTGCCTCAAGACTTATGCTCTCTTGTGAGTTCTAATGTACTGGCATCTATGTCTGCTACTGTACTTGAGTTTCACAGTTCATAGTACTGAAACAAAAGTTCAGTCATCTGGGCAGCTGTGTTGATGGGTTACATTATCCTACTACATTCCTGTGCAGCTTTTCCACTCAGCCTTTAGACAACTAAATCCTGTCTCTAGAACTAACATCTATAGRCAATGGATTGTTGTTAAAGTGAACTATTATACTTTGCCTAGCTAACTTCATTTGTGTTAACATCCAACTGACTTTTACTATCCAATCCAGGAATACGTTATAAATTCCCAGATTTTGACTTGTATCCAAAAAGCACCTATAMACAGTGGACTCCAGCTGCCCACTGTCTTAAACATTTGGTTTGTATCTTGGCTCCATTTTGGAACATCAGAGTTGTTATGTCCAGAGAAAATTTGCATTACACAGGACTAGCTTTAGTAACGGAGATGTAAGGTAGTCTGTCTTTATTGGCCTTAACGCTTGAAACAGGTAATTTGCTCATTCTTTATCTTCTTTTTTTATTAGTGATACAGTCATGGAAATCAAGGTCAACAGAGAATATCCCTTTACTCAATTTGATTTCATGAATATAATATACTTTATATTTCATGCAGATATTTGATACTAAGYACAGTTACATTGGGTATCTTTACTTGTATAGACAGACCAGACCTCTTTTGCCTGGGCATAAGACCAAAGCTTTGGTTTAGAAGCCACATGACTGTGCTAGCACAGACCTCTGAGAGCATGCTCATTATGAGGAATTTCCTTGTTCTCTAAAGCAGTGATGAAGCTTCAAGAGCAGATGTGACTTTCATCCCATTAGGTATAAGTCAAGCCAAAGCAGTGTGTCTGTGTGTAATCTTTCAGGGGTAGCAAAAATTCCTGATCCTCTAGTAAGTCACTTATAGTCTTCTGGTCTAAATCAGAAACTAATCCRAATTATTCGGTTTGTTCTGAACTATTGATGTCATATATCTTAAYTTGTTACTTTGCTTATTTTTATTAATTCTGTAAACTTTGAATCACTTCTAAATTATCTAATCAAAGATTTTCCAAAACTAAACCAGACATAGCTAAGGCTAGCAAATGATTTTTCAGAGACTCCATGAGAGCAGAACATCTCATTATATCTAGGTTAGTGGGTATTCACCAGCAAGCTAGTTTTTTGCCTCATCTAACACACATACTGTGAATTCCACTTAATTTACATTCTTAATACTATATAATTGTGAATGATCTGTAGATACCCAGATAGATATCTTGTCTTCACTGTTGCTTCCATCAACCAGATATAGTTCTATAGAAAATAAAATTGTAAACAGCAGAAAATCCTAAAGACTAAATTAATCTTTAATAAAGACATAAAGACATACAAGTAAATTAGAATTCTTCATTTTCTACAGCATGAGTGTTTATAGGTCCAAATTAAGGATTCTAGTATTGTATTATTTAACTGAACTATGACTAATGATGTTAATATATAAAAAAGAAATATTTAGTAATGCAAAAAAAAGTAAAGTTGGAAGAAACATCTCATAGACCAAATACATTAATGGAGACATGTCCATTCCAACTACTTTATTTCCATAGGATATGAGCTGGAGACGGAAAGGGAAAATTAAAAAYAAAATTTTAAGAGTTTATTGATTTCTGAAAACAAGACACATTTTAAAATCTGAAAAAAACCCAAAGACAATAACAAAAAAAATAAATACCCCAAACCCTTAATCCCACATATTGCAGGTAAGAAGGAATATAGTGTAATAGGAATTCCTGAAAGRACATATATACAGAAAGAAATTGAAGCTTCAAGGGTAAAACCAGGGGACCTTACAGGAATTTGGTCTTGACATACAGTATTAAAAAATAAGGAAGCAAAGAATTCCTGTCAACATATGCATAACATTTTACACATGGTAAAAATGCAGAGACAGCAAGATGTTAAAAAAGGGTCACGGTTCCTGCAAGAAAGTGATACAGGATGGACAGAGAGAGAAATTCCTTCAACATGAAGCATGCTGTGCCTGATCAGTGCAACTGCTTTTCTCTAGCAAGTTCTCCTTCACTTCCAGCAGAGAAAACTCTGCCTTTTGATTTGCCCCTCAGCACATTTTGCAGAATATATGTAAATATTTACCCATATAACTCATACTGTCAAGATTGCAGGCACATATAGAGATGCCTGGGGCACAAACAAGCTTTCCAGAGGCGTCAAATGTAATCCATGTAATGCTGCAATCAATTCCGAAGCAATATTAATTTACAGGAMGCCAATCTTTCAGCAGTAAGAAGCTCACAATTACTTTGAATAAGGAGCGTGTACAGACACATCAACTTTCCCACACTTAATACCCTTCTGTGTTGTTATTGTACCACTATTTCAATAAAGATACAACATGGGGGACAATATGAAATGGGAACACAATAAAGAGCTTTGATTGTTTGGGAATCTATTCGATTTTGAACTACAAATACCTTAAGAGCCATTGGCATGTTTATGAGAATTGGAAATTCAGTCAATATCTGTTTACCAGAATGTCTGTTCTGGTGTTCAATGAAGCTACAAATTCTTCATGCCCTTTATAGAAACTGTCACAGGATTCACATAAGAAATAAACCTGTAAAAGGTGCTACTTATATGAACTACATACAACTTAATTTTTAGTTCATTCCCTAGTTCTGATCTGTACACCTTTCCAAGTGGATTTTTCCATGTTAACAATATTTAGCAGTAAAAATTTCCAGTATAATGAGACTAAGCCTAAACTCTGTGAGTATAAACTGAGGGACTGCCTTGGGTACAGGCACAGGCTCCTGGCACTTTTTCACTTAGTGTTATAGATATCGTCAAGGAGACTATCTTCCCTTCCGATTCTCCCCAGCAACTAAATTAATATGTACATGTGCATGCTTATGAACCTGCTTGGGTTTATAGACTCTGTTGAGAGGAATGTATTCCCTTCAGATCCCACGTTCTCKGAGATTCGACACAAAATAATGATGTAGCTTCACTGAACTACTTGACATTAACCTACACAATATAAACTATCAACATCAGTACTATTTTGGCATATTTCAAATTGCAATCACAATTGAGCGAAACATATTATGCACAGTTTTATAGGTATTTATACCTTGTGTACCAGTCTTACAAGCTCCAGCTACTGAACAGGGGAGAGAGCCCATAGTTTATGGGTTTCCTGTAAGGCTGTAAAATACGACAAATAAAGACTGATATTAACCAAACAAGGTCTTACTTTTATGTCCGCCTGACAAATCAAAAATAATTCAGGTAACTCAACATCTAGGGAAGTCAAGTGATACACTGGGTTTATTTCTGGCCAACTGAAAAGCATGTAATCCTAATAACCATACTAGCTAATATTACCACAACACATTAGGTGATAGCTAAGTCACAAAACCATTGCTTGGCTGGAGTTCAAACAAAAATATGAATGTTCTGGGGTCAGTGAGGTTGCAGACACACAAGCCTGCCGCGGCAGTGCTTTCAGTGTTAGGATGCCGCAGCCTTCCGGAAGCAGTCMCGGGCGGGAGCACTTTTAGCGATGGCTTTGGCAGCTCTCACGGTCCGGGATAGCAGACGCCGTGAACACTCTTGCACTGATCTCTGAGGCGGCGGGAAGCAGCAAAGAAGGCGACGGGTCCTCGGTATATTCTCGACAGAATAGTTTATTATCAAGGGGTCAGGGACCGAGRACAAAAGACGCTCCGGATGCCAAAGCTTATGAGSATAGCGACGGGGGCGGGAAGAGCATACAGACCAATGATCTGAGGGTAAGTAGGTGAAGGATAGGAGGATAYCRAATGGGAACAGAGGGAAGGAGGGACTTAGGGAAGTGATCCAATGGAGGGTACAATTTAAACGAAACATCTGGAACTTTAACCATACAGGGATACCCATCAATCAGCCCCTCCGGGGGAGGAGATGTGGGTGGCTCAGACCCTGGAAACCGCCCACCACTGTGGCCGCGCCGGCCTCCTTCCCGCCAGGGCTTGAACCACCACGACACGAGCCTTCTCAAGCCCAGGAAAATTCTGCCTTCCTGTTAAAATTCTCAGTAGTCCAGTTCAAACTTATTTTCCACTGTAATTTAGTTATGCCTAACTGTAACTAGTATAATATCTTCTTATTAACTTTGGCTACTGTAGGCATGTTTCATTTAAACAGGTACTGTACGTTCAGCTATTTTTCAAAAGTAAATTTACAAAAAGTGAAGGAAYAGAATTTTGAAAATATAACTGAAAAGAAAATAAATCTTTTTGCCTACCTTCTCCTTCCCCAACATTTTCACGTGAACATGAAACCGTTTTACCTAACACTGGTTTTGACTTTGAACTTCCCTGTTTTGGGTGCCTCAAAAATTAACTGCGTCCACATTTTGGCATGCTACACTCATATCCGAATGGAAATCTGGTAGAGTTTCCTGCAGCACCCCTTCAACCTAGAGCCCCAGTTTTGTCTTCAAAAGAAAATGGTAGCTGAGGTCTTTACCTAATTTCAGGTGTTGTATCCAAGTCTTAACTGAAAGCTTATGGAATAGTAGCAGATTAAAATAGTAATAAGTTAGAGAAGGAGATAAAAAACCTCAAACATGTTAACAATATTTTCATTGCATATACACATTTCAAAGAAAATGAAGGTATTGAGTTTASTCAAGTTTCATGAATCTCTCAGACTTATCAGAAATTCAGAATTTAAGAGACTGATAACAAGAAAAAAACCTGATGTCATTGTCTTTGAAGAAAAACAACCCCTTGCATAAATATTTCTGGAACACATTTTTTAAGACAAAAAGAATTATGTTTACAATAGATATTGGTGAAAATAAAAAAAMCAGAAGTCTCATATTTTGTTACTTCCTAGTGATAATAGTTCTTGTTTATAGCAGAAAATATGCAGCTTGTAGTGACAGAGTCACTAGTTTATTTTTGCTTTTTTCCCCCCCTCTATTTGTTAATGTTTCTTTTGCATTTGCTGTAACCTAAATGATTTGGTTTATATTGCAATGTTGTTCAGATTCTCCTAGATGAGCATCCCGTCATTGATGGTAATTGATGCTGGCTTCCATGGAAATGCTAATTTGGTAGAGGTGAGTGCCAATCAGTCCTTGTCAGTTATATTCACAGRAAATATGTGGTGGTCACTGGGAAGACTCTAACAAGTAATCAAAGATACTGACAGAAGGGGAAACTCTTAAAATACAATTGTGCATGTAGGTTCCTGGTATTTTTTTCGCTGTCATGCTCATTTAAACATTATAAATTGCAGTGATATATAGCAAAATATCTTAAATTCAGTATGAAAATTCCCTCGTCTCTCATGTGCAAAAAGCCAGCATCTATTTTTGAGCTTAAAGAAATCCAGTGTTTAAAAGTATAGTCTTCCACAATGGAATTTTATAGTCAAATGCTTAATTATTTAAAAAAATGAAATATCTTTCTTCTAACATTGGTGTTGCTAATACTACAAGCATTCTAAGTACCTGTACCTGTAGGATTTCTCTAGCAGAAAAAAGTGYCTTTTTAAAGACAATAATCAATGACATATTGAAAATATGGAAACACCACAAAAATATGCATGAATCCACCAAACAATATTTCTGTGATTTTATTCGCTCCAAATTGGAGTAACTGGAGTTACTACTTTTTTTTATACTTCAATGCTAGACATCATAAAGAATAAAAATTTTCASTAGGAAGATGTAGTTCTTCATAATTCTGCATGGCATTCCAACAATATGAGGAATATTGAACTCACTTAGAATACCTACTAGTTTCTTCAATCACCTGAGGTAAGTTAAGATGAAAATATGAAATATTATGATTTACAGTGAGACTTACTTCCATCATACTGACAGTGTAAACGATTCAACTTACATTTAAATTGCATAGGGAAGAGTCAGCAGAGCAAAAGAGATCTTGGGGCTTTTGCGAATGCTTTTCACAGTTTTCCTTGTGAATTTCAACCAAATATTCTTGCACATTTGTTTAAAGGTCTCTGCCTCTTTTACTTAAATTGGGAGTAGTTCCTACAATGAACAAATTCCATAGCCATTACGGAACTTTTTCTTGGTTTCTTGAGACTAGGGAAGAGAAAGCCAAGGGGGTTTTAATTGCTGTCTTCAACTATTTGATGTGTGATTATAAGAAAACATTTGAAGCCTTCTTGGAGGAGCATGTCAAAACCCAGGTTGCGCAATGTCCACCCTTGCAGTTGTTCCTATTTTGGCTGAATGAAGATTGATCTTACTTTGTTGGTCCTGACTCGAGCAGTAGATTGGACTGAATTATCTCTCCCTACAATACTAAAACATTAACTTTAAATACATRCCTTACAGAAATGGAAATAACTTCTATCTAAAGGGTATTGATTTAGTAGTTTTTAAGGTTTTTTGGGTTTTGCTGTTGGTTTGGGGTTTTTCTGGGGGGAGGGTGGTTTTGGTTTTTTTTCCTTTATTTTTAAAATTAAAACTTTGGCTGAGGTTCAGCAGAATTTTCGTTTTAGGTGTGAATACATCCAAAATAAGAAGACAGAAGAATACTCTGACACTGTGTATATGCTGTTAAACATAAGAGAGGGAGAGACRTGAGTCTTTGTGAGGCTAAGAGAAGACTGTCTTGCTGGTGTTTTTTTTGTTTTGGTTTCTTTTGCAGCCCAAACATTTTGGTATTTATAAATTATGAACTTCAGACTCCATTTTGCAAGATAGAAGAAGAGAGAAATGTTGATATATGGGGTGATTAAGGTGTGAGAGTCCAACTTGTCTGGTTGAAAGATACTGGATTCTGTTGAAGTAATAGGTAAGATACAAGCAGTTGAAACTGGTGCAGTCCTGGCCATTTCACTCTTTGGAAGCAGTCTGTACAGTCACCAACCCACCTAAAAGTTCCTACATCCCAACTTGGACAAACCTATTTAYGTTTGTCCAAAACAGAGGAAGGGAATGTAATAATACTTAACTAGCAGTAGTATGAGGATCAGCCTCAGCTCCTTGCTCTGTATTCCATGTCAGAATAGATGTGCCACAAATCTTCTGAGCTCCAGTTTGCCGAGTCCAGAAGTTGAGTGAAACAGAAAATGAGAGATTGGTATTTGAGTTATTGGAAAATTTACAATAATTTTGATAGCATTTTGTGTTAATGGACTTTCAGTACTCAAACATGATTAGTTGGACAAGAAAAGGGAGTTTTATTTATACAGCAATGCAGACTCATCTATTTAGCTATTTGTGGATGATTATCTTCATAGAAAGTTCTTTCTTAGCCACACACTTCAGTGGCATTTATGTATCACTGGAGAACATGAGCGATAAACAAAGTAAGTGTTCAGATTATTTATTCATCTCTGATTGCTATTTTGCAATTGAAAGCTTCTTACTCCATCTTGGAGATAACCAAAAATATTTTTATTTTTATACAGTAAGATATATTATACTTAGGGTCTTCATCAAATTAAGAAGTATAGAGTTCTTTTTGCAGTTGAATCTAATGGAAGAATAATTAGAGAAAACACATGGAGATGGTTGGAAGCACCAGATATAAACTCAAAAATAGCAGTCACTGACACTTTTTAAAACCCTCCCAAGTACAAGTAAATTTAATAGGAATGAAAGAATGCTGGTTAAACTGTGTTTGCACAACAATGATTATATGTGAAATTTATGTAATAAATAATAATAATCTCTGCAAAGATGAATTATGGTTAAGACCRTGCAGTTAATTTACATTACAGCATGATAATACTCTAGCATTTAATTCTGATTTATTCAGGTTTTAAAGAGGCTATTAGAATATCTTTAACAACTAATAAAATGTCATAGTGACCTCTAAACTTCATGTGGGTTTTTAATTTTTATCTCCGTATCTTATATATTTCATGATACCTCTTCAAATTGTCCAGAGGAAGGCAACCTGCTCAAGAATTTCCTATATTTATTTTGAAGGGCCTTTCCAAAATAGTACAGGGTGAATATTTTGTTCCTGTTTCTTAAGTTTTTCCTTTCCTTTTTTCTTTTTTTTTCAGCTCGGTGTCAGATTCACCTATATCAGCTTTAACTTCACCTCAATTCTCTTGCTGAGAAGAAAAGTCGTGTGTAAGACTTTCTGTGCTAAAGATTGTTCCTTACTATCAATCATTCAAGAGCAGCAAATACTAACCCATGCCCAGCCATAAAGTCACTGTAATGGGGAGTTTATGAGAAGTCAATCTGCCACGTCTTTGTAGGTTATAGAAAGTCTACATTTACTCCATCCATTCCAATCTACCTACCTGTCAGGTGCTAGGGGTTTCTGTGGGTAAGGCAGGCCCTAAAACTTTGTCTCTGTTCCATCACTTAGTTCATTCCTGAAAAAGGAGTAGCCATAAAACTATTTAAAACATATTATTATAGATAAAGGTATTTACCAAAAATAGAGCAGTGTTTACAAGCTCAATGGCTACCAAAGATGAATTTAGAGAGAAAGCTTCAGTCCAGACCAATATCTTTCTAAATTGAATAAGATTATTTCTTTCACATCTTCAAACTATGACAAATCTGTTTTGTATTCTGGATTTTCCATCTTCATTTATCCACAAGGGCTAATGGTACTAAACTGTAATGAAAATCACACCATATAGCTAAATGATCCAAAGCCCTTGGTACAGGAAAGTTATGACTCTGGTCTAGCAATTTGTTAGTTTTGAAAGGAATTGATTTTATGAGTTAGCATCAACATCACCAAGAACAGGTCTATGAGGTCTTCGTTATTTTCATCACTATGTAGCTTGATAAAATCTGTACTGAGTGTCTCTGTCAAACTCCAGACACCATGCTCTAGAGGTCAGAAGAAACATACTAGCCACATCTGAGATTAAACTAGCATGTTCCTTTTTGAAAATTCATTAGAATTCAAATGAAAAATCATTGATAAGTCAGGAGAGTGACACCCTAAAAGGTGGCATGTCCATGAGGCAGAGACTTAGAAAGGAAAATATAATCACAGATGATTTAAAACATTCTTAAAAGACTTCAAAATTTTTAAAAGTGTACTTTTATATATTACCCAAGCTAACATATATGAAAAAAAAAGAAGTAAGTACCTCTTAGATGATATAGGAATACATGTCAGTATTCCTAAGTGTCAGTGCGTGGGGGTGTGGGTGTATGTGTGTACATGCGTGGGTGTGCAGTTTAACACATATGCTGTTCAGAATTTGTCCTAGACTCAACTCTTATCCAGGATGATATTACCATTTTATGTTATCCTTTTGCTATTTAATTCCCATATTTAACAGAGCCCTCTGGAGAAGAAGAGTTCAAAAATATTTTTTTTTGTACATTGTTTGGCAGTTCTGCTACCTCTATGATTGCCATCTGTCATATTTTCTGTCAGGGTATTTCACAAGCTACAACAGCTGTTTGTGGAAATGGATGGTATGTGAGTGTTCTTAGGTGACAATAGTGAAAGGGGAAGATGAGACAAAGATGATTGCTATAGACAATACAGGATGACTAAATCCATTGTAAGAATTAATTCCCTTAACTATTCTGATAATTTGGTGTTGAGTTTTGGACCATACATGTATAAGGATTGAGATGTGCACAAATGTTGTGGGGAGGAATGAGGAACTGTCCTTTGTGTGTAAGGGGTGTAAGAGGAATATAATTGAAAACTGACAGTACAAAATAAGAATCATCTGAAAAGACTGTATTTGCAGAAATGCTTCTTGTCAAAGGTCAGGGATATTGTGGAATGGGATTTTTGTCAAATTTTAGGTACAGAATACATGCAATATAGAACTATATATATCACATGCACATTCTTGTACGAGATCAGTGATTATRTATCTTGGTTCACTTAATTTACCTATATAGCAGAGGGTATAATGAACCAGGTGGGTAGAACATATGATGTGTATTTGCAACACAGAAAATTTCTAATGGATTAACAAACAAACAAAAAGACAARCTAGCAATATACAAATGAGGAAAATCAAATCAAGAAATTATTGGTAATTCAGATTTTATTTTTACAGAAAAAAAAAGAAAGAAAATAAATAAAGTAATATTATTGTGGAAAATGTAAATAATACAATTAAAGCTGTTCTATACATACTTCCTAGTAAATATTCCTTCCTTTACTGTTATGCTCACCTTTGTATTTCCCTTCTGAAACCTAAGATAGAGTGTTTTAGTTTTGGGAAGAGTCACACCCAGCTGCTAGTATTGCTGATTCTCCACCAGAAGGGTGATTTTAATGACAGGGTTTCTTTTCCAGGAGTAATGTGATGTTGATGATTTCCTCTTCCTCGCTGAAGAGTTCAGTTGGTGACGTTTTTATGGTTTTTAAAATGCTTTTTCAAAGAAATCCAAAAATGAGGTTTGTGTTATTTTCCATAAGGTTTCAAGTGCACGTCAGCATTGACTGTACCACAAAACTTTATGCTTATCTTCAGATATTTGTACAGGGACATGCAGCAGCCTTATATGAGACTAAAGGTGCAGCTGACGTCTCCATAGGTCCGAATGAAGCTGGCATCACAGTATTACATTGCTACAGGCTGTTCATACAGCTCTTCAGACATATTTTACCATGTTACCATCTTCTGTTTCATCTAYTGACAAATACAATTCTGTACCTGGAGCACCTAGATCTAAATCAGGTTGAATACAAGGAATTTCCTTGTATTGTAGGTTATTTAAATCTTTTTATTTGAGGCACACACAGGATATTTGAAAAAAAATACACCAGTCACTTCATCTTTCTGGTTTGAACAATAGGTGAATGAATGAATGAATGAATGAATGAATGAATGAATGAATGAACGAATGAATGAGTGAATGAGTGAATGAATGAGTGAATGAGGAAGGTCTTATCTAAATTCAATATAATATAGTATAGATGCCATATAACATAATCAACAGCTGTAATTTATCAAAATTCAAAGCAAGGGTTTTTAGGGGTTTTGTTTGTTAGTTTTCTAATATAAAATAATTTACTTTTTATATATTAGCACATGTATAGCCTTAAGCTCATAATCATCCATTTGGAGTTGGAATTTAACAGCAACAGAACTAGCACTTTTATTTTGTGTCTGTGTTTTGGTGGACAGTCATCTCAGCCAACCATTACCAAGCTAAGGGACTAGTCCTATTAATTCAGTTTCAAAATAAAATCTATAATGAAAAGCATCAATGTGCTGTATTTTGTCTATGAATCAAGAAAATTTCTCATCAGATTTGTTAGGTAAGTCAGTCATGCTAAGATTTTTCTGCTCATATCCAAGACATAGAACTTTTAACRAGGTCACTTTTGACTTGAAAAATGCCTAGTACTGCAATTTTTAGATGGAACAATTCTAGTAGTAGTCAGGATCTCCTCTGTTCTCTCAGTTAAAACATAAAAGCAAAAAGAGTGATGCCCTGGATGAACGGATTATACAGACACTTCAAAATTCAAAACTATATCTTATACACAAGGTTTGTCAAAAACTTTAACTAGGTATTATTCTATTTCATTATGATATTGTATTCTAGCTCAGTGGGAATGAAATAAAACTATTATGGTGTTTTATTATATCTGAATTACTTTCTTATCTAAAAAGCTTTATTTCAAGCTTTTGATTTTTATTATTTATTTCAATACTGTATGCAAATGTTAAAAAAACTCTGCATTTTAACTGTAATTAACTGCATTCCCAGAGTGTTTGTTAAGTGATCATTCATTTAAGTTCTGATAACATGGCATACAGCATGAACATCTTTTATCCACTGAAATATTTCATCACACAACTATTACACTTTTAAAGGAATCAGCAGATAGACTTCAAATCTGCATGTCTCAAACATGAAATGTCAACTTGATTATTTATGAAAGTAGGAATGAGTGTATAGATTTAACAGCAATGAACACTTAGAGTTTAAAATGACTCAGTCACACATCTGTACTGTCAAGATAGCTATCCTAAACTTAGATCTCTAATTAGAATATTTATACATTCTGTTGCTCTTGGTTGCAAAAAGATTCTTTCTGGTATAGGCCTAATATAAAAATATCATATTGAGTCCCTGTTTTCCCACATAGAATTTCTGGATAGGTGCTTTCTTAGTTTATGACTCAAGGTGCACTAGAAAACAATGTAGATAAACAGCTGACAGCTATTGGATAGCGCATTAGTTTCTGATTTTATTTTCCAGGATGAAGGACAACTTCCYGAGATGTTTATTAATAAGAAAACAAGAATTTTTCCACCACCATCTGCACTAAACATTCAAAAATGCTCTACTAAAGTATTTATAGGACTCATGGACCAACTGGGACACAGTGTATCAACATACACATAGCTTAAAGTATATTTCTCTCTGGAGCAACAAGCTCTCTGCTGTATCAATACGGGCACACTGGCATGGATGAGAACAGAGTGCTACTAACCGTGATCATAGAACCAGAACCCAGCACTTGCTCTTGTTAAGCTTCATATTGTCCAGGATTGCCGAGCCCTCTGATTTGTCAAGATCTCTCTGCAGGGCCTCTCTGCCTTCAAAGGAGTCTACAGCTCCTCCCAATTTAGTGTCATCAGCAAACTTAGTATGCCTTCAAGTACAAGTCATTTATGAAGACATTGAAGAAAACTAGCCCTAAAATAGAGCCCTACAGGACCCTGGTAGTGACTGGTCACCAGTCTGATATAAATTTATTTACTATAGTCCTTTGTGCCCGACCTGTGAGCCAGTTGCTCACGCATCACATGATGTGTTTATTCAGCTGTGTGCTGGACATTTTGTCTAGAAGAGAGACTGTGAGCAACAATATCAAAAGCTTTACTGAAATCCAAAACTAATTAGATCAACTGGCTTCCTTTGATCAGCTAAGTGAGTAACCTTGTCATAAAGGAAATTAAGTTTTTCAAGCAGGACTTTCCCCTCAATGTATCCCCTCAATGTAATCCCAATGTATTTGTAAGTGCTTGCAAAACCAATTACCCATTGTGAGGATCAATTACAGCTGGAGCAGAGATGATGCCTTCAGTTTCAAAAGAAAAGGATCAGAGGGTGAGATCTGTAGGGCTAGAAATAAGATGAAGACACACAGTAAGTCATTTAACTCTTGCTGTATGCATAGATCTAATGTGGTTCATCTGCAGGAATTGCGATCCTAGCTAACTCTTCTGATCTAACATTGAAAGGTTTTGGTTTTTTGCTTTTTTTTTTCCCTTTTGGCTCTGCAGCTGCTTCTGGAAAGTAACAAATACCTCCTCTAGTACTATAATGCTACATAAGGAACCAGCAACAAAGAACACTGTTCAGTCGTCAGGGCATTAATGTTGTCTAATAAATTGTTCAAGAGGAAATAGAACCTTAGAAACTAGGTCTGTCCATCTGAAACTCTATATATTAATTTTGCTTCTTAATGAGAATTCCTGCTCATAGTCCTGCAAGGCTTCCTTCAAATACAGTACAAAAAAGAAGTACAGAGACACAGATTCAATTCTGTCAAGCACCCAAGAGAACACCTGAAATGTCAGACAGCAGAGCTGTGAGCCTTCAACTCCTTTCCTATCTACCTTTCCCCACTGCTTAGCCCTCCTCTGATTGTTGTGGTTTAACCCAGCAGGCAGATCCCTCACTCCCCACTCAATGGAATGGGGGAAAGAATCAGGAAAAAAACCCTAAATTTCATGGCTTGACATAAAAACAGTTTAATCAGACAGAATAAGAAAGGAAAACAATAACAACAAAACCAGCAACAATAGCAACATTTTTATTGTTGTTATTATTAATAATAATAATAACAACAACAAAAATAGTAATAATAGAATTTGAATATACAGAACAAGTGATGCACAATGCAATAGCTCACCACTCAATAACCAATGCCCAGCCAGCTTTCTCCATTGTTGTTATACTGAGCATGATGCCATTTGGTAAGGAATATGCCTTTGGCCAGTTTGGGTCAGCTGTCCTGGCTGTGTCTCCTCCCAGCTTCTTGTGCCCCCCAGACTCCTCACTGGTAGGGCCCTATGAGAAGCTGATGAATCCTTGACTGTTGCTGAGCAACAACTATAACATCAGTGTGTTATCAACATTCTCATCTTAAATCCAAAACACAGCACTGTACCAGCTACTAATAAGAAAATTAACTCAGACAAAATCGGGACAGTGCTACTATCCCATCCACTTAGTTGCTTCAATGACAGAACTTGGCTGTAGGTTAGGAATTGAACCATAAGACTAGAAAGGTCAATAATAATTGTAGCTAGACAATTTTCTTAAAAGAAAAAAAAAATAGAGTCTGAAAAACAACAAAAAAGAAACATTCATGCCAATAGTCTTAGCAACATAACAAAATTTAGGAAAAATATATGTTAAAATACAATGAAATCAGAATTGTTTCAATAATTGCTTTTTTAGAATGTTTTAGCAAGAGGCTACAGGCATTATTGAAAAAAATTATCCTTAATTTTTTTTTTATGCTATTTTTCACCTGAAAGAAGATCACTGAAACAAAAAGAATGAAAGAGAAGCAAATAAAACCAAACCAACRTGCCCCTCCCCCAGCAACAAGCACTCAAGTAATGCTAAGGAGTCAGYATAAGTTTTTAGGTAAGTGTTTAAATTGAATGAATAATCTTAATTTGGAATTGAATAAATGCCAATAAGGTTAAAACCAGATGAATATCTGGACAATGAGAAGTCTTACATACAAACACTTTGAAATCAAAGACATTATATTTTAGTTGTTTTGCTTGTTTTAATGGTAAGCACTGATTTATAAACGTCAGAAAAATATTRTAAAGAAGATGCCAGGATTTCAATAGACAGAATAAAGCACAGCATAYTAATACTGGCCCAGTATGAATTTTCTTTCCTAATTTTCTGATTAATTCTATTTAGTTCACAATCTCAGAATGGTAAAGCTCGGGCAGAAAGACGAATGATAGGTACCTATGATGGTTTCCAAATCTAGGTATCAGATCARGATCACAGAGGCTGCAGATACGTAATCTAAATTAAAACTAAACAACCTTATTAATTCCCCTCTGCTCATGCAACTGAAGTGGTCAATCTAGTGTCTGAAAATATGGGGTTTTAAAATAATTTTTCTTTGATATTTCATTCCACTATCTCTGAGGTTTAAGAGTATTTGGAAAGAAAAGCAAGAATTATGGTATCTGTGTGCCAGTTTAGAATTTTGCACTGGGAGTATTCTCGACTGGCTGTTTACAGTGCTAATCTGTACAAAACAACCATAACAGATCTAAAGTCTTGACTCTTTGTGCAAACAAAATCTTTTCCTCCCCTGACTATTGAGCAAGCAACATTAGAAATCAAGATATACATCTGAATGTCTATGTATGTGTAAAGTCTATAAATTTTTTTCTCCTCAAAGAAAGATTTTTTTTTTTCCTGGGAGAATTACATGACAAGTTTTAAATTTTGAGTAGAAATTAGGCAGGTAAAAATTTCTTAGATTAAAATTAACCTACTCCAAGTGCTATATAAACAAAAGCATTTTACTAGCTAAGTCTCTCACTTAAGATTATACATATTTTTCTCTTTTTAAGAGTCTAAACTTCACATATGATGTCAGTCTAAGGACATGATTAATTTTTCTGATTTGAAATGTCTTATGTCCCTAAATCCAAGTTATTTGTCCATGCTTTTATTTRTGGCCACAGGAAGCACCTATAAGAATGAGTCATCTGATCAAATTTAGAGGTCAGTTTTAGGATGTTGTAATTGCCTTSTGGAGGCACCTATCTATCTTTCTCAATTACAGTCTACTTATCTTAGCTGTCTGTCTCTGACAGGAGCCTGTTACAGAATGAGGCCTAAAAAAGTCCTGTCAGATTCTAGCAATTAGTAGAAACTGATTTTTTTTCCTGGCAATTAGCAGACACTGCAGTTTTCAACAGACCTTTTATTTTCTTCATTTTTAAAAATGTTTACAAGTCTTTATAAGTGAGCATTTATATCTTTAAAACATACATTCATATTTTAGAATTATAAAATCTCTTGAGTTCTATAGTTTCCTCCAGTTTTCACTGTACTAATGTGACAGAGGACAAGTTATTTTTAACCTGTCATTGAATCAGAAAAGTGTGCTTTCTGCTCATGGATTTTTTTTCTAAAGATAAACCTTATTACGAAAGAAACTATTCTGGAAAAATAAGTTACAATGTAACAGTGAGTTTTGTTACATATTAAAGAGCTATAGTTCACAATTTTTGCATGCTCTATTCAGTGTGGGGAACCACCAGTCAAAGAATCTGAAGGCAGTCAGGTTGCTTATTGCTACACTTCAGTAGATCTATTTCTTTTATCATAAGTACCTACAGCAATCTGTCCACAGCAGGCAGAATTTCGGTACAGGCTGTTTTATTCCTACTTAGAATCATGGTTTGGGTTGGAAAGGACCTTAAAGATCACTAGTTCCAACCCCTCTGCCATGGGCAGAGACACGTTCCACCAGACCAGGCAGCTCAAAGCTCCATCCAGCCTCGCCCTTCACACTGCCTGGGCTGCAGTAYTGGCAGCTTCTCTGGGCATTTTCCAGGGAAGGATATCCCTTTCTCGGCCTTCTTTTTCGTCTCTTTGCTACAAACGCCACACTGCAGCAGCTCTCCMCAAGAGCCCTGTCAGCACCCTGCCCGTACCTCTCCCTGCTGCTGTGCCCTCAGCCCAGCCCACTCAGGGCCCTGCTCGTCCCTGCCCACCCACAGGAGGGTGCATTCACACCTGCGTACCTCCAGACCCTGCTGCCCACGGGTGGTACAGGCTCYTGTGTTCCAGCCATCCTCCCTGGGTTCTCTGCTTGTTCAGAGCTGGACTGATGGCACGTAGCAGGAGAAAGCTATGCCAGTGAGATACRACTGAGAGATTTTGCAAGCACCAGGTGAGGACAGGCAGCAAGCCAAAATATGGTCGGGCTTGTGTGAGTCATGTTGCTGTGCAATGACACTGAGTGTCCCTTGATCTTCCTGGTGGAATTGAACTGTCACCACAGAGAAGCTGGGGGGAAAAAAAACAACAAACAAAAGAAGATGGATGAGCCAGTCCAAATTACAGCCTGGCCTCAAGAAGAATGTGGGCTGAATTTATACCACTCCTTCCACATCCACAGCTCCTCYTGGATGTCTTACTCCTGTTTTTATTGCTTTGGAGGGAAAGAAATGTTCTGAGAGAAGGAAATGCTGCTGAGAGTTCACTTCTCACCCCACAAGGGGTTAAAAGGTCAAGATTTCCACTTGCTGGGGCAGCAGGCATTTCAGTGTCACTGGTGTGTACTGGTGGGTTGAGAGCTGTATTCCACCCTCCCCCAGTGTACACTGCTGCCACTGGGCAGCTGTGCTGCAGCATGCTCCAAGTTAGGCTGGATTTGTGTCTCCAGGGAAGCTTTGTCATCTACCATGCAGACCAAAACATGTTCCAGAAGCTCTCAGCATATCCCTGTTGCTGCCCTGCCTGAGCACATGGACAAGGCAGTGGTTCTCCTGGGCACAGGTAGCCTCTCCACTGTGTCCTCTGGAGCCACCCTCCCACCCCAGCACCTACCTGCACCACAGCCATTTCCGTTCTCTGAGCACCCTCAGGATTGTGTTTGCTGAGCACCCTGAGCCAGGATCATACCTGGACTGTCCTTATGAGGGGACTGCCATTCCCTGGGGAGGTCACAGCCTGTGAATTCTGAGTACCCAGGAGAACAACCAGCRATATTTTTTCCCCAAGTGGGCTGTCGGTGGCAGCAATACTGCCTGGGTTCTGAGATTATGAAGAAGAGTTCTGATTTACTGAGTTCATTAGCTACTGAAAAACAAACTTTGATTACTGTGTTTTATTATTCTACTTTCTGGTTTCCAACTACTATGTGAAATAACTTCCCAAAATGCAATGGACATTTCTTCCACATATGTACAAAAAAATTACTTTTTTTGTTACACTCTGGCTTTTTCAAGGTGACTACAGAAAGTACACAGACAAACCTGGTAAAAATGAAAAACAAAACATAAGAATAGAAAACAGTAATACAAGAAAATARGGAGTTCAAATTGTTTCCATTCCAATTTCACCCTGAAGTAAAATACATTTTCGTCAAAGGAATCTTCTGCCTCTAAGCAAGTGCAGCATTTGGTATTGTTATAGCAATTAAAGCACAGATCTACTCACGTAAGGAATGGACTTTAAATTAGAATTCTATATTCAAAAGCTCATAGCTGTGTAGTTTAGAGAGAAGTTGCAACTAATATCCTACTTTTGTCTGAAAGGAAGTCTTATTTTCCACAGTACAAAAATTAATTTTCCAGTGAAGATGACTCATAAAGTGCATCCAGAAAAGACACACCTCCTCACCTTCAAAATTAAGCAACCAACAAAGTAAATAAAGAGAAAAGAGATCCATGAAGGCTGCACACATTGGTTGCTCTTTGTATTTCCATTCTGATTAATCAGTAGATTCTAACCATCCTTTAAATCCAGAATTTGCACTAAATAAACACCCGCCACTAAAATGAAAGTGTTCCTCTAGAAATGAAAAATAAAGCCAGCAGGGTTAGGAAAAGTAGAATCTACTTGAAATAATTCATACCAAAATAGCAATTGATCTTGCTTTTTACATCCCATGATTCCACTTTACAAAAGAGGACTATTATCTGAGAAGATGGGTAGACTGTTGATAAATGTATCTTTTCTACATTAAGGTTGAGAAGGTTTTAATAGTAATTAAGAGTATTTGAAAGGTAGCTCCTAGAAACACTTCTAAAATCACAGCTCTATTGTGCCTGTTACTGTACTATTATACGGAGCAAAATGCGATGCAGAAGCTGGACACAGCAAGTATCTCAAGTCCCTTGTAAAGAATCTGATTTTTCAGCAATCACATCTGAAGTGTAGGTGATGAMACAGAAGTATTTTTGCTGTTTTCTCTTGGGAAGAGAATGCTTTTGCTACCCTTCATTTGTAAAAGTAGTATTTAACATTCAAATGCAATATCCTAACTAAATTTTATAAACGGGTTTTGGATACATCCAATAGTAAAGCTGCAAATTTTCTGTATTTACCTGTTCAATACATTATCACAATTTGTGAAATAATATTTAAGTAAAATGAACTGTACTAAAACAATATATTATCATGCAAAAAAGGAAGTATTTTTGTTGAGTTGCCAAATACTTAGGAAAAACTTGTCTTTAAGTTGCCTCTGAATCATCTTCAGCAACAATAAAAGCTTAGAAACATGCTGCGGTTTTGGTACTTTTAATTATTTTTACACTTAAGTTAAAGGAAAATTAGTTTAAGGCATAGCATGACATGCAGACTTCCAAAATAAAGCAAGAGTGGTGAGGGTATAACTTATTTGGGTCTCCGCTTCACTAAGGAATTAAATACATGACATTTCTAATAATATAAGACTTATTTCTGAATTTGGTGAAGAGACAGTAATATTGATCTATAAGAACTATTGAAATTGAGATAACTTGTATTTGAAATTAAAGGATTAAAGTGCAGGATGCTGTACTGCATGCATATTTTACCTATACCTGACATGTATCTGTTGATAGGGCTGTTCCTGGTAGTTTTATTTAGTTGATTATTTTTATGACTCAGTGTAAATACAAATTATTTTTCCAGTGTGATTTGTGCTAAAGAGAGAGCAGCATTCTGGAACTCTTAGGCATGTAAACACAGCAGAACAAGTAGAGTATGATGCACTACTAACTAAGCATGAAAAAGCCCATTCTGATACAGATTTGACAAATATTTTTCTCTTATGCCCTTTGGAAAGTAACCTTTTGGAGAAAGTTGTTTAATATTCTGAAAATCCAGGCTTTGATGCCTCTTCTAGATTTCTATAACCTGTCTGCTTGTTTCCATCACCATTATTACCTTAGTGCTAAGCAAAATACCTGCTTTTCAAATGCATAAAAATTACCACATTTTGTTGAAGTCCATGTTACAGTAGCTACTACTTCAGAGTTTTTTCTAAAAATGAGGTTCTGTTTGCACACAATAATTATACCTGAGTCCGTAAAACATTGCATATGGCTTCTCTTATTACAAAGTTTTCTATAAATTAATGGTTATAATTTAACTAGGTCTGTTTTCCATGGTTGGTTGTTTTTTTTTTTTTTGAAGGCAAATATTCAGACGTGTTGAAAATTAAAGGGAAGGAAGAGGAAACGGAAGGGGGAGAAACTCAGGCAAGGGAAGTTAAAGTAGAAGGAGAAGATTAGAAGCGGGAAGGCAACAGGAGGGGGGAGATCAATGGAGGGAAGGAAAACAAAAGAAAAAAGGCAAAAGAGAGAGAAAAAAAGTAAACAAATAAGAAATTTGAGCTTGGATGATGGATAAATTGAGTAGGAAGCTGTGAGATATTTTTCCAGGAAAGTAAGATGCTCAATGTGATAAGTGGAGTTCTTCAATCAGTAACAATGCCAGCTGCACTACTAAATATTCACTTAGAACAGACATTCTGAAGTGGGCAAGTCAGTTTTGAATGCTAAACAATCCTACAGCTGCTCTTTGCCTTTCTTTTGCATTAAAAATCATGCTTTTTTGAGAGAAAATTAATATTTCATACACCAGTGTTTTTCTATCATGAATGAAGCCATTTTTCTTTTCTGTGGCAAGGTGAAGGGCTAAAAGTCTTTCAGTATGTTCCCTTTCTCTACTGACAGACTCAGTTATGACTGGAAAGTATTGCACTGAAGGTATTTTTTGTCAGGTGCTGAGAGTTTCATTTTTATTTACATGATGCATTACTTTTTGCCCACTTCAGACGCTTCACCTGGCACCTAACACCAGCTCCAAAAGAGATATTTATCAAATTGGCAGCTGGTAAAAAGAAGAGACTTTTTCTTATCATCTTTGTCCTCTCTCTTGCTCAGATCTCCCCTAAGGCCCACGCAGTATCCTCCAATCTTGTGAAGATTTTTGGAGGCTTGACTATTACTGGACACTTGGATATATTTCTGTTAACTGTTAATTACTGGTGTTTAGAAAATAATTTGTGACCTGGAAATCCAAATAATAGGATCAGTGACTCCGACATCACTTACAAACCATCTAGGGACCCGATTCAGTCATCTAAACACAGTTTCCGAGCTCATCTGAGATGCCCTAAAACTCATTCTCCATAAAGACACAGGTCTCCTATGGAAGCTGTGTCCAATATGCTAGCCCCATGCAAGCATTCTGCAAAGACAGCATATTTCATAGCAGTGGGCATGTTGCTCTGATGGGAATAACTACAAAAATACACTTTCTGTATACTAGTGGATCCTCTTTGTCTAAAATAGACATTCTTACAATAAACTGTATTAATGAAAAGAAAGGAACATCCTAATATGAGTATGCCTATATAGAAATATATGCAGAAGAATAATAATGCATATAAGGTTAACTGGGCTTTTAGAATAGATTCTCTCATTTAAGTGATACTGCAAAAATGAAGACCCTGTGTGCTTTAATGGAAAATCAAGTACTGATGTCTGTAAGCCCCAGAAGTGTGATTTTACTAGCAGTAGCAGGAATAAAAGCATAGCTGTTTGCAACTTGCGAATGTGGGATGTGCTTCAGTAAAAACTAATAAACGGATGGAAATACAAAGTTTTGGTTTTTAAGAAGCAGTCATGAAGACATAATACAATATATTGGAACTGAAATCTGTCCATACCATTTCTGATTTTTTCTGCAATAATAATTAGACAGAAGATATCACTGCCATTATTGAATTTTAGAATGCTCTGCCCTTTGAGAATCTTACACATGCAGGAAGCTTCCTAAGCCACCTCACTCAAACAGTGCCATCTAAATGCAAGATGTCAGCATCAGATCAGCATCCCCTAACCTGGTGCATAAATTAACATGGTTTCAGTGCTTGGAATTCCTCTGGGGCAGATTTTAGCTGTGAGGGAAATCCTACTTTCACAGTTACCATAATTTGTTTTCCTTATATTTTGATTGCTTCTTTAATAACAGTAAAAAAAGAAAAATAATAATAAAATCGTATTTTGACAGATGTGTCAGAGAAAAGATATCTTCAATGGTGCACCTTCAGAGCTGAGCTACTGTCAAGGTGACAGAAGAAAGCAAACAGCACCACAGACTGTGCTGTACCTGCTTTTTAGCTGAGCAGAAAACTACATCATACAGCATTTTTCTGACAGCAATTTTCTGACTTGCTTCTGAATGGACTTAAAACAACTACAGTAAATAGTCATATAAATAAGTATTTAGACAGTTTCAGACATATACATTGTCATAACTTACATATTGTTTTATATTTGCTCCATCATTTCTACAAGTATGGATGCTAGAAAAGCAGCACGTGAAAATGGTCATGTGAATTGCTGRATGCCTTAGAACAGAAGGTAAGCACGATGCAAACAGTGTGGGTGCAGCTGTGGTCAAATCTTTTGTAGAGTCTAAATAGGGAAATTTGCTTGCATTTTCTTCTCCTAAAATCTTTTGCCTTTTTGCGTTTAAAAGGACAAGACCATGTGTTAAGCTAAACACATTTTATTAGTTTTGGAAGGCTGCTGTGCTTCAGCCATTGCTACTGAACAAGGGCTACTTTTGCAGAAACAGGAAATGTAAACCAACAGAAGTTATTTTGTTAAGCAAAACAAGTGAAAATAGTGACCAAGCATCCTGACACAGGTATTCCAGCATTTTTGTTTCTTTGGGCCCRTTGTAGGTTGGTTCTAAGCAGTGCAACATTTGATGCATTCTGAAAAGGCAAACATGATGCCCCAAATCTTGTTCTGGATCCAAGGAACACACCAGATGGAGCTACAAATGGCAGACTGTAAAGGGCTCTACTACGAATCCTGACATTCCTTCTGGTGTTGTGTACACCAAGAGGATTAGGGTGCCCACAGCAGCCGCAGACCCCTCAGTCTGAGGTCCTGCCCATGGCTCTGGGGGTGCATTTTTCCCCCTCTCCCCCAACTGGCTATACCCTGGAACCCCACACTGTGACACAGTCATGTTGTTCCCCTCTCCCAAGGGTCTGAAGCTCCCATTGGAGCGACACCTATACCCATGCCACAAGTCTTGCCATCTTTGGTTTTGGTGTAATTCAAAGAACAGAATCCCATTCAAGCAGTGAATGCTCTTTCCTACAACCTTTGTGGCCCCTTGTAAAGCCCTATATATACTATATAACCCTGTAAAAGCAAAGAAAAATCAGAAAAAAGAAAAAATCAAGGCTGCTTTTAAGGAGGATATGTACATACAAAGAGATGCTGCAGATCAGTAAACCTGTTAGGAGGGAAACACAAGCCTTTTTTATCCAGTACCAGTGCAAAGAAGACCAGGGCTCTGAGAATGCAACAAGGCAGATCAGTTTGCTGCACTCTTGGTGGATCCATCTAGTTTGATACATTTGGCACTTGGCAGTGTTATGCTATAGCCTGCTCATCCCACTGTGTTAACAAGATAGAAACCTGTTGGTGGTTCTTCCAGTTACTTATTAGGGCAATCAAGGTGTCAGCTGATGTATGCTGTGGTTGAATGACCATCTGTTCAGGAGTAAACAAGTCACTTGAACACGGGAATAAACATCGAGAAGCTTCTCTGTGTTATGGCTTCTGCAGTAAACCCTGCCACACAAAATGCAATCACCGTTTCAGACATTTCAAGATACCAGGCTGGCAACAGCTTTAGATATCCTGAATTTACCTGCATAGAATCACATCCTGAAGCAATTGGGTGTTTTGTGAGAGAAATGCTGGTGATTTCGCTGGACAAACTCCTTCACAGATGGCGCATATTTAGCTACATTTATGCAGTTGATTGCCCCAGGATAGATTTTGTGCCAGCACTCTTGCTCCCTGAGGATGTGGTTTTATTTTAGTGTTTTTATTTTTCTGGGTAGCTCTTGGAAACTGGTGTTACTTACTCTAGGACCAAAAGCTTGGAGAACTGACTAAACTCCATGGTGTTCCTTGAAAACTGGAAAATGTAAGAGCTGTAAATAATTGCTGTGGGTTATTATGACAGTATTTTTTTATAAATTTGAAACAAACAGACCATAGCTTTCCTGTTTTTATAAAACTCTGTGGCTTCAATTTTTTTTTGTCTGTAAATTGTCTAAAACCCCCCAAAATTTTATGGGTTTTCACAGATGTATGTAAAACAATTATTGCTAATAAAAAAGAATGTGTTTAGGTAGAAGATGATCAGTTATATTTAATTCTGCTCTTTTATATAATGTGAACTACATTCCACAGAAGAAAATAATTTCAAATTGAGTGATCAAAATGTTCCATTCCATTTCAAAAGGGAACACACTGACATTGAAATGCTCCACTTAAAGAAATTATCAAAATAGTCATATATCCTAAGACACATTTGGCACAAGCCACTCTTTTCAAACCCCTTTGTAATCTTCCTAGACTTCCATTTTAGTCACAGACTACTTATTTTAAATGTRAAACTTATCTTTAATTTGAGTATGCTGGACACACAGTTTGTCCACCTAGATAAAGATTTTCTGTTTTCCTAGACTATGTTTTGTCTCAGTACCTTTTTCTTTCCAGACAGGGACAAACCTCTCATTTAATCTGGATTCAGATGGAGTATTTATTATTCATGACAGTATAGCATTGCTGGGATTCATGATAGGACAGAATTAAGGTTTGACAGTCCATATTCCCACATCATCCTCTCTCCCTCCCTCCTTCCTAAGCTCATTGTTAACTCTGAAACTCATGGGCCTGTGCCTGCAAGTTAAGACATTTTTTAATGTCTTCATTAAAAGACATTTAAATGAAGTCATTAACACAACAGGAAAACTGCTACCTTGAGTAACCAGTCCTACTGCAATAACTGTTTTTCAAGTATACGTGTTTAGAACATGTTAATTCTTGGTTTCCTACTAAAGTTTTTGGGGTTTTTTGGGGGGAGAGGGAGCAAGTAGAAAAGATACTTTTTCCTTTTTAAATCAAAGTATTCTATAAAAGAAATTATGACATATTAATAAGGATTTAAAATTATTGCTGTAAAGACAGGAACTTAGTCATAGTCTTTCTAGAAACTGATTGCTGTTATGCTTTGTTACACTTGGTTTCTATAGTTTTCCTTGCTTCTTTTCCGAGTACAGTGCCATATTCTAACTATTGACAGAGCATGTTATTTGGATGCCTAGAACTTGTTCCCTCTGTATCATTCCTTTCCTTTCCAAGTCCCTGTTCCAACTTCACCATCTCTTCACCTCATACTATAACTTCACAAATGCAGTCCTCACAAATTCCTCTAGTTCCTTAAGGCTGCTGCGCCTTGAAAGTCAGAAGGAAGCTGCAGCTTGAACCAGCCAGTGGTTACAGTGGGTTCTTTTAGCCTTCAAGAACTACAATCTCCTGTTTCACTTTGTGTTGTCACCGCTTCATTTCCCTCAACAGCCCATTTTTTTCCTTTCACCAAGACTTCTCACAGCTTCTCTTTCAATAACCTGATGTCAATGGCAGCCTGTAGATGCCAGAAGTGTGGGGCAAGAGGGGGAAAATGCCGTGGTAAGTCTGAGATATTTATTTTCACAGAAACAGAGATAGTAAGAGATAATGAAGTATACTTTTATTCGTTATGTATTTTCATGAAAATTCTGTTTTAGATATCCCTTTCTTTTCTTTGCTACTTCTCTTGCCTTATGTGCATTGTTTTGAGATGCTAGAGTACTAAGTACTGAAACATCTGTCTTCACAGATAAAAATTGAAATATGACTGCTCCCTGCCTCCTTTTTACTTCTGAAATGGTATGCAGAGAAAGAACAGGGAAAAAGCAAAGGTCTTTTACATCAGTTACATTTTGTCCTGCCATATTTTCCCCTCTTCTTGCAAAAGCCTAGAGACTGGGACGCATCAGGCACAGCATCACCAGCTGGGCAGAGGAGGTGATCATCCTGCTCTGCTCTGCACTGGTGCGATTTCACCTTGACTAYTGTGTGCAGTTTTGGGCACCACAATATAAGAAAGACATAAAGCTATTAGAGAACATCCAAAGGGGGTCCATGAAGAAAGTGAAGGGTCTGAAGGGGAAGCCATATGAGGAGCAGCTGAGGTCATTTGATCTGTTCAGCCTGGAGGAGACTGGAGGGAGACCTCATTTCAGTCTACAGCTTCCTCGTGAGGGGAAGAAGAAGGGCAGATGCCCATCTCTTCTCCCTCGTGACAAGTGATAGGACTCAAAAATGCTGTGAAGCTGAGTCAGGAGAGGTTTAGGCTGGATATCAGGAAAAGGCTTTTCACCCAGGAGGTGGCTGGGCACTGGAACAGACTCCCCAGGGAAGTGGTCACAGCACCACCCTGTCTGAGTTCAACAAGTATTTGGACAACACTCTCGGGCACATGGTGTGACTTTTGGAGTGTCTGCACAGGGCCAGGAGTTGGACTTGATGATCCTGATGGATGCCTTCCAAGTCGGCATATTCTATGATCTTATGACTCCTGTTCAGAAGCTATAACCATCAGAGACTAGGAAAATGTGAATTCTGATTTTAATTCTAAAACTAAAGTTTTAATGATGGAAGATATATGTTTGTTTTTTAATTCAGCTTGCCCATCTCTTAAGATAACTAATTTTTCAAATACTAACTGCATTTGTGAATCCTTCTTCCCTATCTTTTCCCTCCTATGCTCTCTGGAGATGTTTTTGTCTACCCCAGTGGCAATAAGTAGATAAAAGAAGCAAGGATGGCAATATAAGATGACAACTCTCAGGTTCATATTTGGAAACAAAAATAGTAAATTTCATTTTTGATGGTGATGGAACACGAGTTGCAGAGATTCTTCATTCTCAAATAATCTTTCTATTGACTTAATTCACACTGAAGCAGAACAGCAAGGCACACTGGGCCCAATGCATTTGTAAAATACCATAGACTGACTGTTACGATCTGCTCTMATCRCAGGAGAGAATTCTCTGTGAATAAAGAGAAGACTCCTGAAGGTTCAAATATACCTTAAAACAGATCAAAGCCAAACGAGGCTAAACGTTGGTACCAAAAAAATGGATGTATTTTATTTAACAGTAAGTGAGAGGGAGAGAAAGAAGGAGAAAGAAAGAAATAGAAAAAAGAGGTGTGTGGAGGGTGGGAAGGGGACAGGAAGAGTGACAGAGGTTAGGTGGAAACATCACCCCTCTGTCGGTCCCAACGTCTCGTTGATCCCTACATCTGGTCTTCTTGGSGGTGAGGGTCCCCGTCACTACTGCTGAAGCATAGAATCCATGGATTAGTATATGCTTGGAAACGCCCAGGTACCACCCCTGAGGGGGCCAGCTTAACACTGTCCCTTACAAAACTGTGGGTCTGTTGTATCATTTTGCAGCACGTGCCGTGCTCTGGTGCAGGGTCTGGGGACCCCTTTGGGGGGCCTTTTGATGGGCCGTGACACCCCYTCTGCTGCCCCTTCACGTGCATGTCCCATAGATGTAGCTTTTCCCGGAGTGGGGGGCCTCCTGCAGCTGCACAGCAGAGGGTGGGCGTTCCTCTAACCAGAGGCTTTTTTTGCCACACACACCCAAAACTCTCCTCATCCCCCCTGGGTTGGGGGACTCTGTGCAAACCTGGCAGCAGATAAGCSTGGGGCTAAGGCCTCCACCCCGAAGCTGCTGGGCGTGATGGTCCTGTGAAGGCATCCTTTTCCCCCAGCCCAGACCTAAGAATGGTGTCATTTTTATCCTGTCTCAAATCAACTCACAGTCCAGAGCCTCAGCCCAGAAAGCCCATTCAGGGTGGCAGCAGTCTTCAGTGTAGTTTTTGTTAGAGTTTTGCTGCAACAGCAAAAAGTCTTTCATAAGAATGTTTAAGCCATAAACCATAAGACTTCAGTCTCTCACACTGACAAAATGCTGAATAGTAGCAGTCCATGATGAGGYGACTCCAAGCACTTCTAAAGAATACACGAAATTCTGTTAAGTTAATGGCTGTTCTAAGCTTGCAGTGAAAGAAATATGATCAAAAGTGAGCTAAATCCTTACCTTTGTAAATCTGCCACCCTACTGATACAGTTGTAGCATTCTACTTTGCTGCAGCAGTTGTAGTGTTTGTCCACTCTSAAATGTGATGAGTCTATTGAAAATGAAGTCAATCAAGGAATAAGACAAGGCGAAGCAAGTACCTTATATTTTTTGAGTTTTGTTTATTAATTTGGGGTTTTTTGAGGGGGTTTGCATCTGTTTCAAGACTACCATATTCTTTTAGAGATATAGCCTTGAACAAAAAGCAAAAGGCAACATTAGCCACTGCAACAGAGTCACAGGCTACAATGAAGAAATATTGCACTGCAGATAACATAAATTATAGGTGCTGCTAATTCTGTGTGACATTCACTCAGTGCTGTGATAAATAGTGAACAACTCTGCATCTGACAGATTTGGTGTGTTCTCAAACACTTAAGAACTTTCAGTTTCATATCCAGTTCCAAATGCTTTAGATGAGTGTGGTGGGTTGACCCTGGCTGGACACCAGGTACCCACCAAGGCCACTCTATCACTCCCACTTACAACTGGACAGGGGAGAGAAAATGTAATGAAGGGTTCATGGGTTGAGATAAGATCCATGAGAGGTCATTCACCAAATACCATCACAGGCAAAAAAGATTTGAATTGTGGATATCAATTGAATTTATTAACAACAAAATCAGAGCAGGATAATGAGAAGTAAAATAAATTTTACAAATACCTTCCCCCCCACCCATGCCTCCTTCCCAAGCTCTATCTCCTCCCCTCCAGTAGCACAGGGAGATGGGAAATGTGGGTTATGATCAGTTCATCACAGGTTGTTCCTGCTGCTGCTCAGGGAGAGAAGTCCTTTTCCTGCTGCAGCATGGCGTTCCTCCCAGCAGAGACAGTCCTCCATGGAATTCTCCAACAGGAGTCCATCCCATGGGCAACAGTTCTTCACAAACTGCTGCTATGTGGGTCACTCTTCCATGGGGTGCTGTCCTTAAAAGGACAGGCTGTTTCAGAGTGGGTCCCCCTTGTGGTCACAGGTCCTGGCAGGGAACCAGCTCCAGGGTGGGCTCCTACCGCTGTGGTCTGCAGGTCCCTACCAGGAGCCTTCTCCAGCACAGCCCTTTCTTGGGCATACACCTGCTCTGGCTTGGGTCTCCAAGTGGATCTCTGCATCACCATGAACCTCCATGGGCTGCAGGGGCACAGCTGCTTCACCATGGTCTGCATCATGAGCTGGAGGGGAATCTCAGCTTTGGCACACGGAGCACCTCCTACCCCTCCTTCTCCACTGACCTTGGTGTTTGCAGAGTTGTTCCTGTGGTGCTACATAAATTGTATGCCATCAGGTAATATGCTTAGTCTTTCAACAGGGCTCCTACAAGAGCACTTCAAACTGAATATTCAGGCATGGTTTCTGCACAATAGACCTAGAAATTATTTCTATGGGAATAATAGCTCCTATGGCACTCCTGAGCTGAACATTATAGGCTTGCTGTAAGCCTCTACCATGGCACTGCACTCAAACTCCAACATGGACTCCATCAGTTGCACCCTGTACCACACTGGCACAGTTTCCTCAGTTGTAGCCTGAACTCTTCTGGCTCTCACTGACATTTAAGCTGCAATAACTATTTTTCACACAGTGATACTTGTTTCTAATTCCTTCACATAATTTTTAATCTTACAATTACATAGAATCTTACATAGTTTTATATTCTACTTCTTAAAAAATGCTTGAACAAATTATTGTAACATATATGTATTATTGTTACTTTTTCTGTAGAAAGCTGAACACATTTTTTTCTAATTCTAATCCAGCTATTAAAGTTAGAAGAATATACTTGCTAACATATTAAAATACGTGTGAAAATTAGATTGACTTATCATGAAGTTTGGCCTTTGAGTTAGTCATGAACCATCGGTGTGATTGAAGCAGGTGTCTGTGAGTAGTGAGTCAGAGAACTCCAAAGATTTCCACATAGCATTTT
This sequence comes from Amblyornis subalaris, assembly GCA_018881555.1. Classification (NCBI taxonomy): domain Eukaryota; kingdom Metazoa; phylum Chordata; class Aves; order Passeriformes; family Ptilonorhynchidae; genus Amblyornis; species Amblyornis subalaris. Next base: position 1,230,433 of record JACAXG010000112.1, on the reverse strand, counting down.
GGTGAACTGGTTTAAAGCAGGTGAAGATCTGGTTCAGTGCACGAAATCACAAATTGTGAGCTATATCTCTCATTTATTCTTATACCTTTACTCTTTTTTGCAATGTGTGCTGTCAGTATTTGCATGTGCACAGTCATCCTTTGTTTAGTGATCATCTAGTCACTAGCTCATCCAAGTGTATATATATATATATCTATATATAAAACACCTATGTGGTAAAGTAGCTAAGATAGAATTAGCATTACTTTATTTTAGATAGTGAAAAATAAGAACAAAACAAAACCTGAATTCCCTCCATCCCCTTCTTCCCAGTATCATCTTTACTCCTGACTCGTTTAACTGCTCCCTCTCCCCTGAGCAGTGCAGGGAGGACTGGGAATGGGGGTTATGGTCAGCTCATTACACTTTTTTTTTTTAGCTGTTTTTTCCTCTTCACACACTTTCCTTGCTCCAGCCTGGCATCCCCACCATGGGAGACAGTTCCCCARAAACTTCTCCAATGTAAGGCCTTCCCACAGGATGCAGTTCTTCATGAACTGCTCCAGCATGGGTTCCTTTCATGGGGTAGAGTCCTTCAGGGACAGACTGTTCCAGTGTGGGTCCCCAGGTCCTGCTCTGCTGTGGGATCTCCATGGGGTCACAGTGTCCTTTGGGCACATGCTCCAGTGTGTGATCCTCCATGGGCTGCAGGTGAGTATCTGCTCCACCAGGGACCTCCATGGATGGCAGGTGAACAGCCTACCTCACCATGGGCTGCAGGGGAATATCTGTTCTGTCTGCTGTAGCATCTCTTCCCCATACTTCTTCCCTGACCTTGGTGTCAGCAGAACCGTTTTTCTCAAATTTTATCACTACTCTCTCCTAGTTTTTACCCTTTCTAAATCTGTTATCACAGATGCACTACCAACACTGTTGATGGGCTTATCTTTTGCCAGCAGTGGGGCTTTCTTGGACCCAGATGGAACTTACTCTGTCTGACATGGAAGCAGCTTCTGGTGTCTTTTCACAAAAGTCACTCTTGTAGCCTCTGTACTACCAAAAACCTTGCCATGGAAATTATATATGTTTAGCAAAAACAGTTTCCTACACCGAAGTCAAAATAACAACACCAACAGAGAGACTACTTACACACATTTCACCCCTTGCCTCTTCATCATAATCACACACACAAAAAAATCYCCCACAACTATTCTGCTCTCTGGCTCTGGCAATGGTTGATTCATGTATTGCATATTACATGTCCCAATTACTGTCCTTCTCTCAAATTTTCAAGTGGCCCACCTCAGTCACCAAAAAGGATTGTGGTGGGCTGATCTTGGATGACCATCAGGTGTCCACAAACCCACTTTACGACTCCCCTCCTGTGCCGTACAGGAGAAAAAAAAMAAAAACAAAAACAAAACAAACTTATGCATCAAAATGAAGTCAGTTTAATGAAGAAAAGCACAGGACACATGAGGAAGCAAAGAGAAAAAAAGAAGTATTCTCTACTTGCCRACAGCAGGTGATGTCCAGTCACTTCTTGGGAAGTAGGGCCTCAGCATGTGGAGTGGTTGCTTCTGAATGTGAACACCTGAAGAACAAATACCTCCCTTCTCCTCTTTCACTTAGCCCTTGTTGCTGAAAACATCATCATATGACACGGAATAACCTTTTGGTCAGTTTGGGTCAGCAACCCTGGCTGTGTCTCCTCTCAGGCTCTTGCTCACCCCCAGTCTACTGGTCTTTGGAACAGGGGTGAGGAGTGGCAGGAGAGACAAGCTTGATGCTGTATGAGCACTGCTAAGGAATAACCAAAACTGAGGTGTGATATCAATACCATCCTGGCAACAAAACAGCACCATGAGCGCTGCTGTGGGGAAAGTTAATTCCATCCCAGCCCCACCCTATATGCCAGCATTCAGGCTACAGTGAAGAGAAATTTTTATTTAAACTGTTGTCTAGTCTTCCTATTCAGATGAGACATTATTCTGTAAAGGAGTTGAAGTTGGGCTGAAAGGAGATAAAAAGAAAATTAGCTATGTACTTGCTATTGTGGCATTTGATAAGGAGAGTGGAGTCCTCTGTACTTCTAAGAATCCTTACACATGATATAACATAAGGCCTTGAACAAAGTACACATAAAATATAAAGTAAGCCCACCAGTTTTCTGGTCTTGTGCCAAGAATGGCTGTAAGGCCCCCAAAACTCATTTGATGAGCCTCTTAAAAGGGCTTATGGTTTTTTATGTACTCTGAGTTAAATGCACAGGAGAAATACAAACAAGATATCCTCAAGAAGTCAAAACAAYAAAAAACTATACTGGCAACTTCAGAAAATCAGAGAACCTTGGTAAAAGTTTAGAGCAGCATTCAATCAAGAATAAAACACTTCACAAAGCATTAACTTAGCCCATTCCACTGAGCAAACTCCAAGCCAGTCTGATTATAAGTTACTCAAAACTCTGAGGGAATTAGAAGAAGAAAGAGAGAAAAGATACAGAAAAGAACAAGTATAACTACCAGTCCTGGTTCCAATGGTGTTCAGCTGATGGAAATTCCAAGAGGAGGTAGGGTCAAGACATGTGCTCACCTCATGCTTTGGCTTAAGTAGCTTTTGGCTTTCCTGGGCCCTTCCCCCAGGTGGGACGTCTGGTCTGGTGGCCACTCAGGAGCTGGGCTGGGGCTCCAGGGGCAGGTGTGGAGTGTTGCTTCTGGTGTGCCAGGGACTGCCGGTCACTGCAGGGCTGGGATGTGGAGGTCAGGGCATCGCCTCACCAGGGCACGGCCCGACCTGTCCCTTCCCCCACACATACACCTCAGAAGTTTCAAGCCAGCAATCCTTCTAGTCTCTCACAATGGCTGGATACACTCTACCAAGCTTCCAAAAGAATAAGTCGACCTCATAGCAAACAGTTAATTAATGTAAATAATCGTTAAAATTATTTGAAGTGTTTAAATCATAAACACTGTGTGAGAGGGTGTATATTTTTATGAAATTTACCTCAAATATTAAAATATTCCCCCACTATGTTTATATTTCTAGTACAAAACCACTTGCAACTAGAACAAAAAATTAATAATATGCATTAATGAAATCACAAGCTTTGATTTCTTCCTCTAGCAGATGAGACACTTCAGATTTTAGTCTGGTACATCTCAGTGGCAGTTCTAATATTACAATCAAGCTCTGTAATGAGCCTTCTTGAGTGAAAGGGAATCAGTTACAGGTCCTTCCTCTGATTAATGTTTGAAATACTGATTGGGTATGAGGCATTGGATTTTTAAAAGCACCTACAAGTATTATAGARATACCTAGCCATTTGTATGGTAATAATCTAATCATCCATTCATTTCATCTTCCTAATAATATTTCATGTCTCCCCTGTTCTTGGAATTTTGAGCAGTCTGTATAGAGATTCTCCAAATACATGCTGCAGTTTTCTTTTGGAGTCTTTACTTCTTCCAAAGACACTAACCAGTCATCAAAGATTTCTGCACGGGTTTTTTTTTTTTATTTTTAATACAATATAATTATTTCCAGAAATGTATCTCATCATTAAGACACTAACTAAGTGTCTTTCATTTCTTTAAGTTTCTATTCTTTCACTGTCTATCCAGTGTCCATGCAATGACTGAGCCTCTTCTCCATTAAGCTGTTTGCTATGATAATCATGTCTTCCTAGAGCAAAAATTGGCATTAGACTTTCATGGAATCATGGAAGAAGTATTAATCAGTAACCTTAATTAGTTATAAATATTGGACTATTCATGTCTCCTTCCTGTCTGTGCTTAATTATCTCTCTGCACAAATTCGTGACTATTTTGCAATTTAGTTCTTGGTTCCTTTTTATTTATCACTATTATTCTGTTTGCTACAGTCATAGGATCCACAGCAGTATTTTTAGCTGTGGATTTTAGCAGTATGCTAACAAAATGCTGTATGCAAAAGAATTTTTCATTGCTGGTTTTATGAGGAACATTACTGGTTATGTGTGTAGGACTCACTCCAGATTCATAGTCAAATTTCCAGCAAACTGTCATCTCTTTTTCTCTTTTAGTCCTTATGTTCTCCAAATTTTCTCTTTAAATTGAACACCATGGCTTCAAATAAAGATGCAATATCATTCAGGACTTTTTCTCCCTAGTGTAATAAGTAATTCTTTCTAACTTGTGGTATTGTATTACTTTTCTGTCTTAGCTAATGTTTTCACTCTCAATTTAGAAAAAAAACAAAATAAACAAAACAAAACCACCTTTGTTTTCCTAACTTATTTTCCTAAAACCCAAGATGCTAAAAAATTCTAAAAAAGTAGATATTCCTTTACTATCACAACAGATTAATCTTTCAGTTAAATACATCTACATTTTTGTTTTCTTTACAGACATTTAGCTTTTGAGTTCCTTTTACAGCACAATATGCAAATCAATCCTCTTGTGTTTTAAGATTAATATATTTTTTCAAACCTACATTCCACAATTTTGTAATTGTATCCAAAATGGTACACAGTATTTGAAATTATGCTCAATTTAAAAAAGCTATATAAAACTAGGGAGCTTTACCATATCATAGCTGTTGTATCCGGGCTAGAGGTTGGGGTGCTGCAGCCTTCTCGAAAGCATCGCGCGTTCGGCGGTGCACACACGCACACACACACAGGCATACTTAGCCAGAGGCAAAGAGTCGGAGGGGTTCTCCTTTTGGTGTTCCACAGAATAGGTTTATTGCATGAATAGTCCAGGGAAGGAGAATCCAGAACAATGGAGGGTTCAGGGTTAAATATCAGGGGCAGTGGGAGCAGAGAGAACAACAGGGACCAATGGGTTGAGGGTCAGGAGGTGGAGAGAAGGCAGAGTAATACAACTTCAACCAATAGAGGCAAGTGAGGGGAGGAGCAGGGGACAGGAATAAATGGGGTGCAGAGTAAGGGAGAACAATCTAGAACAGAACCTTATAAGGGAACAGGGAGTGACAGGCCTACAGGCCAACCAAACAGGGGAACATTATCATAACCTGGCAAGGCCTGATGGGGAGACCTTCTCCTTCACCACAACCCAGGGGGGGATCCCAGACTTCGGAGCTGTCCCTTCACTGGCCCTCGATGGCTCCGGGGCCGTCTGGCCCATCACTCTCACCTGTGGCTGGCCCAAACACCCGCAGCACCCCTGCTGCAGGCTCAGCCACCGCCACACATAGCATCCAGCAAAGCAGGCCATTTACATTCAGGGTGACTGAAAATGTAAAGAATATGCTTCCTTTCTCAAATTTGAAGTCTTTTACCTTCCCTTTCTAAAATAACAAATCAAAATAGTCTATCAGACATGATCTGAATCATATGCAATACTGATTTTTCTGTTCTCTTTGAGAAATAATCAGCAATGAACTTTCAAGTCTAATTCAAAATTTTCAGGTCATATAAATTTTAGTCTTACTTGTTATGTTGTAGCTTTATATATATAAAGATATATTTTCCAATAAGTATTTTCTTAGGACAAAAAGGTGCCAGTAAATTTTCCTGTCTGTTTGAGCACTGCTAAGAAGCAGTTTTATCATTAACTTTTTCTTCCTATGATTTTTAAAGCAGACAAACTGTTAATGCTTTCCATAGTAAGATTGGTTGAATGTTTAGTTCCAGAAACAGTTTAGGTGAAAAACTAGGCTTTGTATTTTGATTTCGTTAGTATCTGCTTTAGTCATTGCTTTTCAGTTCACAACCTATCATGAATTCAGTAGTGCCTTTCAAGTGCAGAAGAAAGGATATAAAAATTGTAAATAGCTACGATATTTACAATTTTTCATGACGTTTAGGCTTTGTACTGCTCACTGTCAAACAGGAGACAATAACATGATAAGTGCCTGAGGCAAATATTCCTTGAAGGTGGCCTAAGCCTTTGCTCTACCTGGAAAACCAATGTATGCCTGAGCGGCAGAAAACACTACTTTGGATTTTCACCATTAATGTACTTCATATTTTCATATTGTGTAACACTGTAAGACAGAAGGAAACATGTTTTTACTGTAAAATCCCTTTCCAAATAATTTCAAATCATTGCACATTACGTTACAGCTCACAATCACCTATGGTGATATATAATGCTGAAATACAACAAATTAAACTAGAATGAAACATACCATGACAAGTGTTAGCTAGTTTCACATTTGCAAGACAGCCCAGGAGTCCAAGTGCTGAACTTACCAGTGAGGCACAATGAGCAAACTTCAATTGCTCCTTTTGTCAAAGACACGCTGTCTTCAAAATACCTTCAAAATTCTTTTGCTTGAGCTACAGGAGGTATCTAAGTGCTATTTGTGAGTTAAAAACAGTGACCTGACTTAATTCCCTCCTTTATTTGAAGACAGCTTAAAAGAAAGAAAACTTAAATGTCGCTATAAAGATAAGATCAACTCAAAGTTTAATTTCCCTAAAAATCATTACAATTGTTGAGAAGGTGCCTGTCAGTCTGTAAATGTTCATTGGAAAATAGAACAAATCCACTACCATGTGAATGAAGACCACCAGAAGGACTAGCAGGAAGCATTTGACCTCAAAGAGCAGGGGATCTGCACACTGGCTTAAGGTTTATAAATAAGTTTATAAGGTTTATAAATGAAGTGAAAGTAAGAAGGATCCTAGACCAGCTCGTATATTTAGCAATGATGAAGACAGTCTGAGAGCACCTATAGAGGATGGGAACTGACTGACTCTACCAGCAGATTCATTGTCTTGCATTGGAGATCCTATTTCTTCCTGCCAAGCTTCCCAAAAAATAAAGCATGTAGATCAGAAATTATGTGGGTCATAAAAGCTCGCTGTAATTTTAGATGACACTATATTAAGGAGACTTCCCTGTGTGACCATCCAGGAGCCACTCTGGCAGTCACACTCCCACTGCCAGAGACTTTCACTGCTGGGATGGCAGACCCTTCACAGCGAGCGGCTCCAGGGAGCTGGCAGGTGCTTGTCTTGACACCCCACACACCCCACTCTCACACAGTCAGACCAGGTTTCTGTATTGGCTTGGCCCCAGGTTTCCCATAGCAATCTCAGGTGTCTTGTTCTATAAAGCACTTTATTCACGGTGCAGTAACACAGAAACAGCTTGAGATGGTGCCTCTAAAGAGGACCTCCAACAAAGGACTTCCTGGGCTTTTATACCCTCAYGGTCAGTGCATGGTAAAGTCTGTGGTCTTTCAGCTGAGTCCTTTGCTCCTGCCGTTCTCTGAGTGTCCTGTCCCTGTCTGGGCCACAGGTCCCTGTGCCCCTTGTTCTGCAAAGGGTCAGCAGTTCATGGCCTCTTGCCTGGGGCTCCAACACCAGAGCTCAACTGTGGGATTTAATGAGGTCGATGAGGCTGACAGCTGGTCCGACAGCCTCATAGAGTTTGACCTAAAAACACTCTACCTAAAACTGACCTAAAAACAGAATCTACCTGTGAGAAACTTCAGTCACAGTGAAAGTCACAGTGATAGCCAAGAGGATAATCAATGAAAGAAGATGTTCTGCACACAAGGAGAAGATGTTCTTGTTATGGAATATCAAGAGCRTATTAGAAGGAACTTGCATATAATATGTAACTAATTGCTTGTATAGCTAATTATATTATTGCTTGAATGGTCATTGTTTTAAAGACAGCACTGTCATTGTTTGCTAAGCAGCCAATCATAATAAGCCACAGTAATTGTGAAGAGGTATAGGAATAGTAGCAGAGAATAATAAAAATCTTCTTCTTACTTCTTTGACTTTGGATTACCATACATGTGTTGCTTGTCCGTCTCAACTGCAACACTCAACCTGCAGCTTGAACGGCAGCTGCACCCGAGCTACCAGCACTGAACATAGTCCTCAACAATTGCCAGAAAATCTTAGTTGAATAATTATGAAACATTACCAAAAGCAGAAGGGACCTCTGAGTCCATCTGTTTCAGAGTAAAAATGCTTTTAACTAACAGTTAATAATAGTTAATAATAGTTTAATAATAGCTAATAACTAATAGTTAATAATATCACTACTGTGAGAGGGTAAAGAGGGAAAGGCACTGTCTTCATCACTGTCAGGTGGAGACCAGTTTGCTTTTGAACAAAAGGAAGTTTGTCTTTTGTGCAACCCAGGAGTCTTATCAAATTCAAGATTAGTTATTTCTGATTCAACATCACATTTCTTTCCAAGGTAATGAAAATATATGTTCACTTCAGTTTTTATAGGGAGAAATCGAGAAATCATTTAGTAGAGCCCAACAGACTGGCTCAGAAACAGGGACTAATGCAACTAAATGGAGCACATGATATTAACAAGATACAGAACAAAGTAGCCACAGTAGTGTGAAAAATCATAACACTGCAGCTCCAAGGTTGTTCCGTATTTCTAAGCAGTAAAAGTAAAAAAAGACATTTAGACTAGGTTTTTGTGAATACTAGTTTACCAGGACATTTCAACATTGTATGTCTCTTCAGAGGAAAACGTTATCTAATCCTGGAGAAAAATTTTYTCCTTTTCCTCCATCTCATGCTGCAATTCTGGAAAATTACCTATTCATGGTCCTTCAAGAGGAACGTAGAAGGCTGAGCCCGAAGACCCTTGCTGCTCTGGGGCTAGGCATTTCTGTCTCAAGCATACAACCTTCATCACTTGTTAAACAAGTGAAATAACAAGCCTGTCTGTGTTAATGTGGACAAGTTACAGCTATAAACTACTCAGTATGAACAAACRAATTTATTTTGAAATTTACATGTATGGTCACTTGATTTTAGTCCACTTCATGTTTCCATCTGTTACTCTTGGGCTATTGATTTGATGGTTTGATCTAGTAGCACAATCTCTGCGTGCCTACAAAATTTGACGTGGTTAGTGGAACTTTCCAGTTCCCCAAAGTACTGTCAATACTACTGCAACATTTTCAGCAGATTTTATCAGTAATCTAAGAACAAAACATCTGGTTTGGAAATAAATCTTTCTTGCACTTGGTTGTTGATATCGACTATGCCACTATCTGAAGCTACTTTGAATAGTCTAGTTTTTCCTCTTCTAAACAATTTCCTTTTTGAAAAAGAAAAGAACAAGAACAAGAAACAAGGAAGATGATAACACTTTTTCTGTGCTTCATGGCTTTGAAACTGACAAACCAGAAGGGTTTTTAAAATTCACAGTAATTAGAACTTTTCATTCAAACTATAGGCCAGTGAGAGCTGAATCAAAACCCAGTTTAACATCTGGAAAAAAAAAAAACAACCAAAACCTCATAAAAAGAAGCATCAGTCATCAATTGCAAATAACCCTTCAAAGCAATAAAATATTTGTTTAGTCACAAGAAATTTCTGGTCTCTGAGCTGAGAGCAAGGAGCTTGTATGAACTGCTCTGTTAAGGAAACAAGAGAACATGTTCCAGTTCAGAAGGGAAAATTCCTGTCAAATATAAATAGATTCCTTGTAGAATGGGGAAATCAATCACAGGGCTAATTTTGTAAGGGAGGGAAGTTATTAAGACTTTAAAAACCTTCCTTTTTGCCTTTATTAAGTGTTATTCTTTGACAATTTAACTTCAATTAAACACTAATTTTATGGAAGTGTTTATCTTTCTCCATTATTACAGATGGAATTTAAAGTTTTAGCTTAGATACATCACAGAAATGAAGACAGTCAGAGTGAATCTGCCATCTCATATGTATGGCAAGTAGAACCTAATTAAAATCTATAGAAATAAGTATATATTTATGTCTATGTTTATGTTTGTGTGCAAATTTGGGTGTATATGTATAAAATGTTAGGAGCAGGAATGATTCATAAACTAGGAAAAAAAGCTAAAAATACAGTCAAAGTTCGATAAATTTTGGACAGTCTGAACTGCAATAGGGGAAAAAACCCCCAACAAACAAAAAGTAACATTACAAAAATTAAAGCACTGGAATAAAAGAAAATAAACCCCACCAGACTAATGTTCTCAGATCTCCTAATGGAAATAGTGAAAGATGTAGAAGGAAATGAGATCAGGTAAAAAGCTCTTTGAATTCTGTGAAGTGAAAATGTAAATCAATGAAGACAGAAGACGTGATAATACCTTTTACCCTTATATTTCAAAGAAAATAATAAGATTGTTCTTGAAGACATTAATGAATGAATTTACTGATCTTTTGTTTTGAGGATAAAGTACTAGCAGCAGCTATTGCACTATTAAGAATTATAAGCATTTTGGATACCTGATTAAGATTTTATAAATCAGACCTTAGATTCATGCTGGCAAGTGTGTTTTACCATTTCAATTCTTTGAAGTTCCCACATAATTTAAAGGATACATAAAATGATCACATCTACTTACGTGACAAGATCTGCTAACCTTGTTTTGCTGAGCCYGAGGGGTGACTGGATGCCTGTCTCATTTTCTCAGAAGAGATTTGGCTGTAGTTCAGTCCAGTCATGAATATAATGTCACCTACGTTAAGGTTATTTTTCTGCTTTTGCTCACAGCCTATAGGCTTATTCTGGCAGCAAGAGATCTTTGACTAACCCCATTTTATGAGGGAACCTTCTCTGGGCATAAGCCCAAAATATACACCATTACAGTAACTCTATAGGGAATCCTCATGAACTTAATGAATCAGCTTTATGACTTCTTTGCACTGAACCATTACAAATTTGCTGTGGAGTATCGGTGAATCTGATCCAAGAATTGATGTTATTGACTGGCTTAGCATGATTATTGCAGAGTTGAGCTTTAATCTAGAATTAAAGAAAGGGGTTTTTTAACCAGAATCAGATCCACAAAAGCAAATTTAAATTAAGATTTACTTGCATTCAAACTGTAAGACAGAACTAAGTGAAACTTTGATGAAACTTCTGTGATTATARGCATAAAAATAATCCTTTTTAGAGGTTCCTGCTGTTACTTTTGTATTAGAAATGGAATTTGTAGATGTTTTGAGTGTCATTACCTCCTGCTGACTTCAGTGAGAAATGGAGTTACTCAGTGCCTCAAAAATATGGGACTTTTGCTATTCTGCAATATTATTAAAGTTGTTGACTCAGTTCAAAATATCTGTTTAAGTCATAAAACTTCTAACTAGTATATTTGTTTAATTTAATGTTGAATGCAAAGAAGTCTGTTGTAATTTACTCCAGTATATTTTTCTACTCTAATTGATTAGATTATTATTTCCTTCAATTTCCTACTTTAGGAAGAAAAAAAGATTAAAAAAAAAAGATAATTCCTTTACTTAATAAGCTGAAGTGTCCGTAACATTTGTACTCAAAGACAATAATTTTGACTGTGTACTGAATTAGGTGTTTTATTATTTTTCCTGACAGCTTGGAGATAGGGCCTCCTAATGTGGCGTCAATACATAATGTGAGCTTTCTCTGTAGAGGGTCATTCTTATTTGGAAGACACATCACATTATGATAAATGGCACCCACAGTATTTTAGATAGACATTTCTAAAAGGGTACATAATGTTCAAGTGTTGTTGAAAGAGATGGGGGAAGCTACCATTTTCAATGTAATAGCTTTTGTTTAAATACATTTTGTGAGGTTTGTACTCTTTTGTGTGAAATTCTGGAACTTTAAAAAAAATATTTGTTTTCACCTTCTTGTTTTCAAAATTATTCAATAAAAGATTATATTCACTAAAAAGAAACCACTTTAATCCACCAAGATCATATTGACCTTGACTTTAAAACAGTAAAGAAGTAATTGTTTTTTGAAGTAGACCTTTTAGCTTTCAGATTCTTCTTTTCAACATACTATAATATATTGCTTCATACTGTTACTCAAAAGTCAAATAAAGCATCTCTTACAGTTCTTAGCCTTTGTAGGGGTCAAATCCCTTTTTGTATCTGAGTCAAAGCCAGATTGCTAAACTATTTCACAGTATTTTGGAGAAAAGAGAGAGAGAGCTTTATGCAAGAATTTATACTAATAGTTTTGTTGAAATAATGAATATAGCACTGAAAACTAAGAAAACGAAGAAAAATTCATCCATTCTGTCACTCTTGTTCCAGATTTTGTTTCCTCCATATAGGAAAGAGATGAAGGAACCAGGGCAGAAGAGGCTAAGGTCTGTTTTTTTAGCTGGGGAATGGAGAGAGAAAAAAAGGGAAGAGGGAAGAGGGAAGAGGGAAGAGGGAAGAGGGAAGAGGGAAGAGGGAAG
>JACAXG010000112.1:1122869-1218027 GCA_018881555.1 Amblyornis subalaris | reverse complement strand
TAAAGAGAGGTTATCTAGAAGACAGAGCCATACCCTTCTACTCTTATTATAGGCCTACAGAAGAAACTACATAGTCACCGGCTGCAGCATGGAAAATCACAGAGGCAATAAGGAAGCAATACTTAACAATAAGAGTGGCTAAGCACTGAAGCAAGTTGTCCAAAGACAATATGAAATCTCCATCCTAAGAAATTCTTTGGATGAAGTCCTGAAAACTTTGATAAAAATTTTGACCTACAACAGCAGGATATGGGACTAGGTGACCTTCAGAGATCTCTTTCAACCTACATTTTTCTATGATTATGTGAACTGTTGTGTTACAGTGTTTTAAGGACATAAAGAATGTTAGATTTACAAAACTGCAGCCTGCTTTTAATAGTATCTGCCAAATTGTGTCACTCTATTGACTTCATCAAGGGTTTTGGTGATCCATAGAGAGCTTCCTGGAGTGTGTCACAGGGGCAAACTCTTTGTTTCACCTGTTTTAAATCAAATCAGGCGTTAAAGCAGCTTATTGATTTATTAATGACATTCAACTGTCAAAGAGTGAACAATATGCTCAAGATCGATATCAGCTATAAACTAGATACCAGACACTCAAAAAGTGTCAGTAAACTCCTACATATTCCTAATCACCTTTTTATAACTAATACCAAGCATTCTAATTCCCACATATATCCTCAGTTTCACACCCTTCACAGGGCATGCGGATGCACTTCCCCTTTCTTGTGAGTGTAGGTTCCCTCACTTATTTATACGTTTTTGTGAAGAGATAGTGGTGCTCTTGCTCTACATCCTTCCAGCTCCCTACAACCTGCTAATATACATGCCTGTGAGAGAGACTACAAGCCTAGTGGGAAAGGATAACAAAACAATCAAAACAAGCAAACAAAGAAGCACCACCCAAAAAATCCCCCAAACAAACAAAAATCCTCCCTCACAGTATAAATAATGAGAATCAAACCCAAATGCCCAAAGTTTTCCTCTGATCCTGCCTGGCATCCAGCTGACACTCCAAAAGCATGCAAGTCCTCACTGCATCTTGTGTCATACCTGGCAGCACAGTACAGATGTTTTGGACGTCCTAACCCACTGCAGTATATTTAACTTGCTGAGTCATATGCCCTGTGCTTTTTGCCATTATCGTTCCATAGGCTCCTTTGCTGTATTGTGTTTTGACTACAACGTGACCAAGATTCCAGGCTGCATGTGACTAATATGTAGCCACTGAGATTTAGACAGCTTAATCTGAAACTGAATCCCTACCTAGGTTTCACTAGCAGTGTTTAACTGCTCTATAATCAACAAAAGAGAAGGCGGGGAGCAACAGGGAAAATGCTGCTTTTCATAACAGGAGAAAACTAAGTGGATAACAACATACCATGCTCGTTATAGCAGAGAGGATAGAGAGCTGAAGGTAGAGGGTCTGATAAAATCTCACGGAACAACGGGAATATATGCACGTCTGATAAAATCTCACGGAACAACGGGAATATATGCACTTTAGACTGGTTTGTGCTGTTCTATACCTTGTGCAAAGTAGGAACGAAATGCTCTCACTCTGCTTTTCAGTGTAGCAAAAACCATCTCTCTTCCTTCATTTTACAGACATTGGAAATTTATAAATGAATTATCAGCATAAAAATTCCGTTTGGTTTAAAATCTGTACGTATTAACTTTCAAACAAGCTGTAACATGGTTCATGATGCACGGTGCTCTGWTTCACTGTGCTTAGTTGAAGCAATTAATCTTATGATAGAAAAGGCAGATTCAGCAAACAAAGTTTTAACAAATCTGGCTTTTGCAGATCTGAGACCCTGAAGCACCTGCTCCCGTGGCTTGTCCCAGTGTGAAAGGCTGATTGAGCACTATGTTATTTCTGCACTGGTCAGATTACAGAATCACCCTGCCCTTTCTTCAGATCTCTAGGAAATTTTATGCCTCCAGAGTTTCTTGACCCTCTGGGAACTTAAGGACAAAGGTCATTTAGGACCCAAGGGTCCTTCAGTTCCTGAGGACTGAACATTCCTCAGGGGACACTAATGGCTAATTTTGAGGATGAAGACAGTTTCAACTGCAACTAGTCCATGAATGAGGATTATGAGGAAAAAAAAGAGTCTGTGCATTTCTGTCATACTCTGCAATCACACAAAAATCAACCTGAGGTACAGTATCTAATGAATCAAAATATTTTTTAAAGATCTATTTTTATTTTCTCAGCTTGCTAAACCAGCAATCTCAACAGATTTTTAAAGAATAAACAACACTATGCTGGAGCAGCAGATTTATGAATACACAGGAGAAACAGGTGCAAGGGACGTAGGAGGAAAGAAAGATGCTGAGACRATATTACGTGAAACTATAGCATTGTATTTCATGATGCATTTTAGCTTAAGTCCTTGCTGAAGGGTAAACCAATTTTTTGTTTTATCTTTATGGATCTTCAAGAAAACTTTCAAGTAAAGTCCATTACACTTTTTCCTATGAAATTAAACACAATACAGAAAGCATAAATAACATCTTAGATATTTTGGAGAATTTCAAAAGACATGGAGAGAAAAAGTCCTGTGATTTCTCAAACAGACTCCTTCTCTTGGTTATTATTGTGGGTTTTTTTTCATTCAAAAATTTTATAGGCGTGATATTTACCACACAGATTCGCCTCTAGCCTTCATTCAGAACAGATGTCTCAATATCTATAGCATAACCATAACATGTCATCTGTTAGACCCAGCCTCTTCACTGTTGAACAGCACATTCTCAGTGCAGATAAACATTTTCAGTTTGCTTATAATCACTACATAAAAAATCTCTACTAGAAAAAAAATAAAATCCAGGCATTGGGATAGTATCTAAGTAATCTCATCAGTATCTGGTGGAAAGGAAAGTTGAAGCCTACAGCACAGACTTTGTTCTCAATGAACAGTATAATCTTTACAGGACTGATGCAGATTTTATCCTCTCTTCTCAAGCCTGTCTCTGCTGGAAATAGTAAACTCAGCTCTACTTCACACTAGCTGTAACGAAAAAACCCCAAACAAATTCATCTTCAAATCAGTCAGACAAAAAATCATAATTGATTTCATACAGTATGCGAACTGTAGAGTTTAGAACTGATTTAAATCCCCTTCTGAGTATGTAAATCCATGGTAGTGGATTAAATATTCTGTGAAGGGTTTTCCTTTGTAGGTAAAACTAAAATAGTATTAACTTGTATTCTGAGTTGAACAGCTACTCATCTGTCTGTCTTTTATTCTAGTCTGACTCTGAAAGGGTCATCTAAAACGAATCTACCACATGAAATACCTGCCCCTTCTCTTCCCCTCACGAGGAAGTTGTAGACTGCAATGAGGTCTCCCTTCAGGCTCCTCTTCTTCAGGCTGAACAGACCAAATGACCTCAGATGTTCCTCATAAGGCTTTCCCACCAGAGCCTTCACCATCCTTGTGGTCCTCCTTTGGATGCTCTCTAATAGCTTAATATCCTTTTAATTTTGTGGCATCCCAAACGGCACACAATATTCAAGGTGAGGCTGCTCCGCACTAGTGCAGAGTAGATTGACGCAGCTCATTCTGTCTGATCTCTGCTATCTACATATATTTCCAGGTCTCTAATTCTTTCTGTATCTACTTATGCAGGGTCTACCTCTGTACTAGTTAGTTTGGTAGGGAGTGTTCACATTGAGACTGTAATTGGAATGATCATTTATGTGGTTAAAATATTAAAATAGTTTCTCATGTGAAAAGGTCATGTGTCATTTAACACTTTCCAAAACAAATGCCAACCTTGGCCAAAGACTTGGCATAACTCATCAACTATTTTTAGTTGACAAATTGCAAATATCAGCCCTAACTGGATGGTCTTGAGTAACTTAAAAACTGGGGCATAGCTCTTTTCACATTACTTGGACCAAGCACACAACTAAACAATTTTTCTGAAAGCATATACTCAGCCAGTGTTCTGACTAAAATGACTAAAATTCTACCTCAAGTTAATGAAAACTTAACTCTATCTCTGAGCAATAGAAATAAACCCATTTCCATTGTTCAGAGAGTGGGATTTATTCTGTACATCAGGGCTTTTCACTATGGTTGTAATAGCAATTCCAAAAGTACTTAAAACTTTTACTACAAACTTTGTTACTTTGGGACCTATACAAGCAACAGATTTATGATAAGGCAGAGGACAGCTTTTCAAAACAAGTCTGGTTTTATTACTCAACTGGAATGTAAAGTTTTATGGGTTGGAATTGAAAAACAAAAAGGTTTCATGTCCATACTGGTAGGATTGTGTTCTGATGAGTATGAAGCTTCATCTCTGTCTCATTTCCGAGCAGCAGAGTTTTTATCACTAATATCCTATTGAGAAAGTTATTTGTTCTAAATTCTGTTCATGCTGTTTTCATATGCTTCCTCAGTCAGGTATTCATTAAAACTTGATATAGAGTCATTCATCTTTCATTGTACTGTTAAAGCAACTCCAATCCACCATTCAGATTTTTGGAGTTCTTTTGTGCCAATACAGACATGTTCATTTGCATAATGCTGGTCTCTTGTTTCATGTTTTTTAGGCACAGAATTATCTCCTCACCCATGAAAAATAATAATAGCGGTAAAAAAAAAATAGATGTAGAGAAATGAGATCTACTTAGCTCTTAATGAAAATAATGCAGAGCCTCTTAATATCCTGCACACTGCCTATATCTCACTGGTTTGTCATGGCATTATGTGCACAGCATGCTCAAATACCAACTGAAAGCCCTGTTGTTTGGATATCTGTCACTATATGTGGAAAGCAGGAATTTTCAAGATCTTTGAGGCTTTCAAATCTAGCCTTGTGCTTCAAYACCTCCAAACTCCAGATGGATTAGGAACTCACAAAAACCTCCTTCTTTCTTCGTCTGTCTTCATTGGCTTCCCCAAACTGCCTTCTCCTGTGATTTTTCCTACTGATAGAAAATCTAATCTCTCAATTAGGACCTTCAACATGAAAAGATAATGTGGTTAAAGTCTTGAGATGAACTGCTGTATAACTCAGAAGTTAATATGATCAAACACTGTAGAAATTACTTCAGTACAAATTATTTCCTTTGGGGTCTTTTGGGGACCATCCTGTAGTATGGCAACTGTAGTGTTTTAAAACTCATAAATTACTATAATGATAATGAATTCACAAGGATACTAAAGCTAAATTCTTCTTCCTCCTTTACTGTTTAATCCTTCCTCTTTGTAAAATAATGATTATTTATATTTCTTAAGAAATTAACCTTCAGTAACAATGCAAGTTTGCAAGTACACTTCACCTAAATATAGTGAAGTTAGGCAATTACAAAGTAATGAGTTATCAGGAATATGTATCCAAAGTATATATGGATCTCTTTCTGTCAATCCAGCTTGCTGTCAGTTTAATAATGTCAATAGTGAATATCAGAGCAAGATTTTATTGGTGAATGACTTTCACAGTACCACAGAATGGTTGAAGTTGGCAAGGAAGCTCTGCAGGTCATCTGGTCCAGCCCCCTCGCTCAAGGAGGGCCACTAGGAGCAAGTTGTCCAGGATAGCGTCTGTCGCCTGTGATCCAGACTCCACAACCTCCCCGGAAAACCTATTGCAGTGCTTGATCACCTTCATAGTAAAAAAAAAAAAAAAAAGTGTTTCCTGGTACCTCCTGTGTTTCAGTTTGTTCCCATTGCCTCTGGTTCTGTCACTGGGAACCACCAAAAGAACCTGGCTCCATCTTCTTTGCACCCTCCCTTCAGGTGTATATGTACATTGATAAGACCTTCCCTTGTTCATGCTGGACAATCACAACTCTCTTAGCCGTTCCTCATAGGAGAGATGCTCCATTTTCTTTCACATCTTCATGACGCTTTGTTGGACTCTCTCCAGTGTGTCCATGTCTCTTAGAGAAGCCCAGAATTGGATGCAGCACTCCAGATGTAGCCTCAGCAGCACTAAGTACGGAGGAAGGATCACCTCCTTCAACCTGCCAGAAATGCTTTGCTTAATGTARCTGAGGATACCACCAGCCTGTTTTGCAACAGGGGCACATTGCTGGTTTATGCTCTACATGGTTATCCACTGGGACTTACAGGTCCTCTTCTGCCAACTTCTTTCCAACTAGAAGGCCTTCATCCTGTTTTCATGCATGGAGCTGTTCCTCCCCACATGCAGGACTCTGCACTTCTGCTTGTTGAACTTAATGAGATTCCTATCAGCCCACTTCTCCAGCATGCTCAGGTCCCTGTGGATGGAAGCATAATCCTTTGGTATATCAACTACTCTTCTCAGCTTGGTCTGCAAACTTTCTACCCCATCATCCAGATCTTTAATGAACAGGTTAATGAGGACTGGACTCAGTGTTGGCCTCTGGGGTTCACCACTAGTCTCTGTCCTCCAACTACATTTTGTGCTGCTGCTGATCCCTTCAGGACCATTCAGACAGTTTTCAATCCAGCTCACACTTCTCACTGTTTCTTTACTTTGCACTTTGATATTCCAACAAAGGGTAGCTACTGAGGTTTTAAATACGTCACTGCTAATATTAGCTTGCTTATAGGCATTCCTGGCTCATAACTTCCTGAGTCAGACTAATGTTGCAGTCCTGATGCATGCCCTGTTTGCATGATTTTTAATATATTGATTCTAATGTATTATCCTCTAATAACTCACATTCATACAAAAGAAAAAATCTGAAAGCTTACCTCTCCATACCTGATAAGAAAATAATCAACTTCATCTCAGTGCATAAATAATAACATGTTGATCGACACCTGATATCTGGAATCCATATAGAAGGAGAAGTTGTAAAGCAGTTCTGTGGTCACACAATGCAGTCCCTGTATTCCGAGTGTTTTCRTAGCTGCAGAATGCTGACATTCAAGTGAATGCTCTGTTCTGGGCAGGAAAAACTGGCATAGAAACTTGTAGCCAAAGACTGGGACTGAATGAGAACGATTACTCCTGTATCTTCCATTTGGTTTCTTTACTTTAAGCTAASATAGATAAAACATAGTGAGTAGTTTTACTGTAGACCAAATGCACTTTTATTAAATTACTGAAGTCATGTTAAACAAATGCTCAGTAATGCTACCATTTTGGCTAATGTAATGTGCAAGCACTTACACTTAAGACTATTCTTGGTTGAGGTTTGACAATTTCGTCTACGAGTCCAGTGAGGTTATGCCTCTTCTGTGAAATAAAGAACAGGGCCAGGGACTTCCCATGGGAGTGATAACGTCTTATCCCAGCAAAAAGATTGTAGTTCTGGAGAATCCTCAACTGTAAGGGATTCCGACTCTGACAACCCTTGTGCCTTAGGACTACTCAACATACAGTATATCCAGACAAGGATACAAGACTATCTTTCCTGGCTCACTTGCATTACCATTTGTTATAAATACAACCAAGCAAGAAGAAAATCCTAGTTTGAGAAATCCTATTTCTGCTCAATAAATTACTTCCTATGAAGGCATGAACAAGATCAAAAGCATGTGCATGTTCACAGACACATAGGAGAACATAACGGGTGCAAAATGAAAACAGAAATTAATTCTAACTTATAAAAAAAAAATAGTTTTGCATTCCAGTGACCTGCTTTCATAGTCTTCACTGTGAAATCAGTAACGAACATAAAAGTATAGATTTATAACAGAGAAATGTGATGCTAGCTTTACATAACAACCAAAAACACATTTCTATTACATCCACAGTATCGTCTTTAGTCTCCCCAAATTACAGAAAATATGATTCCTAGAACTGTAAATCTTGTGTGTTTTTGGACAGGTTTTCAAACATGACTCCTCTTTCATCATAGTAGGGAATTTACTGGCTTACTTTTAAGAGAACTATTTTAATTTCTGCACCTTCCTAAAGGATTTAAATTTTGGAATTATATATACTGCATCTGAGTACTGGTAAATGAGAAAGTCTGTAAATAATTTGAACAAGTTTTAACCACATGTATATCAGGGGGACAGAGTATACATTATAGAAAGACATGAAAGTAACACTCCTTACATTTTTTCCTCTCATAAAAAAAATGCAAGAGCACAGGGCAATCAGTGTATATGTAAATTCTGTTACTAAAATATTCAGTTTAATCAGTAAAATAGGCACAAACTCAACAGTTAGAGTGTGCAGCTGAATCTGTGATAAATATCAAGGCATGAAGCATGAGTCATAAAGGAAGAAAATGCAGTGTATCAAAATATTTCTGACTAGTATATATTAGCTTCAGCCAATTATGTAAATAGCAATATGACCTGAAAAGTGAATAGTCATTTGAATAAGCTGGAGTTGACAACAAAAATACAGTTTGATCACATTTTGAAACTTAATTTCTAGGGTGGTTATGAGGTGCTGTCCTTCAGAATGACATTGACTAAAGCCTGTATTTAGAGATTCTTCCCCGGCAGAGAAAATTAGGCTCAGGATTCAGGTTTCTCACTATAAATTCAGAGATCTCTGCTAACTGGTTATTGAGGTTCTCCTGTCTTATCTTGTTACTTCTCCCTCACCTCAGTTATTTTTTTAACCAGTGACATAGAATCTTGTCCTCCTGCTGTGGCATCCAGAGAGAAAAGACAAACATTTTAAAACATTGCTTGAAACAAACTTATATGAAACATTTATGAACATAAATATCTTAAAACGTATCAAGATAAAAAACATGTAAACAATTGGTGCAGCAACTCTTCAGTCATGTTGCCAATTCATCTTCTCATGGAACACCTCTTCCTTTGGAAAACCTGTAAGAGGAGAAAAAAAGAAAACTTGGTCCTGCTAGGACTTGTCTTAGAAAGAAAGAACTTTCCATCTGGTGGTATTTTGTGTTTTCTGCCATAGGCATCTGTGGGCTTTAATCCTGGAATGACTCCCGCAATTCTGTTCCTCGCCTCTAGTGGCAGGCAAGGCTCAATACTCGCTACTGCCAGAAGGTGGCAGTGCAGGAGCATGKTCCAAAACCATTGAGGCTACGTGGAAACTGAATTTCCATTTTGTTTCAAGGGAGACTTTTAGGATATTTGGATTTGCCACCCTACCCCAACTCACTCTCTGGGGGCAATGACGAGGGTTTGTTTTCTCGGTCTCAATCCTTAAATTTTGCAATAAATAACAACATGGGAGAAGGCCAATTGGACACCAGCTTGCTCTTCTGCATTGGTTGGAGTCCAACTACCTCCCACACTCTTCTTCCAGTCTCCCACAATGCCCTTGTAAAAAGTTTCTGTCCAGCCTTCTTGTAGGTCCCTTTTAGGTACCACATGAACAGGTTGTTTTCAGAATATATCACAGAAGAATTCATTTTTTTGTGCATASGTACATATTGTCCCTGATTTTAAGGTCAAGGAAATTTATTTTATATTAAACAAGTACATTCTTCTTCTAGATTAATTCAGTCTTAAAAATAAAGCAATTCAAACTGTCTAGCATTTCAGACTGGTAAAGAAGCATTTTGAAGGACATGAGATCATTTTCTTGTGACTTTTCAAAAAGCTGAGATATTAAAAGACAGTAAATCAGTTTTAACTAACTTGGTTCCTTGGGTATATACCTATCAAAACTGTTACTAGGTGTGACCTCTTATCATTAAAATACATGGATATCTGGCCATTAAACTTAATAGAAATTGCAAAGTACCTTTAAGAAATAATTTGCAAATATATTTCTCTTCCTAAGCAACCAGATATTAATATGTGGTGCATGTAAAATAAGAAAAAAACCCCAACAAATAACAAACAAACAAATTTAAAAGTGCAAAATAAAGTAACCCACAATAATCTGTTTAATTTTAGTTTTTCCCTAAATCTCTATCAAGTAGAAACCTTGGATTCTAGACTGTTAGGAAAAAAAGTATTTTTATATGTTATTGGAAATACACACAGGAAAATAAAATAACTTCAGAAAATTAAAGGTCAAATTAATATTTGTTTGTTTATCAGTAAGTATTATTGAAAATTTTGAGCAGAATGAGTTTAGAGAGTGACAATGAATAAACAGTATCAGAAATATATCTAAGCCTAATTTCCAGGAAAGCATATGTGTAATGGGTTTTGCTCCCTTAGACCTTTAAGTTTTCACTTTACTTGACATATACCTTTTGATTCATGGTGTGACATAAAAATACTTTATGTAAAGAATTGGAAATATCTATTCTTTCCATTCACCATGTTTTCCTGGAGGGTTAACTTTATACCTTTCTTATTTTTATAGCATTGTTTAAATATTTTTTAAAATTTTATAATTGGTTTCTAGCGCACCAATAACTCTTCACATTTTTTAAAAGGCTCTAATTATCCCTAAAAATCCTAAGAACTTTTAATATAGGTACAATAAAGTAACAAGTGCCCAGACTTAATATGTATTTTTAATTTTAAAACGTAACTAACAAAAAACCCYMCAACACAAGCAATAACAAAATGAAAATAAAATCGTAGCAAAATTTAGAGGATATAAATCCCTAACATTTCAGTTTTACATTGAAAAGCATAAATATAATGAAAAATCAGAAACATACTCTATTTTAACAACAATTCTGAAAACAAACCTTGATAATAAGAACAGTTTTGTTAAAAGTGACTCAGACTATCTCTAGTGACCCTTTTTCAAATTAAAATCTGAAAAGAGAATTGATATTAATAAAATCAGTATAGATCATCGTTAAAAATTGGTCACCTTTTTATATGTTGTTTATTTGAAGCATTTACACTATTTAGGCAAATTGAAGGCTTAAAAAAATCAAGATATTCAGTCTTCTATTTCATCATTATTCCTTACTCATGAGTAAAGTATTGTATTTTAGCAAGTTAAACTAAAATCTGCATATAGAGGGGAAAAAAACCCAGAACAAGCCACAAATAAATGAAAAATAACACCATGACAAGGAAGTTGGAAAGAAAATACTAGAAGGGCAAAGAAAGGAGAAGGGTGTTTATTTATTGTAACAAAGCACTATATTTCCTGCATTCATTTTCATCTCCCTACACAAGTTCTGTAAAGAAAGGAGATAGCTGAAAGATTGCAATTTTACCACATGGGTTTGCATTATTTTATTTTCACTCTTTTGTATGTTTTGATTCCTACTATTTCTTATTTTGTCTACAGTTGAAAAGAGTCTTCATTGACAGAAGGCAGAATGGAGAATTAATCAAAATTTAATATATTAAATAGATCCATGAAGGAATGTAGACTAATCAATCTAGAATCAGAAATCAGACATATTACTCCTATGCACTAAAATGAACACGAAAGATTACACTAATGTTGTTTTGTGCTTTTGAACATATTGCTTTATCAGATTTTTGATGCAGTAATTATGACAGACACTGAGTGACATCAAATGCAGGTTTCCCTCCTTAAGCAAGGAATACATTTTTTCTCCTCCGTCCTCATTTATTTGCTGCTCAGTCGTGCAAGTACTAACCTTTTTAATAATTATGGTTTCTTAGCTCATAATTTTATTAGACTGCAAATAGAGCCTCACAATTGCACAGTCTGTGCAATTTTGTTTCTCTTTCCATTTACRAACATTAGAGAAGAGAGAGTACATATAAAAAATATATCTACTTTTGCATACATAGGGATGATGCTAGGTCTGTGAGATATATTCAAGTATTTAAGAATTTGTGTAACAAGTTAAAAGAATCTGAAGTATTATAGCATAAAAGATAGAGGCTTTGCACATCCTAGCAGCGAAAGACTCAGACAGTCCATACATCCATAAATAATCCCACTCTCCTTAGATTCATATAAAGTTTGATAAATAAGAAACAACCATAAAGCCACAGATTTTGAAAACAAAACCAAAACAAAACCAAAACCCCCCTTGAAACTCCTAGGGGTTGAGGGAGGGATTTTTTTTTGAAACTTGACTCAAGTTCTTGAATTCCTCGTAATCAAATTTAAGGTCTCATTTGAGTAAAGAATATTATTAGCTCTACATGCCTGGCATTTATCTTCACAGAGACCAAAAGAGAGAGACAAGATCTTGTACAAGCTTTGGCTGGGACAATCCTCTTGACCTAGCAACTTCAAAGCACTTCTGGGACAAATGGTTCCAAGACACCCAGAAAAACCTCAAATAATTTGTTTTTAGAATTAACCACATGTTAAAAAAATTATACCAGCATTTACTTTGTTAATTAGGAGGTAGTAGAGAGTACTTTAAACTCAATAATGTCTACCATAGACCAACCTTCACTTCTATCACAAGAATCCAGATTTGCAACACTACAGGAATGAAGGATGTGTCACCAACTAATTTAATTTGACCAAAGCTTCATAAAAGTRAACTTGTTTTTATTAATTCCAATTATAATAAGAAATATTAGGTTTGAAATTCAATATTCTTTCTTTTTACAAATTTAAGTAATATTTCTAACATTCAAGACCAATGAACATCAAGAAAATTATACTAATGTAAAGCAGCTCTAAAGCTCTAAAACAGCCTTGATGCAATTTGTCTATCAAAGGTGCTTACAGAAAGGATTACAAATCAAATAGATTAATTACATAGATCTATTTGTATTTTTTCATGAAAAATAAAATTACACAAACAGTTGTCAAGGTTATTACCAAAATATATCTATTTTCAGTAATTTCCAAAATGCTTATTGCAGGGCTGTAGGAGTAAATTGCACCTATTAAGAAAGAGGTGGGGGAAGGAGGAGAACAACAGAAAATCCTTTTAGAGATTTAAAATCTTAAAAAACAAATACATATTTAAATATGAGCATAAGCATGAAGATTAGGAATTGGTCAATATGTCTGGTATCTGATAGAATTTTTGAGCAGTGAAGGCAAGGGAAGCTCTGAGGATTACACAGAAAAGAAAAAAAAATTGATTCTTATTTACTTATTCTAACTGATAGTATTCCTTCACTGAGATATTTTTGTGAAGAAAATATTGTATATAGGTAGATGGTGATGCACATCAAATCTGTTTTTGAAAGTTTGCTATACCTCTAGTACCATACTGATGTTTGATAAAGTTCAATCTGGAGAACAGGAATAGAAGAAATTTGTGATTCAGTTTAAGTTTAGACACACAAGGCAAAGCTGATGTGCAAGGATAATATATTACTCATTTACAAGTAGAATAAACATATTTTTCTTTGGAGATAAATAAGTATTTCCTGAAAAAGATTAGTCTTATTCTTGTATAAGCATCTATAAAGAACCAAATTAAACACATTCTGGTCTCAAATGCCTACTCATAGAGGTTTAAACTGAAGTGCTCGTAATTTCTAATCCTATTATTAAAATCCAAAGCACCCCCCCACACACACCCCAAGAAAATAGAGTGAAAGTGTTACAACAGCTTCTGAAAAAGACTATGGACTTGTATTCTGATTCATACCTAATTATTAAATTGCTGTATGTTACAAATGAAGTAGCTGCATGTAATAGCAAACAAAAAGGTTGAAAGAGTGCATGATGGTGCAAAGCATAATAGGACAGGTATAAACCAGCTGGTGAAACAAATCAGTTAAGCACTGCAGAACAGTCATGAACACTTTATTTTATATCTCAGTGATCACAACCAGCTGTGTACATAACACAGCACTGATGTAAAATGAGATTGCCAACCCKATAGTTGTCACATAGAGTTGTCCTTTTCCAAGTCTCCTTTCCTCTCCACTGAACATAAATTTCAGATTAAAAAATAATTCATTTGCTTGCAAAACAGAGAGAAATTCTGGAAATATTTTGCCTGAGAATGTGCCAGGTAGTAATTATAAGTTGCTGCTGAAATGAATGAGCTTAAAACATTGGTTCTGTCTTTTGGTGAACAAATCCATGCCTAAGAAAGAAGGGATCTGAATTTATTTGAACAGTGCACTTTCAGTGAAGTTTTCGGGTTGGTTTTAAGCTTTGGAATTTTGTCACACATACATACACACACACACACACACACACATATATGTATACATATACATATACATGCACCAATGTGTGTATAGATTGTCTGTTAAAAAAAAAGTCTTTGGGCAGTGAAAATGAGCGGTACTGTGACTCATACCTTTGACAGGATGCTTTCTGAGGGCAGACATAAGATAGCCATATGCACCAATCTCTCCAGCAACTACTTAAGAGTAATTGCTGCAGTACTTAGCTGATGCTAGCAAATCCTTCTCTGTGGCGGAGCCCAAACACTATGCATACAAAAATAGCAGCACTTCTAGTTATCTCGGAGTGAAGCCAGAACAGGCTTGTATTGCCTGTGGGGGATTATAAAGACCTTGCAGTGTGCATTCCCACACAGAAAGGCTGGGAAAGGGGCTGAGATGAGCAACATCCTTTTATGTCAAATACTTGGGGAAACTGTGTCACTGAACAGACTAGATAATTGTCATGCATCTTATTCCCAAAGCCGCTATCAAAGGCAAAAATCTGCATTATTAAGCATTTGCTCTTAAATGTCTAGACAATTTAGACCAGATAACAGAGAGACTCCATAGCACAGCAAAGAATTAAACTAAGATTATCTCCTCAGCAAGTTAGAGACTAAGCCACAAGAATACTTTGTCTTTTTGCTGACTTAAAATGAATGAAGGACATTTATTTCGTTAATACTAGTTGCTCTTGAAGACAAGAAACAGAAGAAATATGTGCAATTTTAATGGTTCCTTAGTTTTGGAAAAGAGTTTTCTTGTGCTACGAACAAGTGTCTTTCATTTCTACTTGATAAATTTTATCAAAATGCATGCAATTACTTTTTTTCCCTAAAGGCAAAACACTCATAATAAGATGTGTAATATATTTTCATCTCGTATATCATATTAGAAAACTAACAGAAAGAAAATGTGAAAGGCTAGTCATTCCAGGCATGCATAGCCCATTAATTAAATAAAAGARTAAGTCTGCAATAGTTGCTTATGTTATTTATGAAAGCTTGATGAGCTTTCATGGTGCTGTGCTTTTCTGGATGTCATTTTTTGTTCATTATACCCTAGTGTCCCAGAGTTGTCTAAATTAACTAAGAGCTACTTAAAGGCAAGAAGCAGAACACCATTATGATTAACCCTCATTTCTTTTAAGTATA
This sequence comes from Amblyornis subalaris, assembly GCA_018881555.1. Taxonomy (NCBI): domain Eukaryota; kingdom Metazoa; phylum Chordata; class Aves; order Passeriformes; family Ptilonorhynchidae; genus Amblyornis; species Amblyornis subalaris. The sequence continues at coordinate 1,202,981 of JACAXG010000112.1, read as the reverse complement.
TGAGTTCAGGTACCTCCTCCAGTACAAAGTACCAAGAATTCAAGATCTGCTTTAAAATCCAAGGAACATTTTTGATGAACCAGGATTTGAATTAATCAAGTTTAGAAATAATTTAAAATTAATCTTCATATAATGTTAAAGCAAAAGAGAGAAATATGAAAAAAATGGAATATAATAAACAAATGCTTTCCATTGTGACTCACTGAGAGGCTGATTTTACCACTATCATTTGAAGGTTCTTCCATATGGCAGTTAAATTTATTAAATTATGAATTATATCATTAATGTCATGAAAGACAGTACATCCTGATTTTAAATCATTGCTTGTTGAATGATTTTATCCAGAAATACTACATGTGCTAGAGCTCTAGGAATCCCATAATAGTGCTAAAAATTACTTTTGGACTTACAGTTTTAATTATTAGGGGGGCAGTCATGTTAGCTTTAATACTGTTTTATCTCCTGTAGTCCTTATGAAACGGTATTTTAAACTCCAATTTCAAATCTAACTGTTACAAAATTTTTCAAGCTTCTAGCCTGGCTTTTGAGCCAAGGGTGATCGTTAGTAATAGCAGCTTTTTTCTTCCTAATATTAGACTGCATTCAATGGAATACTAGCAGGTCAACTCTGTGCCAACACAGAACAAGGACATTATATTTGATAAAACTCTCTTAGCCATTGGAATTAGAAGCAAGGGTGAAAAAGAATTTWAAAAAAAAAAGGACAATAATGACTTTATTAGTTGCTATGGATTTTTAATCTGTTTTTTCCATGAAAATCATCACCAATTTAGTCCCTGTCAGTTTAATATTTTCTAAGCCACATTCTGCATGGCATTGTTATTATTTGAGGAATTACTCCTGCTATTTTGAAACTCACACTAATTAACTGCTCTAGTGGTACAGGTTTGTAAATTATAGAGTCAGAACAGACTTTTTACCCCTTTGAGGGACAACCTCTGTGATCTCATGGTAATTTACCTTTATCACACACTTTGTCTTTTGATTGTTTCCCTAGGCATTATATAAAATAAATATATAACAAGAATAATAATTAGTAACGTTCACAACTTAACATGACTACAACATGGCTTTATAACACTGATGTCACCAAGTAGATGAGTATCATTTTGCAGTCTGACAACAAATTTGAAAGAACAAAGCACATTGCATATGAGTGAAAACCATAGTAAAACCTTGTCAAAATATCTATGTGGAGAACAGGAAGGCTCAGTGAAGAATCATAATATTTCAGAACTAGTACATTATCTCAAGCACTAATTAAGTTGTTCAAAAGAAAATTAGAACAACTTTCATAATATCTTTGCAYTTTCTGAAACGGAAGATATTACAAAATCAATGTAAAATTGTGAAACTTGATATATGTATAAGACAATTGAATAGAGCAGTAAAATAAACTCATAATTTTCCTAACAACTGCAAAAAGAACATAAAAAAATTACACCTATCCAATATTTAAAAGAGGGTCTCTTTCTCAGTAATCTCAAGGAAATACTGTGTAACATCATATAAAACTACTTATAGAAAGATACAAGAGAAAAAAAAAATCTGTAGCTCATTTTATTTTTCTTGTGAGGCACATACATATTTTATTGTCATGCATGCCATAATTCTYACCTGGGTTTTCGTTCTCATTGAGCCTAATGATAAACAAAAATGGAGAACTGATTTCTCTCTGTGACAGTGTAATTTTTCCAGATGAAAGAATGAGTTTCTTCCCAGTAAGGTATCTCAGATGCAATATAATTTCATTTCTCATTTGCCCAGATCATGTCCATAAGACAGAGGCACAGAAAAAGAATTTTTATTGGGTTTCAGTCCTTCAAAAAATGAATCAGGTTTTTTGGGTTGAAATCACCTACTCTGTATGAGAAAAGCTTTCTGTTTTGTCCCCTTCAACAATAAAAGAAACCGTGAAAACCCAGTTTTCTAAGTGCCTGAAAAATTTCTCATTATGTTCTGTTGAAACAAGTACTTTCCTGATCAGCATTAATAAGAAGAGGTGGTATTGCTTTTTTAAGGCAGTTTTGAAAACAGAAAAAGCAAAATAAGAATTCTTCATGACCGGTCCATTCTTTTTTATTCTCTCTCTTAATAATTGGACTAATTTTCTATTCTTTTGTTGGTAAATACCTGTATCACTCGCACAGTTGAGTGCAGGTAAACCTTAGAACAAAGGTCTAAAAACTGGATAATGACTTTGACTAAAGAACTGCAGGTAGGTGAGGCAGTGATTTTTAACACTGTTAGGCAAAAGTCATACATGACAGCTCCAGAACTTTTGTGTGGAAGAATTTGCTACTTAGCTTAGTTTCATCCAAGGTGTCCCTGGAGGCAGTAGGGTTAATGCATCTCCCTCGGATGAATAGGTAATAATTCTGTACTCAGAAATACTTCTGTTAGTAATTAATGTAGGGTGTTCTGGGATGGTTATCTTCTGCTTCTTTAGAAAAGTGAGAGAAAGTAAGCTGCAGACTACATGAATAATGTTATTATAGGCAGTCAGCCTCTAGACTTTTTCTAACTTTTCTTCTCTCCCCTAACAAGTCACTGAGTATATGTTTACCATAWGACAGGAGAACCTCCTCCTGGTGGTTGTCACTACCCTTAGAAGTGAACCTCTCCAACAGTCATCTGTCAGGGAACACCTGGGTGGAAGGATGAGCAAGAGTACTTCGCAGTGAACTGCTCTGGGTAGTCCTTGAGCAGTAAGGTGAGACCTCTTTCACAACTGTGACATTTCCTGTAATGTCTTACCTACTTCCTGGGAAAAATCCTGTTAGTGCAGTCTTTTGCCTCTGAACATGGCATCACTTTCCCTTTGTCTTTAATATAAGCATCACAGCATCAGCTGGCAGCAAGCAGGGTACACACGAAAAGGTACCTCAGGAAATTAAATTCCCTTAAACTTCTTCTAAACAGCTTCCAGTGCACAAACTGCCTCTTTTATGGGCCACTCATACTTTTCTACAGTGCAGCACAGCATGCAATGTGTACAGATGTTTGAGGCTGACTTCTTTTAAGCCCTAGACAAATAGGATGCATAAGAGTGCCAGGTGCTCACGGCTAGGATGATAAAAAGGCCATGAGCACTTACAGCTCCCATTGGCTACAGGGGCAGCTGAGGCTGCTGAGCAACTCTCAAGAAGAGCTCAGCAACTTACAGAAGTTAAGAAATACATTTTTAAAAGGCTCCTCTCTTTCTGTTTTCTTTCTTGAATGGCATGTTATTCATAAGATACTTCTTGCCTTAATTTGATATCTACTAACAGATTTAAATAGTAATGAGCACAACTATTCTGCAAAGTAAACAACTAAGTTAGACTTTTTAGTAAATAACAGAAGGACAACTCTGTGTTAGGATTTAATTATAAGAAGAAAGTTATACTTGGCAAAGGCATCTGTAATTTGTGATTCCATCATTTTATAAAGCTTCTTTTAACGGATTAAAATCACTTCTGGCAGCTTTTTCCCCTTTACTGCCATAAACTATACCCAAATCTCTACTTTAAGGAAGACAGCTGTTAGAAATGCAAACAGAAAGTTTTGAATAGGAATAAATAAAAGTATTACCATGATTGCTTCACTTTTTAATAGCCAAAATATTTCATAAAATGCTTTACATTGCTGTAAAACAAGATTTTCACATCTTTGAAGCTGCTTTATGTGTACCTCAAGGAATTCAGCTAGACTTACAAATATGAATATATTATATCTAGATAGTCTTACAAAGTATTAATCATCATCATACTTCTGTAACAAATGGAAAAAACCAGATTTTTGCCTTTTTTTTTTTTTYTAAATGAAATATAATAAGGCTTTTGGTCAAGCCTGGGAATCTGTATTTTAGGTAGCTATATGTACTTTTCTGAGATATACATTGCAGCACTGTATGAACCAGCCCCAGGAAAAAATTAAAATGAAAGGTCCCTTCATATAGTTTTTCTGCTCTTTGCAAATTGTTTTTCTTTTTTTTTCTTCTCTGCTACTTCGTGAGAATCAGTGTTAAAAATCCAAGAAAAATGTGCACTGTAGAGAATTTCTACAGCACATACTGGTGTGTTGAAGTAGCAAACCAGCACTGTAAATCTATATTCAAAATAGGAAAGAGCAACATTACAATCTTGGTAATCGCTATCATAAATATACACCAATCCTTAAGGTGGGGGGTGGAAGGGGGAGTATGAATCTAATCTTTCCAGAAATAAGATTGGTATAATGCCACAGATTGCCTCTCATCTATAGATTAGGACTGTGGCTTCAAAAACTTGCACATTTATAGCTAGATGGTGTGAATTTAAAGAACTATTTAGAGAAAGAATAGTTTACATAAAAATGCAGTAGCAAGTATAAAAAAATTTTGTAAATACAATTTATATGTACAGTAATTATGTCTGTAAAGATCTATAAATAGACAAAATATMATTTCATATATTTTTGTTTTGTTTTCTAGGGCTATAATGGATCATGAAATATATAAAATGCGTAGCAGTTCAGCTACTTCAGTAAGGCGAAGCGCCTCAGGGAAATATTATGCCAGATTCTCAAATACAGCTATGATCCCATTGTGCCACTCAGCTGCTACAAATGAACCATAACCCAGCTGAAAATTTCTGGCAAAGGATTTCCTGTCTTCAGCAAATTCTCTTCTGCCATATATCTATCATTCCCAGGCTCTATAGTTTTCTTTATGTCTTCACTGTGAAAAGACATATCTGAAGAGTAAGACAGTTCATGGTATAGTCTTGCTATACTCTTCATTGATATAAAAGCCCTACCAGAATTCTGAAGCACGAGTACAATTGGACCAAGAAACTCAAAACAGTTGAGACAGGCTCGGACTCTTCATATCTTTTATCCCTTGTGTTGAATCAGACACAGGTAAAGTGCCGCGGCAGTGCTCTCRGTGTTAGGATGCCGCAGCCTTCTGGAAGCAGTTCCGGGCGGGAGCACTTTTAGCGACGGCTTTGGCAGCTCTCACSGTCCGGGATAGCAGAYGCCGTGAACACTCTTGCACCGATCTCTGAGGCAGCAGGAAGCAGTAAAGAAAGAGATGGGTCTCTGATGTGGTCTCGGCAGAGTAGTTTATTTGCCAAGGGGTYAGGGACCAGAGAACCAAGATGGCTCCGGCTGCCGGGGCTTATGAGGATAGCGACGGGGGCGGGAAGAGCATACAGACCAATGATCTGAGGGTAGGTGGGTGAAGGATAGGAGGATACCAAATGGGAACAGAGGGAAGGGGGGACTTACGGAAGGGATCCAATGGAGAGTACAATTTAAACGAAACATCTGGAACTTTAACCATACAGGGATACCCGTCAATCAGTCCCTCAGGGGGAGGAGATGTGGGTGGCTCAGACCCTGGAAACCGCCCACCACCGTGGCTGGACCAGTCTCCTCCCCCACGGGGCTTGAACCACCACAACATCTCCCCTGTGGCCCTGTATTTTGCAGTTCTTCAGATGTGCAGTGTTTTTGGTTCAGCGAAATAGTTTCTCACGCACTTTTGTGGAAACACGAATTGTTGACCTAACGGCAAAGATTGCTATGAATTCCTAACCTATGTGATAGACAATATTGCTGACCAGTGGACAGCAGGAGGCGGTATTCCCATCCTCCAATCCACGGTGGGTTTTGAAAACATATAAAATAAATGAGGGCAGAGGCCGGCTCTCTCTTCTTCCTCCCTTTTGGCCTCTGCCTGTGGGTGAACCCTGACAACTATCTCCATGTGTTTATTCRAACCCAAGAACAACACTCCCCCTTCTTTGTTTTTAAAGAAGGATGTGATRAGCTTACAAAGCAGCCTCTTAAGGCAACTGAAAATACATAAAATATTAAAAATAATTAGAACTACCCACAGTTCGATCTTAATTAGCGAAGCCATTCAGCTTCCCAATTCCCACCATCCTAATAGTCTATCGATTTAGTCAATGCTTCTTTCGGTCCTTAGTTCTTTTATCTGGTCTCTCATTTGCTGGACTGTTACGTGGATATTTTGGCTGTATGATGACAAGTTCTTTGGCTGCAGGACAGTCCATGTGATCACACTGGATGTTATGGTGGGCTAGAAGATCAGGCAGACCAGAAGGAAGCGGAGACCTCTCTCGGTGTTGGCAGTGCGTGGGGGTTGGGACAGGCTTTTCTGTGGGGCTCATAAATCAACATCATTAAAAATTGAAAGAAAAAACAGAGACTTAAGAGAAACTTAGCGACTACCAGATTATCTTTAGGAGTATAAGAGAAAAAACAGTTCTCCCTTAACTCTCCATTCCCCACTCCATCCCCCCTCTTTAAGAAAAAAGGTAGGTATTGGGTGTAGAATAAGTAAAGGGATTATGGGGTAGGAAAACACATGAGGAAGAGATTAGAGGCTTTGAGGGCATGGTTTTTGGTTTTAARCAGCCTGGAGGTGGTGCATGCCAGATGTTTATATGGCCTATCTTGCGCYRACGTTGTCTCCAGGCGGCACTTGTTTCTTTAGAACATAAAGTAAAACTGTTAATGGGTAAAGGTGTTATGGGGTGTTCTTCAATACACTCTGTGATAGCAGGTATGGGGTRGAGACACCAGCCACCGAACTTGTTGCAGCTGATTCTTCCCCTACCCTGCTTCCTTTAATATGAAAAGGGGTTATAAGGAGGAACACTACATAGGGGACTAAGAAAACTTAGAAAACGGGAACGATGAAGCAGAGGACAAAATATCCAACAAAGAAATTTAGGAATAGGATTAAAACTTAAAAAGTTACCAAACAGGAACGACTTATCGTTCCACGACTCTGATCGTGGGACGACAGGTCGCCCCAGCTGAGCAGCAGTGGGTCCCCTTGGCTGCGGCGGCACGGGTGGTGGAGCGTACTGCGCAACGCCAGCATACAGGGGCTGCGGATGGGGTCGGTTTCTGAGCCAGCAGTGCGGGTCACGGCCATTGGCTGGTGCTGGCTGGCCGTGTTGGCAATGCGGCATGATGGACTGGGTGGTGGTGTTGGTGATGCACGGGGTCGGTGTTAGCTGGGTGTGGGCTGTGACAGTGGGAGGTGGTGTCGCCACTTGACACGGCAGTGGCAGCTGTCGAAAAGGCGGTGGCTGGGCAGAGCAGGTGATGGGCTGTTGCTGATGGCTTGCAGCAGCAGAACTGCGCAGGATTTCGGAGCTCAGTGTGGGTGCTACGGCTGAGTGCGGCACCGTATGCAGAGGTGCTGTAGGAGCGCTGTGTAGCAGCAGCGCGGACGGCAYGGGTTGCGGTGGGCGCTGGGCAGGCGACTTGGTTTTCGACRTCGCTAGATGAAGCCATCTCACATTCTGTCGGCTGTTGCTCGAGTGTCGTCGATGGTGGTATTGGCAGACCTGGCAATTTGCTGCCAAGCAGTCCACATGCTGCTGTGAGTTTTTGTTGTTTTTGCACTTTGCTCTCTGCCTTTTGYGTTTCGACCGCTTAGACTTATGCCCATCATCCTTCCCGTTTTTGCACAGTCTTTTGGGCCGCACAGGAGGGACTGGCTTTCGCTTAGATTTCCTTCACTTATGGTTTCTCTTCTTACGGCTTTTCTCTTTTTTGTAGGGAACTAGGTCTGCAAAGGCGATCTTTATTTCCTTCGGTGTAGGGCAGTCCTTGCTGAAATGTCCAAAGTCGCCACAATTGTAGCAACGAGTGTCTCTATTTGATACCGCCATCACTTCTGCAACCTCTCGTGCGACTGCTTGCGCAATAAGGACACTCTGGGAGGTCTTGGTGGCACAGGCCTCCAGCATGGCATCTAGGGTCGGTGGAGGGTCAAGAGGCAGAGTGGCTAATATCTTTTTACAAGTATCATTTGCATTGGATTTTGCCACTACAGTCATTAATGCTTTTTGGGCCTCTCGGTTTTCCACCTGTTTTTCAATTGCGTCCTTTAACCTATTTATATATTGGATAAAATTCTCTTCTGGACCCTGTTTTATATTTGAAAAGGCTTGCACAGGCGTAGTCTCCGTAGGTGTTAGGAGAAAAGCTCTTTCTGCCGCACCCTTTATATCTTGGAGCACGCCCTCAGGTATGGCTTCGGCCTGCTCCTGGGGCTGCTCCCAATTGCCTTCCCCACAAAGGTGATCTATGGTGAGGTGGGCATTGGCCTCTTCACCGTAGTACCTCACAAGGAGATCCCGTAGGGCCCTTTTCCAGCTCCTCTCCCAGAGGAGAAACTCCTCTGGAGAAAGGAGGCACGCGAATAAATTGCGAAGGTCATGGGGGGTGAACACATGCGYGGTTAATGTGGCATTAAATAAATTTTTAAAATATGGAGACTCTCTGCCATGGCTCCGGGCAACCTTGCACAATTCCTTTAAGTGTGCGTATGGCAGGGGTGCCCAGGTTGGGTGTCCTCCCCTCCGATAGGTCACCGGAGCTACYGTGATTCGATTAGCAAGCTCCCACTCCCCGTCCGCAGTTGCTTCCCTTTGCAACTTCCCCCAATAATCCTCTGTATCAGAGTCTGAGTCCTCCGGCAAGGCCATGGCTGGAGTAGGTCTCGCCAAGATGGCCGACTTCTGGCCAGGCTCCCGCCCCCRATAGCGCGCGAATCGGAAGCTCTGTAACCGGAGGCGGAGCCTGCACTCGAAGTGGGAGGACCCTGGACTGAGGGGTGTGTCCCGCTGACATGGGAAGGGCCCGACGCACACGTTATCRACGTTGAGGAGGGGCCCGACGCGGTTACATCACATCCTGTCGCAGAGGGAGGGGAAGGAACGGACGCTTGGGGAGTGATTGGCAGGGACCCGAAACCGCCATTTTGTGATTTGGTCCCGTCTAATGAAGACAAAATGGCGGAGCCAGCCACGCGGCCGGCCACATGGTCAGCCACGCGGCCAGAGCCATTGTTCCTAATGCGGTGGATGAAACTAGGGTCTGGGGATCGGGAGAGAGGGTTAGGAAAGAGCCCTGGACGAGCGGCGCCTTCTCGCCCAGAGAAGGGTTCAGGGTGGACTGGGAGGTGGCAGGGAGACGGTAGCAAGCCTGCACTGCTTGGTGAGCTCCAGCTCCCAGTTCAGCCTGCGGTTGGGACAAAGGTATAGGATCRGGGAGGGAGGAAGGTATCAACTGAGGACTACCCAAACCATCATTTCCCAAAAGCRAAATAGCTGCAYAAATTAAAGGAAAAAGGGAAAAAACCTTCTGAACTGAGGTGTCCCCTTGTTCCCTTAAATCTGTCAGCCTTTCTCCCACTTTATCCCAAAACGAAAGAGTTTTAACCGAATCAACTGAAGTATCAGGTAAATTAATAAAAACCCAATGCATAAACCTCTTAAGCCTCCCTTTCGAAAAATCAAATGAACTCTCTGTAAGGGCATTTACAACTTGGAGATATACACCTCTCTGGGCTCGGGTGAGCTTAGCACCCATCTTTCCAGCCCAGAAACTTCACCCACGTCCCGAGAGGAAAACACAAAAGAAAAGCTGAGAAGGGGGACCCCACGGGTACTCACCTCACCCAGTAGAGTCAACAAAAGCTCTCGGGGGCGGTCTACTATCCCCTGGACCGACCTTCCACTCCCGAAGGCTACCRGTCCCCACACAGAGTTGTCCTCTAGAACGCTGAGTCGTCTATGTGGCGCTGGTTGCTCCGAACGCGGCTTGATCCCTGCGAGTAACTCTCGCCGGGGACGCTTCCAGGAACCTCCGAACGAGCGGTCCCTGCTCCGGGCGCCAACTGCCACGGCAGTGCTCTCAGTGTTAGGATGCCRCAGCCTTCTGGAAGCAGTTCGGGGCGGGAGCACTTTTAGCGACGGCTTTGGCAGCTCTCACCGTCCGGGATAGCAGACGCCGTGAACACTCTTGCACCGATCTCTGAGGCGGCRGGAAGCAGTAAAGAAGGAGACAGGTCTTTGATGTGGTCTTGGAACGCAGTTTATTTGCCAAGGGGTCAGGGACCAGAGAACCAAGATGGCTCCGGCTGCCGGAGCTTATGAGAATAGCGACGGGGGCGGGAAGAGCATACAGACCAATGATCCGAGGGTAGGTGGGTGAAGGATAGGAGGATACCAAATGGGAACAGAGGGAAGGAGGGACTTAGGGAAGGGATCCAATGGAGAGTACAATTTAAACRAAACATCTGGAACTTTAACCATACAGGGATACCCGTCAATCAGTCCCTCTGGGGGAGGAGATATGGGTGGCTCAGACCCTGGAAACCGCCCACCACCATGGCTGGACCGGTCTCCTCCCCCACGGGGCTTGAACCACCATGACAGTAAAGTAGTTGTTCTCTATTGTTSTTAGTTCATTTACTTCCCCTCTTTGAAAAAAAATTAAAATTAAAAAAACATTTCCAACCAATTTCTGTTTGTATCATAGTAAAACCACTATGTTTACTATTCTAGTTACAGAGCACATATCATGCGTATCCTGCTTTGATTTTGAGCACCTGACTACCTGGGAATTGTCTTTTAATCGAAAGATTTTCACCAAGAAGATATCAATTTGATCTATCCTGCAAAGACAAGGAGCATTTTTGCTACAAAAACAGGCATGCTCTGTGTAGCTTTGTATCTTTTCTTATCAGACAATTTACCCTAATGGCCGTTGTCATATATCTTGTTTTACCTTTCCTCCTTCTTTTGAGGTCTTTCTTGTTTCCTTGACACACATTGTGAAAAYAAACAGAAGCCCCAAGGTCATGTCTATTTGAGTACCATAACTTCTAAAGGATGCAACAAAACTGTCAGTCTCCTTGTCAGTGGCTGTAGAGCTTCTCTTTAATTAAATAGAAAATGGGATTTTCTCCCTCCCCCCGACAAAATAAAGGAAACAAAATTCTGAATAATGCAATTCTCTCTGACATTTCAGCATGAATGGATGGAGCTGTTATCCACCCATTAGRAAATAGTAATGTGCAAAGGATGACATTTCTAGTAAATATAAAATCTGTAACCATTTGGAATCTAGAATTGTCCATGGTTACACTCTATATTAGTGGAAAAAGCTTGCAAAAATAAACGAGTGACATGGTTAAAGGCTCAAACACAAGACAGCACGATAGAATAGGTTTTCATTTTTTAAATTCAAGAAAGATGTAAATGGCCATGACATTTAACATTGCTGAGCAATAACAGTTATTAAGGTAGGCAGGATGAAGGTAATTACATTAATATGTAGTATTGTTTGGCAAAGAAAACAAGGAAATAACTGTGCAGGCTTGAAGTCTGTTTATAATGCTCACATGTTTGTGACTGTGTGACCACTGAAGGGCAATGAGCAATTTCGAGATAAAATCTGCATCATTATTYTCCTATTCCAAGAAGAAAACATAGGGCACAAAGAAAGACAGCAAAYAGTGTAGTCACTCAAATAGAGTGTCAGACTTAGAAGCAAAACCTGGACCACTTCCAATTTGGGGATGGAGAAAGAGAGTACTAAAACCTCACTCATAATTTTAATTCCATAAAAAATGGGGAGCACTAGAGCCTTTTCAAGCGTGTTTGAAATGGTAATATTCAAGAAAATGACTTTGCAGAGAACTGTTCCTGTTACTTTACGATGTAGAAAAAAATATATTTAATAGTACTCTCTGGAGGAATTAAAAAATTGAAATAGGTCAGGATCCCAAATAAGAGAAGAAAAATGGAAAGGAAAAGAAAGGATGCAAAATAATAGATACAAAACCAAAGGCTGCAGCACTTAACTCCACGAACAAGTAAGTGAACCCAAAGTTCATGATATGTTGTGTTATGGAATTACAAACATTATGGTGCACTGATGGATGCACATGACTCAAAACAACACTGTACCTACAGAAGTACTGGCAATTTTTTCACACCTCAGAAGGTCTTCAAGGCTTGGTGCCTTTTCRTGTGTGTTATAAACTGTTGGGTCAAATGTATATCCCTCAAGAAATGAAAAAAAATCTAATCAAATTAATCCAAAAGCCTGTAAAATCAGTTTGGTTGTATTGCTATTTCATATAACTGTCAAATGTCTTAATCTCCAGAGAGAAATGAGAAGTTTACCTTCAAGAAGTAAATGGTATAGAAAATAATGAAGTTAAATGTGCCTGGAGAAACAGAAAAGWAAAAGAAAAATACGCTAAGATATCAAATACATGCTAAATATGCTTTACAAGATACTGTCATCAGAAAAAAAAAAAAAATCCTGTGAGATAACTGTTATATATTAAATAATTGCTTGGTAGAGCAGCCACAGTAAAACTTTCTTTCAAGGTGATGAAATTGTGCTTTTAGAAAAACGAACACGTGCCAAGGTATATGTATAAAAAAACATGAAACATTTTATGGTGGATGATAATACTCTGTTTTTTACACAGACGAAGCTATTTCCTCTCTATGTGCTAATTCCAAAGGCCACTTTGATTTTAATATTCTACATAGACTTGAGTTAAAATCTAAGAGATCCAAAGCAAAATGGAAGTCAGTCATAACAGAGTACACCTTAAGTATGCTGATAAATAAAAATGCTTATAGTACAATATTCATAAGCAGGAGAATTTTAGAGGGACAACAAAACYAAAACAAATTAAAAATGAAGATAACACTGTCCAATATATTCTAGTTACAGCACCCTTGTTTTCAATATTCAGGGTTACCCAAAGATGACACTTTACAAAATACTGATCAAAAATATACTTTCTTGGAAATTATCTGAGCAAGATGAACTATCACTACTACATGCCCAATTTTATTGTTTTATCCAAACCAAGGTTGCTGTGTTACTTCCATTTCTACACCTATGCTGTATATTTATTGATTCCAGAGTATCAGGTACAGGAGTTTAACAGTAACTGTTTGGTAGCTATTCACCTAATCAGGAGTGCCTACTTGCATCTAGACACAATATAGGTCCCCTGGTTATGTATAAAATATGGCTATGAAGGAGAAGCATTACAGCAGCACAGACCTTAGTTTGACTTCTTGAGAGAGGAATGATTTAATTTCTTACTAATATACTGTTGAAGATGATACTTTTAAATCTAAAACCAGCATGACATTATGTTCTTGAAACAAAAATATATGCGCTAGTATTTATTTACATATTTATTCATTCATCCATTTGCCTGCTTTAAGCTAATGATTTAAAGTTGGTGTTTGGAACTTTTAGACTTAAGATCATTTGTAATAATCACACAGATATTATAGCATCAGAGTCCTCATGTGCGTGGTAGGATTTAAGTGTACTTCCAGTCAAACTTGAACTGTATCCCCACATGATTGTGCTGGGAGTTGTAGAAATACCATGAGGGAGATGTTTGTTATTCATTCATCTGAGTTTAAAAAAAATTGTTTCTGCTATATAACATAGCTTATGCTTGTGTGTAATAAAAATATTTAAAGAAATTTCACCATCTACAAAAAAAAAAATAGGCCTGCGGATATATAGGATGGAAGGAAAAGATTCTCTGCATAATTCCTTAATAGTGTGTAGAGCATCTCCAGAGAACCTGCATAAAAATTAATGCATTAAAACTGGGATCTTTAGTATTTAATTTACAGTATTTTTTTAATTTATTCGAGGTTTGAGATCAGTTCTGGGAGATAAAAAGCAGTATACAAGCCTTGGGAGATAGAATTCCAGCTGTTTGCACAGAACAGAGAGAGAGTGACAACTGACTGATCAGACTTTTCGGAGCAGCAAAGTTTACAGCTGCATTCTCCCAAAGGSTACATCTCAGGAGGAGAATTACAGTGCTTTACCACAGTATTTTTAATGTTGTGAATTAAAACCTTGCAATTTTTACACAGGACAGTGAAAAACTCTTCACCCAGCAGGGTTCTGGGAGATTATTCAGAGTTGTTTCATTGGTATAATCCTTTTCATCCTTCATTTGAAATTGCCACTCACTGGAGAGAAGTAGTAAATAATCAGGTAAGGAGTTTTCTAAATTTCTAGTGAAAAGGTATGTTTATTACATGTCCTATGATTGCTTGATCTCCTTGTCCTCTGAGTAAGCTGAGTGCATGCTCAGGCTTATAGAAGTATAACATACCATAAGAAAAAGTACAAAACAGAATCTTGTTAAGTCCAAAGACACAAAGGATGGTGGGATGGTGGTGGTCCACCTGGCTGAATGCAAATGTCTGCAGTGTAGACACCTCTGTYGCACCTATTTACATATATTCCTTCTACAATCAGTGGAGAGAAACAGCTAAGTCTAAGACATGATCCTTATCATCTTAAGTAGAAGTTTGAAATTCATGTAGCGTTACCTCCTGAAGTATTTATTTCTTACCAGTGGTTTTARAGAGTTCATATACTAAGCTTAGAGGGAAAGATCTAGAATGCAAATGTCTAAGGATATGTGATATTAATTTGAAGAATATTAACCAAACTTCTGCAAGAAATTCTGTAAGTCTTCCAGTACAGCTTAATAMAAAATAAGACCATTTAAAATCAATATATTAAAATGAAGCATATCTGTCAGAGTACAAAGCTCTCAATAGAGAATGTGGAGATAAAAGACACTGCTTTTYATGATGTAGGGCAAATCCGAAGTTAAATGTTGGAACTCTTGTGCTGGGGACATTTTGATTTCATCCAGCTCTGAAAATGGAACCCCATATAACATAAATCCAGGATACAGGAATATATGTAACTACATATAGGTAACTATACTGTGGGACTTTAATAGCATACAATTTGTTACACATAAATAGATTTAAGTCTAAYAAAATCAGATACAGATTTATAAGAATAAATTGTGGGACTATGAATGAATTTTTGATTAAAAATACAATTTTTGTTGAGGTATTTAAGGGAGAAAAATAGGTTTTACAATTTAAAAAAATATAACCTTCCTTAAGCATGTAGTAGGAATGCTACTTTTAAATCTGTTCTTAATTCATTATTGTGGTCAAATGTTACATGATCATGTTCCAAGTCAAGTGAAAAAAAGACCATGGGTGTGATTAATGTCCACTACCAATGAATACAGGATCAACAGTCAGAAGTATTTATTTTTTATGTCAGCATTACTCAAGATATAATGAAACTTCAGAGAATCATTTTGATTTGTATTGCTTTTTAATTGAATTAATTGATCAGCATTTGATAAAAAAAATTCCTTTTAAACACACCTCTTCAAGATTCAATCTCAGGTACATTGTTTTGCTAAGTCTTTGAAAAAAACCAACACTGTCAGGCTTTAGTAGCTGATGTCAGTGTTTATGTTTGATAGTTATTTCTGATGTCTTTAATATTTTAATAAAATTTGTGTATAAATTTGTGAAGCAAGACTTCTTAAATATCCCATAAATTATCTTAGAAGTCACTCCCCAGTTAAGTTTGCTTGCAATATTCTTCTGAAGAGAATGAATACAAATTTAGTCTTAATGTTGAAGTTGAAAGGAAACCTCATTCTGAAGGCAAACTCAGCATGGTAATAATATGTATAATATACTGTTGTTTGTTTAATATACTTTATACAATGACTTTATTCAGCAGTTGGTCTGAAAAAACCAACTTTTTAATTTATTCTGTTACCCAACATAGTTTTAGAAACATATAGTGTGTAAAACTAGTGTGACACCACATCTTTGCTATTTTTGTTCAGAGCATGGGTAATTATATTTGCTTAGTAACGTATTTTCAACTTTGAGAATCCTTATACCAATTGCATATGTATTATAAAAATGTAGAAGAGTAACAATAGGATTCCTTTTATTGAACTGAACATAATTAAGTGTACAAAGTCTACAAATTAAGTGTAGAAGACCCAAACTGATTTTTTGTACAAAATAAAAATATATAGGCACAACAAAGTGAAGTGCTGGGTCCTACGCTTGGGTTGCAACGACCCCATGCAGCGCTGCAGGCTGGGGCAGAGTGGCTGGAAATCTGCCAGGTGGAAAAAGACCTGGGGGTGCTGGTCTACAGCCAGCTGAACATGAGCCAGAGTGTGCCCAGGTGGCCAAGAAGGCCAACGGCATCCTGGCCTGTATCAGGAACAGTGTGGCCAGCAGCACCAGGGCAGCGATCATTCCCCTGAACTCAGCAGTGCTGAGGCTGCCCCTTGAATCCTGTGTTCACTTCCGTTCCCTTCAATTCAGGAAGAATATTGAGTTGCTGGAGCGTGTCCAGAGAATKACAACAGAGCTGGTGAAGTATCTGGAGCACAGATCTTACAAGGAGCAGCTGAGGGAGTTGGAGGTGTTTAGCCTGGGTAAAAGGAAGCTCAGTGGGCCTCTTACTGCTCTCTCTAAGTAACTGAAAGAGGGTGGTAGCCAGGCGGGTGTTGGCCTCTTCTCATAGCTAAACTGATAGGTCAAGAGGAAATGGCCTCAAGTTATTCCAGTGAAGATTTAGATTGCATATTAGGAAAAAAATTTTTCGCTGGTAGTGTGGTTAGGCATTGGAACAGGCTGACCAGGGAAGTGGTGGAATCACCATCCCTAGAAGTGTTCAAAGGTTGCATGGATGTGGCACCTGGGGACATGGTTTAGTGGAGAACATAATGATGCTGGGTTAATGGTTGAAATTCATGATCTTAGAGCTCTTTTCCAACTTTAACAATTCTATGATTCTGATGTTTGGGTTATGTTAACCCACTTTTTGTTTGGTAAAAAGACTGAAATCTATTTGGTGTCATCTATATCGTCTAAGGTTTTATTGGAAACTGTTGTCATCAGATGTGTTGTGCTTGCAGCATTGTTTTTAAAACTATTTTCTGAAGTTCTAAGCTTTCAATTTGGGTATGTGCTTAGACTTTGCCATTAGTTCTAAAAAATGTATTTTAGACTAATAGCATGTATTACTGAAAGCTCAGATTGAAGTAAAGTGTATTTCTTCTTCCTCTGGTGTGAATCTGAAATTTGAAAGTTATTACTGGAAAGCCACACATTTTTTAGAAATTACTGAGCTTTTCTTTTGGAATACTGCTCTTCAGTTGAAGTATTAGTGGCATATTACAAGCTCTAATACAAAAACAAAATAATAATTAAAAATAGTCTTTCATTAGCTATCATTCAAAACATCATTTCAGAATGTAATCCAAAGTGGAAACATTTGGATTTTTTTCTCAAACATATGTAAAATATAGCTGACTTATTGAGACATCTTCATAAGAATTGTTCTTTTAAGGCAACAGAAACAAAATAATTTGAAATTGTAACGTTTATTTAATATGAGAGATAAGTTACGTATCCTTAGGCACCAGTGTTGTATACATGCTTGTCTTCCTAATTTTATTTCAGCTTAAGAAGGGAGAAATGGACACTTATCAGGCAAAATTAATCTGAAACATTTTAGACATCTACATTAAGGCAAGATTAATTACGTCCTGAAAATATACCATCTCATTTATATTGTGAACTGTTAAGGCAGCACAGGGATTTTAACTCAGATGTATTTGACTAATTTCTCCTCCTTTGCATCAATATAATGCAAAGCTGTCATATTTGTGACAGGCTTCGCAACAGCACAGCCGACCACCTCACAGCTAAAGGAGGTCACTTTTACGGCTTCTGTTTCCAGAGAAACTAAGGAGCAATACATCAGTTCTCTCATCAAGATCAAGATCTTCATCAACTTTTTGTAGCTAAACTGATGATTCAGCCACTGACTGAATTCATTGAATCACAATCATTCATGGACTAGCAAAATGAAAAATGCTTAATAAGCCAGGATGCTAATATGCTGCTAAATTTTCTGGATTCATTTCCCAAGGGTGCGCACTTTGAGTTCATTAAGACTGAGGTAGCTTCTTTTACTTTCAAATTACTGAAAGTCACCTTGAACTTTATGCCTTGAATTTTGAAGTTGTCCACAATTCATCCCAGTGGATGAACCTGCATAATCTGCTTTCCTGTATCATGTCTTCATAGAAACAGCATTCCTCATGTAGAAGAAACACTTAATTTAGTCATGGGGATTATAGATTCATTCTGACAAATGATGGCATTGTTCTTATTTCTATATTATCTTGCAAAAATCACTGAGATGCAGCACAAACATCTGTTGATTTCTGATGGGGATAGCAGGTGTCCTTATACTGGCAGGTAGGCCATAATGATTTAAGGACAGAGACGTGCATTGCAAAGCTGCCATTTCCGATGATATTGTAATGTACTACTACCTCAGAGCTGATGGGTTTCTCCTTTAAGTCAAGCCTAATATTTTTGTTTAATGCTATTTCACATAAATTCTCATATTGTTGGGAATCTAATTGCTGTTTTCTCTCTGGAATGGAATATCACTCTGATGAACTCTTTAGAGAGAGGTTTTTCTGAAGAGTTGATATCTTAATTATAAACATGGTGAAATAAGTCACTGATACACAAAAAATTACTTTCAGTTGTGCTTTTCTTAATTTGACTAGAAGTAAATCCCAAGTTTTATGACGTTTCTAAGCTGGTCCCCAGACAAAGATGTTATGCACAGGCTGCTATGAGAAAGGGTTGGGGCGGGAGGGACGCATCAATTGATTGCTCTCAAAGGACTGACACTATGTTTTCCTTTATTACTTTCTAAATAACTAAAACCCTACTTGTTTTTAGTAAATTGATAGTCATTTAAAAAGACTTGCCAAAGTGACAGTCAGAGCGGCAAACCCATCAGTAGAGAAATCTTAGCTCACATCACCATCTTAGCTCACACCACCATCTACTGTCACCCTTCTACTTATCAGTTCTCCAGGGAGCCAGAATAGCTGGACAAGAATAAGTGTAATGCCCTCCAGGGTTGCCTTTGGAGCTCTCAGACCATAAAAATGCATCTTATTGGACAGAGATGTATAGAGCAATCTTAAATTGCATGATTAGTAAGAAACAGAGTTAAAAAGCTAAGACCTCAATATCAGAATCACTRTGGAAAAATAAACTAAAATTTGAAGTTCTTTGCATGCATAAGCAGCCATCTTATTTTTTTCTTTCTGTAACTTTAAAAATCAGACAATTATGTGCTATTAATTTCATTTTGATTTTAGATATTGATCATGCAACTGTTTATGTATTAGCAAGTGATTAGATTATATGCACAATGGACAGAAGTAAGCACTTGTTTATCTGAAATTTGAGGCATTTCTTTGTATTGAGGTGTTCTAGAGATGTCTGCTTCTTTAACTGACACTGCTGGGAAATTCTGTTGTCTAGCTGAGGTGACAATCTTTGCATTTCATCAGCTGAATCTAACCTTTAATCGTTATAGCTGATATTTTTATAATGCAAATTAAAGTGACAGATATTACTATATTGTTATAAAACTTATGATTGTTTTGAACTAAAGGCACATTGTATTGATATRGAGCTTGGCTAAATTTTGAAAAGTAGCTTTTCTTGACTTAATTATGCTTATTAGTCTCAATTTATCTTAAATGGTGGTTTGTTAAGCTTCACAAATAAACAACCAAGGAGTGCATTATCAAGTACAGGCAGATAAAAATTCTGATCAGAAGAGTAAACAAGACTTTTCAGAAACACTGACAAAAGACATGAGACTAACAATCCAGAAATTCAGGTCAATATTCAGAAAAGATGCATTAATCAGTAGATCTAGAAATGAAACAAATATAGAAGTAGAATAGATTAAACAATAAGACAATAAAGTGCTTTCATGAGGAATTACTATTTTATAATTACTATAATTAAAGTTAAATACAAAGGTGAATTTCATTAGAAAATTTAGGTTATGATTGTGTAATAAGTTTTTTACAGGCAATCTTACATATACAAACTTTACTTAAGGTAAAAACCTTTTATTAATCCAGGCATTTTGTTCTATGTATAGACCATTTGCTAAGCCAGTTTGGGTTGTTTGGATTGGCTAACCCAGTTGTTTGGGTTTTTTTGAATGTTTGCTGGTATTGCAATTTCTTTTTAAAAATAAATGAAAGTATTAGATATATTATAAAACAAGTAATCATATATTCTCAGATATCTCTGTTCTTTGTTCATTATGGGATTGATCCAATTTCTTTAGCAGTCATTAGCAAAATTCCCTATGACTGCAAAATGGAAATGAGGGTAGGCTTAATAAGTGAACATAATCTGTTACTCTCTCTTGAATAATAGTAGTTATATTTTAATAATATAATTTCTTATTATACTATATTGTATGGCCTCCTTGTATTGGTTTAGTTATTTAATGTATTTGAAAAACTCACAGAATAATCCTAAATGCAAATATATTTACTACCAAAAAGTAAAAGTCCTTAGAATCTGTAAACTCTTGTGTTGTGGAAAAAAAAAATCTCTTCAGCAAACAGCTTCATATATTGTATAAAGTCTAGGCAATTACAATTAATTTTATTAAAATGTTAAGTAGAACACAGAGAGAAAGAAACAGGTACACAAAAAACCAGCTACACAACAGACTGCTCAGCTACTTGTTATCTCGAGCTGCTTCTCCAAAGCTGCTTGTTACTAGACTACATCTTATTTTGACACATAATCCTCTTAAGAATTGATCCCTCCTTGTAAATGCAGCTCACTTCAGAATGTAAGCAAATTGGTTTGCAAGGATTGATTGATAAAGGGAAGTACACATTCATCATGTAACATAGTTGCCTGTAATAGAAATGTGAAAGTATGACATTTTCCTCTGTCTATCCCTTCCTAGAACTGGTCTGGTTTAGGAGATGCAAATTATATTACAGTGACAAAACAAAGGAAAAAAAAGAAAATTAATTTAACAGTTCATTATAGAACTTGACCCAAAAAAAGCATTGTGTCTTATTAAAAGAATATTACTTAGGTAAAACTTAAACAACAACTTATTTATCTTCTTATTCCTAAATAACACTTGTGAAGCCTCAGTCTTTCAGATCAAATACTGCATTTTGTCATGAGTAGTCTGTGGAAGTTCTACTTTGTGAGAGAATATCATTTCTCATATCAGTTCCCTGACACTTTCATATTTGACTCTCCAGAAAGTAAAGACTGAATTAAGCTACAGGCTCACTGTGATGGTTATTATTTGTAATATTCTTATACAGTATAAGACCCTGAAACAATGTGACATTTTAATTTTCTGGTCCTACCGGACAAGAAAGAATATGAAATAATTCAGCTAAAAAATGGTTAAATCAAAATAATAAATATGTTCTATTACAATATTTGTTTCTATAAGATATATTTCTTCCCATTCTTCACAGACCTGAATGCTCATCAGGTAAGTAAAAGTAGAGTAGGTAGAGTAAGCTGGACAAACACAGCCTGTCTGGGCATCTTCAGTGTGCAAAGTTGGGGCAAAAGGCAGGAAAAGGTCCAAGGGGCAAAAAAAAAGGTCCAAGCTCAACAGGAACACAGCTCAGCATGATCTGGGACAGCTGCTTTCCTGCAGACAATAATCTGCTTTATGTGAGACAAGAATCCTTATGAGAAGTAGTAAAAGAGGAAGGATTTATGACAGGTTTTCAAACATGTAGGTGTCTCCCTAAAGTAACATCATTTGAACAAGGAAAATCTTCTCACAGTAAAAGGTAGGAGTTTTGGGCTGCCATTGAGCTGTGAAATCAGTGTTAGAGGACACTATCAATCACAGCTCCTTGCAAAAAGTTGTGGATTGCATCTCCCAGTAAATTCTGGTGTCAAAGGCAACTGAGGAGTCCTGAGAACCCTGAAAGACTCCCAGCATCTCATGCTTCTTGGCTTATTCACCCTAACTCTTTTCAAAATTAACACCCAAACACTTACCAGTACTCCCTCATTTCTGCTTTACAGTGTCTTGGAAAGGAGTTGTGTTATGGATTACATATATAAAACAAATAATATGGCTGAAGAGTTGAAAGACACAGACCCTGTGATTGAAAAACTCAGTTTAGACACAGCTTTTGCTGCTTACAGACACCAGATCTTGCTACAATAAGTATTTCACACATGTAAGATACCGCTTAGATGGTATCTTACATGTGTGAAATAGATGATTGGCAGTTTTTTCAGCCCTGAAGAGTGATGGCTTCTGCTCCTGTTGACTCTTGCAGGTTTGCTTGCAAGAAATTATTATGGTCTCTTTAGTAATTCTGGATAAAATCCTTTTCTTAACAAAGGAGTTGTGTGCTCTTTTCAAGAAAAAAAAAAAAAGAAAGGTAATAAAAATGCCCACATTTTAATGGATTGTAACAGAGGCTGTGGTGCTTCCAGCCATCATATACATGATCTACAAAGAGAGAGGAAGAAAGTGCTAAACCCATATAATTTAAGTTTGACCTTATCATGTGTTCAAATGTGACATTCAAGTTCCTTGTTCAGATATAACACCTGCTAGTAAAATCATACCTCAGAGGGTCTTTAGCAAAGGAACGCATAAACCCATGATCTATACAAATATAGCAATTTGTACAGATATTTCTTAAAAATACAGAAGTTTACAGAGGCTGGCAGTTAAAATCGCATACTGAAGTATTACCCATACGGAAGTCAAGGATTTTATTGCTATTGAGTTCATTAAATACTGCATTTTTTAATGCAGAGTAAGTGGGAATTATGGGCACCACATATCACCTCTTCTTCACTACAACATTTCTTTGACTATATGAATCCCAGTCCTTCGCAGTTTTTTACATTTGTTTTGACTTAGTGTGTGGAAATATGAAGGTAGTTACAATAAAAACAACTGCCAGTTTATAAATACAGACCTTGAATGTAACCTGAACCAGAGATATATTATATGCTGTATCCATGGGTGACTGACTCCCTCCTGCATGGTACATTGGGTACTGAGTTCTTTTTAAAGCCCTGAGCCACAACTGCCTTGACCGATTGTATCATTTATATCTGTCCACCTGGACTACATGTAAAAGGAATGCTTTTGCTATTACAGAAATCCATCAACTTTGCACAGGCACAAGTGACAGGCCTGGAGAATCAGACCTTCTTGCTGGGAAGAGAGGGTTCTTGGAAGCTACTATCCAAGTAAGATTAAGAATGGCAAAGTTTGTGCAATCCCTTAGGTTTTTATAGGTAAAACAGGTTTATGCCAAAGAGACTGATAGTCAAAAAATGATTCTTTTTTATATTTTTATTTTTCCTTATGAGGCTTAGAGTATCCTGCTAAAACCAATTTTTCCTAATATCAGTTCCTCCCAAAATAAGATTTCTGACCATTTTTCATTGTTATGTAACCTGCCGGTACTGAAAAAAGCTTGGTGCTACCATCTTTGGAACTAGCTTTCAAGCAATTGCCTCTGCTGCTCGAGCATCCCTTAGCCTCCTCTTCCCCAGAACAAAAAAGTCCAGTGCCCTCAGTTTCTCCTTCTGAGCCGTATGGTTTAGGCCTGATCATCTTGATATCTTTCATCTGAACTTCTCTCCAATTTTCCAGGCCTCATCTTCCAGACCTGAGCAGAACAGCCCTCCATCTATCTGCTAGCCACATTCCTACTGAAGCAGCGTGGGATGTAGTTACACTTATTGTATGTAGTAAGTAGTTTACCCCATTTGCAATGAGTGAACTGTTGGCTTATACTCAGCTTGGTGTCCACTGTGTCTCCCAGGTCCTATTCAGCCACCAGTGCCTTAGACTGTATCAAGATTGTGTTTCTTTTTACTGCAATGGTACACACAGAGGTCTGAGAACAGAATTCCTGATTACTTTAAGCAAGACTGTTAGTGTAGTCCTTTCTTACCTACCCTAGTTTCCGCCTCTGTTATGCTTTGTGTTTATATCGTAGTTCATAAACAAGGCCTCTGCTTAGTCAAGTAGGATTTCTGCTTAAAGTCTTAGTCTTTGTCCACAATGGGATGATTAATTGATGAGTTGTTTTATTAAATATATTGTTTTATTTAAAAAAAAAAAAAATCAATAAAAGCTGATCCGCTTTCCTGGGAAGCCTTGCCCTTTATTGTTACTTGTCAGAGAGTAATCATAATCTGAACTAGAAACTGCCTAAATAAACCTGATTCTCCTGTTGTGAAGCCCAGAGTCCTAACTCTGCTGCTTCGTTTCCAAGACTCCCTTAAGATCATGGTCTCAAATGTCTAATGGTTTCTGAAGCCCAGACTGATGTATAGGTTTTCATTCACCACCAGTTTAGGAGCAGCAGGGCAAGAACAGCATTATGATCAGAAGGTCCTTCCAGCATACGCACCAGTATGACCAGTGCTATCTAGGCACTTCCGGACCTGTGACCAGGCTCTGTGACCAGGACACATCCAACAATGAATTCTAGAAAGTGTCGTACATAACCTCTTCTCACAGAATCATTGAATACCTTGAGCTGGAAGGGATGTAGGAGATTCTTTAATTCCTGACTCCACACAGGGCAACCTAAAAGTAAAACTGTCTATATAACAGCCTTATCCAAATGCTTCTTGAACACCAACAGGCCTGCAGCCATGACAACTTTCCCAGGGAGCTTGGTCCAGTGCTTGGCCACCCTCTCAGCGAAAAACTTTTTCCTAATATCCAATCTGAACTTACCCTGATGCAGCTTTAAGCCATTCCCTCACATTTTAGTACTGAAAACCAGAGAGAAGAGATCAGCACTTCCCTCTCCCTCACACTTCATGAGAAAGCATTGAAACAACTCCTCAGTCTTCTCATCTCTAGGCTGAATATGCTTCTTAGGCAAGCAGTCTGGGACTGACCCCAATTTAATTCTTTCACAGCATCCCTAGGATTGCTTCCTCCTGATCTTGACCCTATGTGGACTTAGGGCTAGATCTACATTGAGTGTAGTCAAGGCAATGTGAGGGAAAGTCATTCCAAACTACCATTGTGAGTACCAGGCAGCTCTCCCCGATGGAGATGTTTCTATGAGATCCCTGAAAGAGCAAATTAAACTTTCAGAGAGGGGCTCAGACATAAAGTACAGTTTACTAACTGAACATCATACCAGTATTATGGTTTATAGATTATTCAGATCAAGTGAAACAACTCATACCTGTTTAAAGCATGGAGATAGGGAGCTTATATAATTTAAACATATCCAGAACCTCTACTATTCTGTACAAAACAAGGTCAAAAGGACCTTAAGGACATAGCTGGGCCTCGTTCCATGTCTAAATTGATATCCAAATGGTGAAAAATTAAGAAGAGGGAGAGAAAACATGATCATCAGCGTTATCTTCTGTTTCTACTTGCAGTTTCACTGGTCCTGCCTTTATAGGATCTTTCAGAGAAGAAAAAAGAGCTGTGACATTTTAAAGTTTCTAGAACATGGATTTTTTTATTGTTATTACTATTGTGCATGGCATCCAAATGTTTAATACTATGAGGAGGATGGGATAGATTTTTTAATTTAACAGTTTGGAAAAACTGGAAAGTAGCAAACAATATGCTGGGATGTTTAAAAGTAATTGTTCCTGCAGTCCTTTAGCACAACAAGGCCTTCACCTTGAGTTAGTAGATGAAAAATGCATGCTAGAGAGTGGAGTAATTTCTTGATGTGAGGCACACAATTCAAGGAGTAGTACCTCCTCAATCAAAGATAAATTACAGAGAGAAAGAAACAGAGAAAAAATAGAGAACGAAAGAAATAGAGAAAGAAATAGAGAGAGAAAGAAAGAAAGAAAAAGAAAGAAAGAACGAGCTAAAATAAAATAAACAAAAATGTTGATTCAGTCAAAATATTTATCTTTAAAATACAAAAATTTGAGATTACTAACTGATTGAGCTAGAGCATTGCTAAAACATTATTACTAGAAAAAAATTACTAGGATCAAGTTTTTCCAACAGCAAATGAAAATAAAACAAAACCCCAATAATCCTTCATCTCCTCAGTATCAATTACTGAAGAGATCTTGTTTGCAATATATCTGCCACCTATGGTAGAATGAGACATTAGTTTGCAGTCAAATTTTGTAAGAAAGGATACTTCTGAAAACCTATAAAGTTTAAAGTGCTTATATTATTCAACACTTTTTGATAGCAGCAACTCTTTGTGAAAGAGTATTTTGAGTATTTCCTTTGCAAGCTTACTGAGAATGCTTTAAAAATATATGCAGTTTTGTAAAAGCTGATCCTTACAAGCATAATGCATAAGAAGTAGTCGACAGGATTTATTGACCAAGAGTAAGCCTATACCTATATGTGACACTTTGCTTTTCTTAATAAAACATATTTAATAAACCATATTTTCTTACAGATATCATTCTGCACTGTTGCAGTTAAGAACACCAGATAACAATTGTAACTACTTTTATGTGAGGTAAAGAACAGCACTATCTTCTTTTACAGATTGTGAGCTGAGGGAGAAACTTCAAAGAAGCTTTCTATCTACAAAAGCCTGAAGTTCATCTGTCATATCGCCATTATCTACATTAAAAAAAACCAAATCAAACCAAAACACCAAATCCAACAAACCTCATCCTTTCTTTCAGGTGCCACTTTTACGTTTATGTCACAGACAGTTTGTTAAACCTGGCAAAATGCCAAAAAAAAAAAAATTAAATCATCTTGATATTTAAGGAAACACCTAGACTAAGATGACTAATGTGTGAGATGACTCCTACTCATAGTCTCAGGAGTATCTGAAACCGTCAGAGAACCTGAACATGGGCTTATGTCATGTTATGTTGCTGAACAAAATTCTTTTTGTATATAGTCATGGTTTTGACATAGATTTGTGCTTCTGCTTCACCTGTTTTCATCAGTACCTAGTTTAAAAACTGCTATTAGAACTATAAAGAGCAGAAAGCAAGCATGACGTAAAAACACCGAATGCTAAATAAGGTTTAAATATTAACAGTATATTTTTTTCCTTCAATTGTATACTATATATAATCTTTAGATATAAGGTATGATCCATTGCCAGGTTTTATTTTAAAAGGTATTAAAAATGCCAAAAGACACTATTTTTGAAGAAAAGAAAAAAGGCAGTCAAGATAGCTTGGAGCCATTGTTGTTACTGTAAATTGCAGTCCAGTTTTCTAAAACAAAAAAGAAAAAAATATGATGAAAGTAAAAGCAGCACAAAATTAAAACTATAGTACTTCTTGCTAGTCATGACATTTAGCTGGCATTTTTTTGTTAGAGAAGTACATACATACAGAGATGCACACGCACACACACGCGCGCACACACACGCACACACACAGAGTCTCTCTCCTATGAGCCTAACAAAGACCAAGCAATATGTAGAAGCACCAAGCTGTGTAAAACATTGCTTTTAGCTGCTTCTCTCCTCAGCAGTTCTCAGCAGTATGTCAGAGAATACTCTCATTAGCTGAGCTGGAGGGTTATTAAACCCAAATTAAAAAGAAAGAAGAGGAAGATGACAGCAGAGAAACAAAACACACACAAAAGAGGGAACCCAGCTTTCTTCCTTTACCCTTCAGAAATTTGACTGAATACACAGTGGGTGAATAGGTAATTTGTATTTTAAATGCTGTGTTATATACCGGATGTTAGATACTGTGAATCTGGGGTAGGGCACATGGGCTACATATTCTATGCAGAATTAAGGATTTAGCTGACATTTCTAGGTGTCTCTGGATTCACGTCTCTGGTTTCTTTTGGTAAGGTTATTGCTCAAACTTTTCCCTATTGACCTTAATGGTGCTRTGTTGGTTCTATGTATGTTTTAGGAGATTTGGAGATGATATTCAGTTAAAGTAGCTCTGTTCAGTTTTTTCCTTCCAAGCTAAATTACAGTTTCTGGACAACTGCAATCAGTAGATACCCTATTGAATCATGCAGTTGGAATTAATATTCAATATATTGGTTTGCACTAATTAATGTTACTTTCACAATTTTTTTGTTTATAAAATATGATGTCTCCTTGGATTAAAAAGATACAGAGGCCATAATGGCTAACATTGACATTAAGACTTGGCATCATGAAATCAGCATTGCTTTCTTATTTGATAGTGCCATAGCAAGTAAAACTAGTGACAGCATGTTAGTCTAATTTTGTGATATACTCCAACTTTAAATAATGGCAAAGCCATACCACTGCTTTCTGTCACAAGAACAGTCCTTAAGAGGGAACAAGGATATACTGAGAAAAGAAGTTGATTCATGGTAACTGACAATATGCATCCTAAGTAGGCTTGAAATACCAATATTTTTCACCTTGGTGTGAGAAACTTTTCCTTCTTGTAGATCTGTCTATCCAACAATCAGAAGACAAAAAAGTGACTCATCAGATGGCGGATTAACCGGAAGGAGAATCATTTTGCTCTGAATTAGACATCAGGATTAGTTGTTGTTTATTCTGTGATTGTAGCAGAGATAGAAGCCATTCCCAGGCCTTTTAGGAAAAAGGCCTGACAGGATTTACTGCTTAATAATTTCCTTGCATAAAACTGTGAGTCATCTTCAAGAGCAATACTACGACTGGAGTCAGAATATTTGCCTGTGCATTTGTTAGATTTAACAAGGTAAGTGTTGTCAGGATGAGGCACCTTTGAAGGAAATCCCTAAATATGCAAACATTAGCTTTGGCGGTCTAATTTCTTATTACAGAAATTCTACTCCATTAGGGAAGAGAGAGAGGTAGAACTGCAAACTAAGAGGTCTGGCTTCAATGCAGAATAAAGAACAACTTCTGGAGTGATAAAAATCTTTAAAGATTAAGTGATTTTTCATGATAGAAAAGTTAACCTCAGCTATTTCCATATTTCATTCCATCTTTTAAACAAGCTTTCAAACTTGGTAGATTAAACAGTTGGTTCTCCATCGTTTGTTCGGTGCTATGTACGTTTAAACAGCATCGTTGTACTGTACAGAAATTATTGGTTTATGACAGGAAAGTAATTTCTTTGTGTGTAATGCACATAGAATAAGTTGGGGGTGTTGCAAAAAGATGTAAGGTACATCAAAAACTTGCAAATAAAAAGTACTTTTTATATTTTCAAAAATCTGTCACTTCTCATGCATCCAATTATTGTCTTCTAGGCTTAACTCAGTTTTGTTGGCTTTTTTTAATAAAGCCAAAACCTAGAGAGTGGACTTTCTTCAGTTTAAACATGTTTCAGTCTTTTTGGTCTAGGTGATATTATCTATTCCTCTCTGCGGCTTTAGCAGAATTTAACACACTTTGGCAAAATAGAAGTTTGAGGTTTATGATGAGACAACAGCTTTCATTAATAAATAAATAATAATACCTGTTGTGAAGTTTGTGGAACAACTGTGTATACATAATTTACATGTGCGTAATTTTACAGTTTACTTAATTTTAAAAATTGCTTGTTCCATAGTGAACAGTGATTTTGTGTACTACAGTCTTTCATAGCCTTTTGAGATGATATTCATATTGGAGTATGATGAAAAACAAATCTTTTGAATACTACTGTCAACTTATTTATGTGATAAATGAGATTATGTAGGAAGTCAAAAGAACACTATATTTCTATCACACTGTATTTTAAAGACTTTAGTTTTGTTGGAAAAATCATGTGCAACAAGTAATTATTATGTGTCCCTTGTCATTATTTAAAGTATCATTCCTCTATTTAATTATCTTTTTTTATTTTATACAATTGCTAAAAATGATGGTCCTTTAAATTTATCAAATATTTTCAAATAATTCCAGTATTAAACAGAGTCCAGAAAACGACTAGTTAAATTCTATTAAAWTTTTTTTTTTCATTTACTTCATGGTGTTTTTACTGTGCTTTTCCTTCTTTTTCTAATATCAAATTTCACTGAAAGAAAATAGAAATGAAATAATATAGGTATTGCCAAGAGTGTACTCAAATACACCTTAGAAAAATACTTGCAGTTTGTGTTAACTTTACTATTTTGATGTTCGAGTGCTTTCCATAAGTGGATTTCCATTAACATGACATATTAGAAATCCACTAGGAATAATTATTACCAAGGGCGAATACATTTACTTTGCACAGAAAACAAAAATGCAAAAAATTATAGAAAGCAAATTTCAACAGTTTAGTACAGTTCAAAATAAAATATCAAGAGAACTAGCTCATTAAAAGTTTAAGAGCATAGTCAGGATTTATACGGAATCAGATCTTTTTGGTTATGATAATTCAGTATTTCAGAATAGAGGTATTTTCTTATATTTGATATTTAAGTAAATAAATAGACATCTCAGACACAAAAACCATAAACGTGAACAAAAAACATTAAAAAAAATTAGGTTTCCTATCCTTTGTTAGTTCTTTAGAGAGGATCTTTTAAAGAGAAATAAATTCTTTCTATGTCAAAAAAAGTTTAAAATTTTGGTTTCTGATATAGTCATGACAGAGAATAACTAGAACTTCAGGATCACTGTTGACTGGAACACCAGGTAATTTAATTGGTTTCCTCCATGTATATTTCCTCTACTATATTTTTAATTAATAGTTCATTAAATTTGAGAATAATCTTGGGTTTAGTAGTTGGGGAACTTACCAAAAATTGACCTCTTAAAAGAGAACTCTGCCTTGATAGCACTTCTTAAAATCTAAACAAGATTATATCATATTGATAAATACCATTTCTTCTCAAGGATAAACCAAAATGTAGACTTTTGTGTAAATTTGAGATTTGTTTGATTTTATACCTTTTTCCAGTTTTCCTGTTTTGCTGAGAAGGAGAAAAGGGGAGGAAATAGTTACATGGTTTAATGATCTATTTCTCATCAGTAGTACCTCAATGCATAAAGCGGGTAAGTCATTCAATAGGTCATTCTTTGCCATATGTAGAGTATACTATTTGCATTTCAATTTTACCCTGTTAGTTCCTTCACAATGATATGGACTCAATAATTTTTAACAAATTTATAGAGTATTTCAGGCAGGTCTGAAGTTTTTACCCGTGTTAGAACATTATCCAAATGGAGACATTATGTTCTGGATGAGTGAAGAATTAGAGGAATAAAACAGGTGGTTGTGTGGTCGGGCTTAATGGACACTGATTATTAGGTGATATCACAGGGTTTGTATTGGGCTGGATCACTTGCCTTGTCCGAAGAGTGTGAGGGATCAGAGATTGTTCAGCCTGGAGAAGAGATCCTGTAGGGGAGAACCAAACATCAGAACCTGAGTGCCTGCAAGGAGGTGGACCCAGGCTCTTCACAACTCTGTGTGGTGAGAGGATGAGAAACAATAGACGTATGTTGGAAAAGGAAACATTCTGGTTGGGTATGATGAAAAGAAAATTCCCAATAAGATAACAAAGTGGTGAAGCAAGTTGTTCTAAAAGATTGTAAAGCAATGGTGATTTTTAAGACCTTACTGGACATAGCATGAGCAGAGCTGAGCAGATCAGACCAACCAGCTCTGACTTCGGCACTTCTCTTGCAGCGAGATGGACTAGAGATGGACTTCATGAGATCCTTTCCCAGTTGAATTATCCTATGGTCATATGACTATATATCCAAAATACAGATCAGAGGCATCATGACAACAACAAAAAAACCCAAGAAAATCTCACTGAAGATGACAAGGTATATTTATATGAAACTATCTCTTAAAGTACAATCTATTTATTTTACAACCTCTCTGTAAGATTTTATAACACTTTATAGCAGATATATAGCTGGACGTTTTGACAGGAAAAGAGTGAAATAAACATATACCAACTTGGAGAAACAACAAATACATGTTTGGTGGACTAACATTTGTGCAAATGCAGTGACAAAAGATTAAATTAAGCATAGAACTACAATGTTCAGACAATTTTTGTGCTTGACATTGTCCTTGCTTCCTCATTTTCCCTTAGAAAGAAAACAAATTAAGCTGTTTTGTTTGTTTGATTGCTTGATCTGTTGTGTTTTTTTCCCAGGTTACTAATAGTATGCTTAATGATAGTTCTGGTCTGTCATAGCTTTCTGGAAAGAAGCCTGGATGTGGGGGGGTTGCTTTTTTGTTTGTTTGTGCTGCTTTGTTTTGGGTTTAGCTTGGGTTTGTTTTGGGGGTTGTTTGGTTTTTTTTGTTAATGAAAGCAAATTAAATTACATGCATCAGGTTTGAAATAGTGTATTAATTGTACTCTA
This sequence comes from Amblyornis subalaris, assembly GCA_018881555.1. NCBI lineage: Eukaryota > Metazoa > Chordata > Aves > Passeriformes > Ptilonorhynchidae > Amblyornis > Amblyornis subalaris. The sequence continues at coordinate 1,171,159 of JACAXG010000112.1, read as the reverse complement.
ACCACAACTGACATACCGTAGCTAAGGAAACATAGAATTATCTTGTTCAATATTTTGTAAATGGTACTGTGAATCTGCAAAGAATCGTTGTTTAAAATTTGCATAAATGTCCTACATTTACAAAATTACTGAGGAATTTTGTCATAGCAAAATTGTGCCATTTCCTCTTTTCCATTACCACACTAATGTACATAACTCTATTCATGACAGCATTTTCTTTCAATAAAATTATATTTAGAGCCAGAAATCGACTTCTGTATATAATTTATTTTTATTGAATGGCTCTAAAAAGAGACAGTCTTTGTTTTCCCCTCAGCTAGAGGTATGTATAATCTATGACAGTGAATGCTCCTTTCTATCTAACACACCTTTGTCCTTTGCATGGAGCAAGACATTAGAATTTCTATTTTCAATCTTTATTTTGAAGTGTTAAGAAATTTTGAAATCTCTAACTTGAATTTCCATTACTATTTTTCGTAAGACAGGCCTAATGGGATCATTTGCAATACTGTATTTCTCAGGGTTGCTAGTAACAAACATCTGACTTAAAATAGTTGGTGAATTTTTATTTTTTTTAGACTCAAGGACATTCTTTTTTTTATTTAATATTATATATTTTGTTTCTAAATGAAACTTAAAAATGTTATATCTATCTTAGCATCAGTAATTGCTACATGATAGTTTCAATCATACCAAGCTTACTGTACATCAGTTTTTCCTACTACGATGTGAAAATTCCCAAACCTTTTTTTTGTTTGGCTTTTATCTAAGCCTAATTAAGCACTTCACATGAGATGGGGAGAGAGCACTCTGCTTCTTATCTTTTTTATGGTCAAGTGTAGCTCATCTCAATAAGCTGTGTGGAGAAATCTTCTCAGTTCTATAGAGACAGAGGAATGCAAGAAAATGTCATAATATTTGGTCATAAACAGGAAATAATTATTCATACTTTCAGATTGATATCATTCCTCCCTGGTAGCTGGCCTTCTAACAAACTACTTTAGATAAGAATTGCTAAAAAATCTCTTCTGAATTTCCTGGGAGAGTAAATTTTGGTTGGTTTTAGCTTACTTTTTTAAAATATTGTGGCAACTCATGATGGCTGTAAGGCTGTGAATTTCTGCATGAGAGTATTATCTCTCAGTTTCCCTAACTCTTTCATGTCCTGGAGTGATACATGCAGCTTTTTTCCTACCACTCCTTCGACCAAAATAGTGGTGCTCAAGTAGGCTGCATTATAAAACAGAGTAGCCTGTTTTTCAGTCCTATCTGGGAAGTGCACTCTGATGAGTGGTGGCAGTCAAATAAGCCAAGTTTGAGTGAAGCTGGAATAGTTTTTTACGTAGATAACATAGATAACATAGATAACATAGATAACATAGATAACAGATAACATAGATAACATGAAGGCTGTAGCAAGTCCACACAGTATTGCTGAGGATTGTAAAGGAGCAATCTTCTTAATTTCTGAAGAGAGACCGTGATTTGAAGATGTATAAAGAATGGTCCAGTCAATTTAACCTCAGCTCATTACTGTAGGAATAAATAAGATTCTGGCTCTGATAATGCGCATGGACATTGAATATTTGTGGTTGGATTCTTCTATGACATGTGGGATATACTTTCTGTCAGACAGCATAATCCTGTCATACCAGCCTGGACAGCCAGGTAAATGAAATGGCTTGGTTTTGTTCCTATGCTGCAGTGTAAAGACATTCAGCTGCTGGAGAGTGTCCAAAGGAGAGTTCCCAATATGGTGAAGAGCCTTGAGGTGAAGCCGTATGAGGAGCAGCTGGGGTCACTTGGTTTGTTCAGCCTGGAGAAGAGGAGACTAAGTGAGGACCTTATCATGGTCTACTTCCTCATGAGGGGAAGAGGAGGGTCAGGCACTGATCTCTTCTCTGTGGTGATAGTGACAGAACCCGAGAGAATAGAGCGAAGCTGAGTTAGGGAAGGTTTAGGTTGGATATTAGGAAAAGGTTTTTCACCCAGAGGGTGATTGGGCACTGGAACAGGCTCCCCAGGCAAGTGATTACACCAGAGTTCATGTGTTCAGACAATGGTCTCAGGCATATGGTGGGATGTTGGAGCCAGAAGTTGGCCTCAATAATCCTTGTGGGTCCCTTCCAACTCAGGATGTTTTATAATTCTATTGACATGAAGGACAAAGCTTTCCAAAATTATGTTAAGAATAGTTCACAAAAGACAGATCAGGGTGTTTGATAACTGACATTCATATATCCAGTCCAGTACTAAAAGTCACTTTTTGGAATTTTGAAAACAAAAGATAGAGTTGTAGGCAGCGGGAGAGAGTGAGTAAGGGAGACAGAGCAAGAGAAAAGAAAAACTCCCCATAAGCCAGCTGGGAATAGAAGTGATGGGGTTTCCAGACAAACATCCTTCCCTGGGCATCTTCTCCATTGCAGCAGACCATCCTTCAAAACATTTTTTCACATAGTAACTATATCACTTTCATCAGGAACTATCCAAACTGTCTGTGCTTGTTTCTGCTTATGATGTGCCAGTACTAGTTGCAGCATGTGTTGAACAGGGACATATGATACTTGCTGTTTGTTATTAAACTTTCTTCATATGTATTACTTGGTCCCTTAAAGTTAAATAGAAGTCTTTACTAAAAAACTAGTAAAAGGACAGCAGTGCTGGGAAATTAAGGAGAATTGTCAATGCACTATACATGCAAAGTGATTTTTCTCAAGAAAATTTTCAGCAGATTGACTATTTCAGCCTTTTTTATCTTCTATTTTTCTCCCCCTTAAACAGAAAACAGTATTTCTCATAAAATATGCTGACTGTAAACACCTGGTAAAAAAATGCAAATGTTGTTAAGATAATTGTGATTTTAAATTTAAACTGCAAAGTAACAATATGAAAAATGGACCTTTCTGTCACGGAAGAGCTTGTTATTGTTGTGTTCAGCATCAAATAAGCAGGAAAGAAAAGACAAGTTTAAGGCTGAAAAAAATAGTGTAAAAGAGAATATACATCTGTTGTTGGGTGAGACTCTTAGTAATAGCAAAACCCAAATATTTTATTTCTAGAAAAAAACCTAGCTAGATCCCAACCTGTGTATCTTAAAACATGTACATACATGTGGGATAGGTGAAATTTGAGGTTGCTCTGGTTTTTGCAAAAAAAGAGATACACTTGGAAAAAAGGTAATTTTTATTAATTTGTTTTTGATTCTTTGCTTTTTTTGTTTAAATTGCTTTTATTAGAAAATGTCAGGTCAACAAAATTGTACCTATTTTATGGGCTACTACCTGGGAAAAAAAACAAATAAAGTCAGATTTTACCCGCATTTACCCCAGAAATTACTGTCTCCCTAACACTCAGATAAATTCATTGATATGTGTGCAATGCACAATCTATGTAGAAGAGTTTTTGGGAGAAGAAATACCTTGTATTCTCATAATTTATATTTATTCAAACTCATGAGGACTGTTTACAAATATTATTTTTTTAACTATTCCAAAAGTGAATCCTTCATACTAAATATTGAAGTGAATTCTTCATACTAAATACGGAAGCACTTTTTTTAGCAATATGAACTAGAAGTCTAAAATTCCCAGACATGAATTATAACCAGGTGTTAAATCTGTGAAACCATTCATCAACCCTCTCAACTCATTCACTGTGGGCAATTGCCTGCATAAAGACCTCCCATAAAGCATGTAAAATCATTTTATGAATTCCAGGACTTTGTCTGTGTATGTGTGTAGAAATCTTACTATGTAAAAAGCCAAGTTATTTGGAGTCCATCCAAAACCTATTATAGGAATGAGGTATTCGTATACTGGGAATCTTGTTATCATCAATCAGTGGCACAAATAGGAGAAAAAATGTTCCTATTTGTCCCTTAGGATGACCTCTTTGACAATATTTTTAAAAATTTCTTCTAAAGTAGTATTTATCAATATATGTAGCCTAAACAATAAAATTATTGAGTATTCTTTGACTTCCTTTTAATCATAACTTTAATCGTAATCAAACTGATTTCATATCAAAGAATTCCTTCTTTTCAGAGAAATTCCATTGTAACAAGGATTTAGCTGTTTCTCCATGGAAAAGAGACACTTGTTACTAACTTTTCCATGAGAAAGTTTTACAGGATCTGGTCAAGTCACATTTCAAAATGGGTAGATATGCCCAAGAAGCTACTAAACTTCTTCAAATTTCTTAAAACTGGCAGCTGGGTAAATGCAATACATCGAAGTGAACGGTACCACTGAGAGAATGCTTTGGTTTGAAATCAGCAGTTTTTCTCTTGGCCATTAAGTACACAGCTTCACAATCTTTGACCTTCTGTCCAGCCACTGTCAGACCCATATGTGTGGTGGTAGGTGGAGAAAGACTAAAGGGACGAATACGGTGTTGTAAGACAGAGAAAATCATGAGAATAATGAGGAAAGCTGTTGCAGTGGTTCAGAACACAATGGAGAGAAGAGCAGCCCGACCACACTGGTGGGCGGTGCTGCAGGCCTGAACCCTCTACATCCATCAAAATGTTCCTACCCCTTTGGGAGTGGTTTGTAGTCCCACCTTCTATAATCCATATATGTATGTTGACTCTGGAATTTTCTTTCGGGTTGTGGCCCCTATTGGTTCCGTTCCCTTAATTCCGCCTTCCCTCTATCCTCATTGAATCCTCACCTTTGCTCTGCCCCCTGACCCTCAGCCTGTTGGCTGTGAAACTCTGCCCGCCTTCCTAGTTTTGTACTTAAGCCAATGTCCCTGTCGCCATCCTGTCTTTTGTCCCTGGACCCCAACAATAAATACCCTTGCTGGAAACCATACAAGGGACCCATCCCGCTTCTTTGCTGCTGCTTGCCGCCAGAGAGACTAGTGTGTAAGTGTGTTCGCGGTACCTGATTCAGGACTGTGTGCTGCCAAGGTCGTCGTGTGGCCACCAGGGCTAGAGTTGTCTTCCCTACTGGGGACGCTTCTGGAAGGCTGTGGCACATAACACCTTCCACACGCCGCGGCAGAAAGCAGGTGACTTGCTATGGAGGTGATTTAAGACAGAAAACTTTACTCCACTGAGAACAAGATTTCAGTATCTTATGCTATAGCTAATGTTTTGCTAACTTGAACTTAGAAAATATTATTTATATATCCAGAAAATTATTCAAAATATTTTACTGTAGTATATTTACAGATATAAATTTTTTATTTTTGTCTAAATAACATGATTTATAAAAAAAGTGAAAGTTTCAGAAATTGCAGGATCCTTGTAAATAAACTGAATCAGAATGTTAATTAGATAGAAGATTTTATGGCTTTCTAATGCACTTGAGATTTAGGAAGCTATATCTACAGCAGAAATGTGCTTTAAGATAAACAAACCCTGTGACATATTTTAAAATATTGCAATCTAATATCTAACTCCTGGTATGACATTCCATTCATTACCCTGGATAATTAAGAAATAGGCAGGCTTATATATTCTTGCAGATGGAAAAGAAAAAATTTTACAAATTATATATTCATTTGGATACTTACTGCGTTTGATACATACAATAGATTGGAATTTTTCTCAGACCTGTCCTTACTTCTCTAGTGAGATAAAAATGCACGGATATTACACAATATCCTCCCAATTCATTGCATTATAGTAGTTAAAAGCCTTTTCATCTGAAAAGCTCCTAAACACTTTCAAATATAGCAGTTTTTTTGAAAGTTCTTATGMCTTTAAGCCAAGCTGTATTATTGCAAAGTTTATGTTCAAAGTTCAGTATAGAATTTGACAGGATGCTAAGTGGGTAATGAAAGAGAATCTGACCGGAGTGGAAAATTTTAACTAGTATTTGGACACAATTTCCCATGTTTTGTTATGACTGAAATTCTGAAGTATTATGTTGATTTACACATGTATTTAGCCTTATTTTTCTCAGTTGACTATGAAAAATAGTAATTTTTGCACTTTTGTTAACAAAGTATCAATTCATGCATGGCTTTTGTCTTATGAAAGATAGGGGGTTTGTTCAGTTCTTATAAAAAAGCTTTGACACCTTTCTGCACRTTATGTAAAGCTTTATCTTTGATTAATTTTACTAAAAGTCCTGGTACTTTACTACTTTTATTCTATCCTGGACGTTCTGAGACTGTGCCATGTAATATGGATTAGAGACACAAAATTATATCATTTACAGAAACATGGAAGAAAAACTTTAAAACTAAAACTTTCCTTTCAGTTGAGGATTTGGGGTTTTCTGCTATTGAAACTGCAGGAAACAGTGAAATATTAAATTATATGAACTATGATGCATTTCAGAAATATTTGAAAAGGTATTCTGAATTAACAGGTTTATCACAACATAAGGAGCATGTGAGGAAAATGTGGGTAAAGCTGTTTGAGTACACTCTGTTATTTCTGCTGCAAATATTGTGGCTATTTCTTCTGTGCTTGAAATCTGAAGAACTTAATTCTGTTATTTTCTTTTTTTTTTCCCCTACAGTTTCATGGTTTAGAATCCAATCTTGTAAATATGTATAAAGTAGCATGAACTTGTCTGAATTTTCAGATAATTTTGCTAAATAAAACACAGATTAAAAAAATTGTTTTATGAGTGGCTGAGAGATGTAAAGATGTAGCTGTAGAGCTATTTATCCCAAGGATGGAGAAATAGCTACATATGGTAAGTTTATACAGGCTTGCTTTATAAGAGAATGCTGAGCAAACTGTTTGAAAATTAAACTGTTTTAGAATGTAAAAAATATAATCTCATCTTAAAAAGCTTACTTGTCACATTTAATTTATTAAAGGAAATAACTTTGCAAGTTTAACAGTAGCAATATGGTCATTTTGAAGTTTTAGCACACCATCTTTTTCCTGTTTGTTGTTTGTAAAAATTATAATACATGTGATGCCAGAGAGATTTTTTGCTTTCATGCTTTTTATATTAGTAGCATTTTTACTTTTATACTTTCATGTATTAGTAACCTTATAATCCTATAACCTCTACCCTGCAACCTTGTATTCCTATCCTATAGACAAAATAGAACCAAGTTATCAGCCTTTAAGCATTCCAGAGTTGGACTTGATATCTGAAAAATGAAGCTATTGAAGTAAGCAGAAAACTTCCAACAGAAACTTGCCACAAGGAATTGTAGCGGCCGTTCAGGCCACTCCCGGGAGTGGGCCGGCCCGCAGGCCTTGGTGGGTGGTTACCCGGGTTTGAACCACCCCTATCTCCKCCCCCAGTGGGACATTTCCAACCTGTTCGTTACCACCCACGGTCCCACCCCTTTGGTTCTACATATATGGTTGTGTTTCTGGAACCTTCATTGTAAATTGTACCCTGATTGGATGTTCTCCCCTAATCCCTCCCTCTACCTGTTCCTATTGGTTGTTCTCCTGTCCGTTACCCTCCGACCCTCACCCTATTGGCCCTGATGTTCTCCCCGCCCTATCCGGTGCCCTTTAAAAGCCGAGGACCTCGGCACCATTTTGGTTCTCCGTCCCTGAACCCTGTCATTAAACAACTCCATACGGAGACCCCATCCCGGCTTCTTTGTTTCTTCCCGTCGCTTCCTACCACCGGTTGTTCTGCTTGGGTCATCATCCCGCCTCCCCGGGATCGTGACAGTCGCCGGCCTCCAGTAAAGGCCTCTCCTGGCGTGTCAGGGGGCTTTTGGGAAGGTCGCGGCGGCGCCCGACCAGCAACCACCGCGACAAGGAATAGTGTGATGAAATTCTGCTTTTCATTGGAGAATATTTCAAAACTATGTTAATTCACTGAAACCTTATAATAATAGAAGCCTGAACGAGCATGAAGCCCTTTTGTACCCTTTTTTGTACCCTTTTTACCCTTTTACCTTTGTATAACTTACACTTGCTGGACCCCGCTCGCAGGATTGGGCCCAAACCCTGCGCAAGCGGTGAGTCCTGGGGGGGATACCCCTGGGAAAGCTTTGCTTTCTCCTAATCTTTTAATAAATTTTTACTTTTTACCCTCTTATTTGGCCTCAGCCTTTACTTTTCAAACATATAAGGCAACACATGGACTTAAAATATTTGTACAAAAACTACAGAAACCTTTTCCAGATACTGTGTTTTCACGAATCCTTACAGTAATGGTGTGAACCAACCTCAATTGAGACAATTAGAAATTATATTGAAGCCAATTTATTCTATATTTAATTTGGTATCAATGATCTGTGAATCATCATAAATCAACCAGCAAGAAGTAGAATTTGTCTTACTACTTTGGATGCATCAGTCTGGAGATTAGCATTTCGTCCATTGAAATTGAAATTAATACTATGTATTAAAATACATAGTATGTATGCAAATATTTTTTCTTGTATTACTGTATTTCAGTAGTAAACTATGAACCACAATGTTTCAATACTAAGGACAAAAAATATAATACTGTACACAGCTGCAGTTCTGCTGACAAATGATCAATGTGGAGTCATGTAATAGGGTCAAAGATGTTATTTGAAGGTGATAATACAAACACCTAATAAATCATGTTATAAATAACAGAAAGAAATTCAAGTTAAAGTGCATTCAGAAAACTGCACTAAAAGATTTGTCCCTCTTGAATTTCAGCTGCTGAAAATGTTAAGACAATATAAAAAATAAAGCTAGGATAAAAAACAACATTTAGAGCACCACTCAAGCGGCACTGTTTAGAAAATGTCAGAGACAAGATTTGTAGAACACTAGTTTCAATTTCCTCTCTATCCATATGGCCAATATTCATAGAAGACTTAGACTATCAGTCCTCAAGAAAACAAAATTATTGTAAATAAAATTACATATTGTTTCAACAACTAAATAATTTTGAATATTTGTGCACACTGAGATTTATATCATGATATGGCCACAATATTCTCTCCAAATTAAGAAATATTTCTGGATTAGAAGGCATAGTTAGTCCTTTATGAAATTGTTATTGGACTGCTTATCTCAGTCTCCAAGTTGGATCCATTCCTTAACACAGGAATCTTTTTGGAATACAAACAGTGTCAAATGCTTTGCACAAGTCCAGACATCTCTTACTGTCTCCTCATCCACCAACTCTGTAACACTGTCACAGAAGACCACTAGGCATGATTTGTTCATAACGAAGCCATGTCACCGATCACCTCCTTATTTTCCATGTGCCTTAGTACAGCTTCCGGGAGGATCTGCTCCGTGATCTTTACAAGTAAGAAGTGAGAACAGTCTGTAGTTCCCCAGGCATTCCTTGTTTCCCCCTTTAAAAATGGGGTTTATGTTTCCCCTTTTCTAATCATTGGAAACTTCACTGGGCTGTCATGACTTCTGCGGTGGATGATGGCTTAGTCACTTCCTCTGCCAGTTCCCTTAGGACCCACAAATGTATCTCAATAGTTCCTATGGACTTGTGTAACTCCAGGTCCTGGAAGTGGAGGTCTCTCCACTGGGAGTCTCTCCTCCTGGGAGGAGACCAGAACCTGGTCTTCTACAGTGGGTAGTTCATCATTCTCCCAGTCCATGCCTTTGCCCTCTGCAACTCAGGCGGTGTGGCTGGAGCACTTTCTGGTGATGACAGGCAAAAAGTCCATTGAGTACTTCAGCCTTCTCATATCTCAGGTAATCAGGTCTCCTGTTTCCTTCTGGAGAGGGGCCACATTTTCCCTAGCCTTTCTTTTATCACCAACAAACTACAGGAACTTTTCTTACTGCCCTTGACATCCCTATCCAGATTGAATGCTATTAGGGCTTTAGCTTTTCTATCCTGTTCGCTGGCTGCTTGGACAATTTCTCAGTACTCGTCCCTGCTTCCACCCTCTGTAGGCTTGCTTTTTGTGTTTGAGCTTGTCAAGGAGCTCCTTGTTCATCCATGCAGGCCTCCTGGCATTTTTGTCCAACTTCCTCTTCATTGGAAAGCATTGCTCCCTAGCTTGGAGGAGGCGATCCCTGAACCCTTGAAACCAGCTTTCCTGTACCCCACTTCCTTCTAGGGCTTAATCACATGGTACTATACCAAGCAGATCCCCGAAGATAAAATCTCCTCTCCTGAAACCAGGGTAATGACCTTCTGTGTGCCCTCGTTGCTGCCCTAAGGATCTTGAACTCCATCTTTTCATGGTCACTGCAACCAAGTTTGAACATTCCTTTCCAGCCCCTCTTCGTTCGTGAGAAAAAATTCCAGTATGACACCTCTCCTTATTGGCTCCTCTATTACTTGGAGAAGGAAGTCATATCATCATATCATATATCATATCATATCATATCATATCATATCATATCATATCATATCTGCGGCTGCGTGGTCCCTATCGGGAGCCGCTGCGATGACCCCTTCTGGGAGTGCTCAGAGGTTCACGTCCCGCCCTCCTTGGGAGCTGTCACTTGGACCAGCTCCCCTGCCCACCGTGGCAACAGCTGAGACGGGCCTTCTCCTAGCAGAGGGCTCTCCTAGGGGTTAGTGTAACAAGTTCGCAGCTGGAGGCAAAGAGGCGAGGGAGATCTCTTCGTTTGCAGTTCCACGAACACGTTTATTGACAAGTGAAGGGGGTAGGCACGAAGAGCCCCGAGAGAGGGCTGACAGGGTTTTATACCCCCCCAATGGGGGCGTGGAGAGCATCAGTAGCAAATAGGAAAAGGGTCCAGGGGAGGAGAGAAGGTGGGGAGACATTACAGCAACCAATAAGGGTAAAGTGAGGGAGGAGTATTGGGGGAGAGCCAATGGGGTGTCGAGTAACATCGAAAGTTCTGGAACAACATACATATTAACTGAGGAACATAACTATTCATGGCCTAATACATAAAAGTGGGAGGGGAGAAGGGGTTTCCATAACAACAGAGGAACGTAACAACATAACCAACAGGATGCCGAACAGGGGAGAGAGTGGATTTCTAGAGATGTAGAGAGCAAGCCATCACACCTCAGTCCCTGCATCAGAGTACCAGGATTGGACACCCGCGCCCTCACCCAGTACCTGAGCAGTTTCCAAGGCTTGCACCACCACGCATATCATCATATCGTGTCATCATATCAATCACCAGGGCTGCTTATGTCCCCTCTCAAGCAGTCTTGCACATGATTGCTACTATTTGGTGCAGAACACAAAATCTGTTGATGCAACAATAGGTATGCCTTAATGTTTTTCTTTTCAGATGTGGGGACCTGGAATGCTAAAATTAGTGAGAAAATACCCAGAGAAGAGAGACAGGAAATTCTGACATTCCAGCCATCCATAGGACCAGTGTGGCTCTAGAAGACAATATTTAAGTCAAGCTGACAAGGAAGTAGCTTTACAGTAGTTAAGGTGAAATAACTGCAATAATTTCAAGTATGACTGAAGACAAAATCCAGAAACCCAAAATTAATCCAGGTTTTTTGCTACCTTGAGGAACATTTGCCATCTACAGAGGAAAAGTCTGTCCAAATATCTAGTCTGTACTCATCCAAATAACAGCTGTCACCAAATCACATGCCTGACCTGAATCTGTGAAATAATATGCAGTAAAAATACAGCTGAGCTCCTGTAAATGCTGACCACAGTTCTCATGGATGCCTCTGAGTATATGAGCTAGTAGTTTTAATATATGCTTCTCCATCTGAATTAAAGGAGTGATAATGTCTGACAGCATTACTAGGTTCTTGTCTTACAGACAGGTCAATCAATATAGAAAAACATGATCTCACATCACTCAGAACATATTTAGGTTCTTATTTAAATAAAGTAAAACAAAAGCTGTTTTGCATAAACACAGGGAAGGATAGAAAACAAAATGAAAATATAGCTGAAGGGATGCTGGTTTTAATCAGGTAAAGAATGGCTATTAGAACAAAGGGAGATGAACATAGGAGAAAATTATGACAGCTGACAAATTAATCCAATTCAGAAGCTGCTAAGTTAATTTCTTTTCCTTCTCCCTTGGTTTTTAATGTAGCATGAAAAACCCCCAACAAAACAAGAAAAATAACCACAAATTCAAACCACGTTAAATGAATGTGAGGAAGCCAGAGCTTCCCAGGCTGTTTAGAATACATTCAACTCTAACCATGGCCATTATAGCAAAAGTAGCAAGTCTTCATTATCAAAGCAGTTTTCTCTTTTGACAAAATTCTTCCCTCTTTCCCTTTTTTTGGTAAATATATATAATAGCAACTACAGTTGCAATACTCGCATCACCTATACTAAAAACAAGGTCTTTTTATTCCAGTGGATGTTATATTCTGCCTTGACAGACCAAAATTTTCAGTAAACATAATGATTACAGCTTAAGGTTTCTCCTAAGCATTCTCTCTGTGTCTCACCCCTCTATTACACCATGGTTCTGTTGTGTATTGGAAAGCTGCAATTTGCTTGTTTGCCTTTTTCATTTTAAATTAATCTACCCTCCATCACCACACTCAAGCACAAATGAGAACAGTGCTGCCAGAGAAGACATCCTAGTTGTGACTGCATGATTAATTTTTTAACTGAAACAACTGAGAATAAAGAGAAAATCAAAACAGCTTAAATGAAGTGTCTCAAATAAACATTTAATTTCGAAGATGAGACAACGAGGTGTATACGGAGTCTCAAAACTAGCACTGGGAAAATTCACGTGAAAGGGACTTGAGAAAACTATTTATAGAACAAAAAAATACAAATCCTGAAATCCTGCGAATAACTAGCAGATAAATCAAGACTACCATGCAATTTGCTCATAATTACAGTAACAGAACAAAAATCATATTTTATTGTTGGGGAGTTGATATTAATTTTAAGGAAGTGAAAGTGAGTATGTATGCCCTCTACTCCACTCTTGTGACAACCTACCTGGATTATATCAAGGTCTGGGGTTCTCAACATAAGCACAATGCAGACCTGTTGAAGAGAGTCCGGAGGAGGCTGGTGGAGATGATTGGGGGCTGGAACACCTCTCATATGTAGACAGGCTGAGAGACTTGGGGCTGTTCAGCCTGGGGAAGAGAAGGCTCCAGAGAGACCTTGCAGYAGCCTTCCAGTACCTAAAGAGGGCCTACAAGAAAGCTGGAGAGGAGCTTTTTACAAGGGCTTGTAGCRAGAGGACAATGGTTTTAAACTGAAACAGAGTAGGTTTTAGTTAGATATTAGGAGGAAGTTCTTTACTGTGTGGGTGGTGAGGCACGGAAATAGGTTTCCCAGAAAAGCTGTGAATTCCCTGACCCTGGGAGTGTTCAAGATTGGGTTGGATGGGGCTCTGAGCAACCTGGACAAGTGGAAGATATTCCTGTTCATGGGAGGGGGACTGGAGATAGACAATCTTTAAATTTTCTTCCAACCCAAGCCAGTCTATGATTATATTATTCTGCGGTATTTTTTTCCAAATTCAGAACATTTTGAACTGTATTTACTGAGTGATATTGGAGTCTGATTATATAATAAGAATATGAGAAAATGAAAAAAGAAAAAAAGAAAAAATTGAAGAGGTATGTTATCAGCTTATTTCCACAGTGCCACACAGTTTATATTTTACAGTGCAGTTACCTGTTTTATAGTAGCAGCACAGATCTCTAATCTTAGGGTAGGATTCCATTGGTTTATGCTGTACATTAGTGTACAAGGAAACAAAGTTATCTGCCAAATGTTAAACAACATACTTCAGAGAAAAAAATAATTATTTTTATTAGACAATCTTATGTATATGTTTCCTAAAACATTCACAAAAATCAAAGGATAAATGTTGTACAGTATACATCTTCCATGATGTGGAGCCCTCGTGTAATGAGATAATGAATCTGGTTCTAGAAATGTTAATATCGAATTTATCCCATCGCATTCTAATGGCAGAAAACACTGATATAGTGTAATACTACATAAAGTGTACTGGGCTAGCTCTATCAACTCCTGAAAAAAGTGGTGATGTACAAAAAGGTTTTACTAGCTATCTGTTACCCTTAACTAATAGAAAGCAACTTTTTATCAATGACTGGCCATGAAATCAGTCTATTTCTTCTCTCACATTACTATTGGCCTTTCAGGTTTTACTGACCACTTTTCTTCATTATCTCCCATGCTGCGATTATCTTTATAATCTTCAACTTTTTTCTCAATTCCAGTGTCTTCATCATTCTTTATTTCTTCTTCTAATTCATAAAAATTAACTTCAGTTCCATCTATGGGATTTGAAAAATAGCATTTCTTAACCTCCTTTGCTATAATTTTGTCTAATCTCTTCCTTTTAATCCAATGACAAAACKGTTTGGCACAAGGCTCTTTCATTTCCCTTGAAGGGGTTAAAGCATGATTTGATGCCAGAATTCATTTTGATTATAAAAACTAAATGGTCTATTGTATAAAGGATTTGTAGTCGTAGTATCTTTCCTCCTAGTGCGACAAGATCAGTGTTCCTTTCTCTAGAAGCAGTCTTCACTGCTGACAACAGATACTCTTTGAATGTTTCTAGGACAAGAATTCCTGTTTTTCTTAGTAGCACATATCTCCTACCCCAAATGACATCCAGGCAATCCTTCACTAAATTTGTAAATGTTCACTCTGGGTTTGACACTTGACAAGTATTTCAGTAGGTAGCTGTTCCTTTGGCATTGTTTTATGTATCAAGAACACATAAGGTGGTAATTTTAAACCATCTGTTGACACTGCCAATGTTAAAGCAATGTGCATTTTTTTCCTTTATTATAATGGATTTTATGCRTCCCTTTTCAACCGTGTAAGTTGATGTTTCAACTGTATTACCCATTTGACTAAGCAGATAGTCATGATCTTTACATCATTGCTGGAATGCAATGCTTTTCACTGAGGTCAGAAGGTAGATATCTCTAGTTCAGGTCTCTCCCAAAGGCAAAAAGATAAGAAACCACATCTTTCCTACTCCATTCTACTGTCATTTGCCTTCTTGCTCTGAAATATTTTCTGCTTATGGTATTTCTTGATCTTTCATGTTAATGACTTCCCTTGTAACTGGGATTCATCTTTTGTTTGAATGTGTACAAATTCCATAAGTCACGGAGTTGCAGAATCATTCAGATTGGAAAGTGCTATCTAGTTCATCCTCCTACTCAAAATATGGCAACCAATAAATTCTGACCAGATTTTTTTTCTGTCTGTTAAAAGCATCTTTTTGGGGGGGTTGATTGAATGATTTCTAAATAATTAACACATGAAAGCTTCATGTTTCCATCTTCACATTTATGTCCTCCTTTTTTTACCTTTCCTCTCATTCTCACCATTATTAGTCTGTTGGGTTTGTTGGTTTGTTTAGTTGTTTATTTATGGAGTTTGGCTTTGTTTTTGTTTTTCTTTYATATAGTACCACCATGAGTATAAAATTTACACCATAATTTCTCCTCATGCCTTTTAGTAGTTGGTTGTTTCACCTCCAAACTCCCTGCCATTTTCTAGTTAACAGCAGAATTCAACAAGACTCATAAAGCTGCTGAACTCATAATGGAATTCTCTGAGCTGCAATACACCACAGTTCTGTATGTAGGAAAGAGAAACAATAGCAATCAATTGCTCTTAACTGTGTCATTACTCAATTTCAGGAAAATTCATCCTCCTTTTAGGAAAATAAAAATGTTTTTATGCATTTGTATTATCTGTTTATATTGGTTCCATTTTTTTTGTGCCTATGCTAAAATTCAACTGGCCTCCTCAGAACTCATGTTTTTCGCATACGCTTACTACTCACACTTCTCACTCTTCAAACTCACTGCTATGGAAGGTTTCTGGGGATGGTTCTTTAGATACAGATTTGGGACACAGTGTTTCCTTGTAATGCATTATGGTATTGGGTGTCAGCATCAAGTACCTAGAATGAAGACATATTAGTTAGTGATATCTAGACTCTAGTTTGGAATTACAGCAGGCCTGCTCTAGAACCTTTCTATGCCATCCATCCTGATTCATCTTCATGGAGGTATCCATTGTGAATCGAACTGGAACAGGGCAAATACACTGAAACTGCCTTGTCAGGGAAAGTCACTATTCCCTATGAATCACATGTGTTAGTATAACAACCTATCACAGTATTTCTGAATGTGAATTTCATGGGCAAAAAAGGGATCTGCAAGTTACCTAGATTCTGATGAAAGCTACAGGCAGGAGGACATCCTGTCCACACAGCAAGGAAGTTTACCAGCTTTTTAGTCTGTCATGGATATAGTTCCGGAGTACTACAGGGTTTCCATGGCAGAGTAGATGAGACTTTCAGATTTGTACAATGGAATTTAATATTTTCCGTGAGAGGGACTTCAAGAACAATGGCTAGATTCTAGTGAGAGAAGGAAACTGGAATCACTTATACTTCCCTGTTTTGAAAGACTCCAAAGACAAATGGAGCAAATAGTGTATTTAAAACAAACAAGAAAGCTGCTTTGAGCTCTCTCTGCCTTATGTATTTTTTTTGTCTTTCTCTGAGAATATAGCTAGATCCTACACTTTGAAAATGGGTTCATGCAACATGGTAGTTACATCAACCCCCTGTCATGTCCCAGTATGCCCACCCTGAGGCCATGGCTAGATCTCGTAAAATTCATAAATCCCTCTGAGCTTACGAATACCCTCCTCCAAATATCTCATCATAGGGACTTTGGGTTGTTCTGTACTATGTGCAAATTCTCTTTTGATCTCTCTCCAGTAGCGTAAAGAACTCATGGAAACTGCAAGTAGACGAGGACCTAGAATAAATTCTTGAATGAGACTCAAACATGCATTTGGTGAATTTTAACTAAATGGAACATGCATTCCAAATAGCTGATTATCATTCCTGCCAGACTGGGAGCTGACCCTGCAAAGATTTTATTTCTTGTGAAAATTCAGTTACTCTTCAAGCACTTTCAGTATCAAGACAGATTCATTGGACTCTCCTCGATTTAAATGAAGAAATAACTTATTTGAAGTGACACTGACTAAGTATCACCCAAAAGTAAGACTGCTTGCAATGTGTCAAAAGTGTCTGATTTTTCCTGATCCACATCTTTCTGTCCAAAGCTGGAGCCACAGGACTGCACGAACACTACCACAATCAGAAACCACACTTCCTCACTGAATTAAAATATTCAGCTACAACTGACCATCCCTACATTATTTCTAGGGCAGTAGCTCTGACCAATCTCCCTTGGGTTTTTATTTCACTTAAAGAACAACCCATGTCACTCAACTCAGTATGCAATAGAACCTCTGATCACTAACTTCATCCCACACAGTGAAGAACTAGAGATGGGGATCTTTAATTTTATGAAAAAAAGGTTATTTGTCTATATAGTGACAAAAGATGAGAGAGAAAAATAACCACATCTTCTTCCTTATGAAGTCCCAACTCCTGTAGTCAAAGGTAGGCAGACAAGGACAAGTACAGCTCAGAGGATGTCAAGAGAAAAACAGCATGACCAAATAGGCTGCTGTAATAAAAGAGAATAAAGCAAAGTGATTATGTGCTTTCTCACAGAGAGGAGCACATTCCTTAGCAACCATGAATTGTTCAGCTAGCAACAGCATGGAAGTACTGTAAGACAGAGCAAAACTGTAAACTATGTGGAAAATTCACTGTACGGCCTGGGCTCAAAGGGCAGGGTCAATGGTTTGAAGTATAGCTGGTAGTCAGTCACTTGCAGTGTCCCCAGGGTTAATGGAATAAAACTGTGTGATAGTACAGCCAGGGTGGGAGCTGCACAGAAAGCCATTCTGCAGAAAATAGCATTGGGGTCCTGCTGGACAACCAGTTGAACAGAAGTTTGGATGTGCCCATGCAGCAAAGGCCAATTGCATACTGGGCTGTATTAGCAGGAACACAGACAGCAGATTGAGTGAAGTGGTTATTCCCATCTATGTAGCACTTTTGAGAACCTACATGCAGTACTATGGCCAGTTTGGGGCTAGCCTGTGTGAGAAAGAAATCAGCAAACTGGAGGAAGCACGATGGAAAGTGGCTCAGATCTTCAGGGAGCTGCAGCTCATCACTTATCATGAGAAGTTGAGACAAATGGATTTGTTCAGTCTTAAGAGGAGAAGGTTAGAGCGGCATCTTGTCACTACCTGCAAATGTCTAATGGGAAGTATACACAGCAAAAGAACAAAAGCCAACAGATAAAAGTTCCAGAAAGAGAAACTACGGTCAGATATTCAGAGTTTGTTTTCTTTTAAATGAGGGTAGTTCGCCTAGTATTGGAAAAAAGTTTCACAGAGGTTGTGGAATCTCCACCCTTAGTTGCATCAATTAAAAACTTAAGTGGACAGCACAGTGAGCAACTTCATCTAATTCTGAAGCTTGAACTAACTTGAAAGTTGTCCCTGTGCAGTTGGACACCTCCATATACCCCTTTTAAATTACATCATTTTGCTGCTTCTCTTCAAACTCGTGAAACAACTGAGGTATCAATCAATGCCGTACACACCTGCAAGTAGAAAAGGTGATCACTCTTTATGAAAGGAATTATTGTTAGCTAGAAGTAAACTTCAAATCTGTCATCCCCTCAGTATATCTGTGTAGTGGGTTGACCCTGTCTGGATGTCAGACACCCACCAAATATTCTCTGTCATTCCCCTTTTGTCAAGAGTTAACCTGAAGGCAGGCTCCAGATCCCCATGCTATATTCTTCAGAGGAGAGGAGATGGCAAAAAACAGATCGCAAGCTTGAAAAATGATTAAATAATTTATTCACTAGCTCTACTGAGAATAGAAAGAATAAAAAATAATAAAAATATTAAGGCATAATGTACAAATATCATTCTCCTCCCAATATATCCCAATCTTTCTCAATGATCACGTAAAGGATATAAACATGAGATTCTGATCTTTTGATTAAGAGTTCTTACTGCCACTTTATGGGATAAAGAGTTCTTTCTGTAGTGTAGTGGGATCCATCCCATGGAAGATAGCTCCCTACAGAGTGTCTTCGGCATGGTCCCAAACCTTTAGGGAAACACCACAGCCCGCCCAGGTTTTTTGCAGTGGTGTATCCTCTCTCCCACAATACTCTCAGCAGTTTGTGGGTCACAAGAAAAGTCTAATGGGGTTAAACATTTAAGAATAAGTCATTCCAGCCAAAAGACACCAAAGGTACAGTCTCCTGCTTTTACTCATAATCTCCAAAGGCTGCAAATTTCATCTGCTCAGGCATAAAATGTTCTTATTTTAGGCTGTTGAATTCCAAATTCCCCCATGTCTCATATGTGATTTATAGAGAAATTTAGTTTGGCACTATTCCAGATCACACAGCTCACAGAAAGAAACAAAATGGCTTCTTCTCTGGTATTTCCTGTTTCTTCGGTCTTCTCTTCTGTTAGGCTTCGGGTTGCCATATCTAGTCTTTCACGTGACTGCTTTCCTTTCTCTCTGGCTTAGAGAAGACATTAGTATTTGCAGAAAATGCCTACAGTAGTATTTATTACAGTTTACATGCTCCCATAAGAYAATTCAGTGATACAGCTGTGTCTCTAATCTGTAGCAGACTGTCTTCCCAGGCTCAAGGCTCTTCTGCCCCCACCCCGAGCTGCTTCTCTGCGCTGGCAGCCACCCAAATTTCAACAGTCTATTGGCTGTTAATTAACTACCGCAATTTGCCTTATCTGCAACAGCAAGGTCACCCCTTTGATCTCACCTATCCACCTCTGAAAAGGGTTWTTTCCTTTGCATGTTTCTCAGCTCCTGCTTGGGCTCTCTCTCTCAGTTTTCTGCTTAGTCCTGGTCCAGATGGCAATAGACCAGCTCCTCTCAGGTCCAAACAGTGCGGGACCGGTGGGGGTGAGGCCCAGGCCACCCCCGCCAGGCCCCCCTGGGCCGTGGACGCCTGGCCCAGGGTGGGGGGGAAGCCACTGCTGCTCATGGGCACAGCAGGGAGCAAGGGAGCAAGAGAGCAAGTGAAGTGTCACTTCCTGTGTGGTTTTTTATAACATTCTTTCCACAGAGACGCCACATGAACACCAAGTGTGTTATACAACTGTCCATCACCTGTTTTAACCAATCATATTTGTTTCACACCGGGTCAAACCATGACACCTTTTCAAGAGGACAGGGGAGAGAAAGTATAACAAACATGCATGAGTTGAGATATAAACCAGGAAAGGTCACACACCAAATACCATCATGGGCAAAACACACTCAAATTGAAGAAAATAAGTGAATTTATTATTAATCAAAAGTAGAATAAGATAATGAGAAATAAAATAAATCTTAAAAACATCTTCCCTCTACCCCTCCCTCCTACCCGGACTCTATCTTCTTTCCTCGTGGAGAGAGGGAATGGGGGTTGTAGTCACTTCATCACATGTTGTTCGTTCCTCTGCTCAGGGAGAAGAGTCCTTCCTCTGCTCCAGCATGGGGTCCCTTCCACAGTAGACAGTCCTCCATGCACTTCTCTGATGTGAGTTCATCCCACATGCAACAGTTCTCCACAAAATGTGCCAACATAGTTCATTTTTCCATGGGGTGCAGTATTTCAGGCACAGCCTGCTCCATGATGGAACCCCCATGGGGTTGCAATTCCTACCAGGAAACTTGCTCTAGTGTGGGCTCCTCTATCCGCAGGTCTTCAGGTCCTTTCCAGGAGCCTGCTACAGCACGGGCTTCTCACAGGTTAACATCCTTATTTCAGATATCCACCTGCTCCATTGTGGGTCTCCTCCATGGACTGCAGATGAATTTCTGCACCCCCTTTGACCTCCATGAGCTGCAGGGGCACAGCTGCTGCACCATGGTCTTTACCACCATCTTCACATAGGCTGCAAGGGAATCTCAGATCCAGCGCCTGGAGCACCTCCTCTCCCTCCTTCTCCACTGACCTTGGTGTCTGCAAAGTTGTTCCTCTCACATAATCTCACTCTGCTCTTCTCTGGACGCAATTACAACCGTGCAAAAATATTTTTTTGTTCTTAAATACATTATCACAGAGATGTTACTGTCATTCCTGATTGGCTCAGCCTTGGTCAGCAGCGGGTCGGTCCTGGGGTCAGCTGGCATTGGCTCTGCCCAACATGAGGRARGAAGCTTCCAGCAGCTTCTCACAGAATGATTCAAGACTGCAGCAGGCAGTCAGTGTGACAAGTTACCAAGAGTTGTTCCCATTAATTTTACCTGATTACCAGATACAAGAGCTGTTGAATATCTGGTTAGAAATAAGTGACTTGCAGCATGATCATATGGGTGGTGGTCATATGGGATGCAACAGCTAAGCATACACATACTTTCAAAGAGTGTCAACAAAATTTGAGGAATATATGTGAAGAATACCAGTAGACTTTGTTCATTATGCAGAACCTGTGTGTAATGAAAGCCTTGTGAACACCAGAGATCAGATCTTCAGTAACACAGATTGATGATGATGGTGGGAGTCAATGACAGATTTTGATGCAACTTGTAAATGTAAGAAGTTCTTTCCCAGTCTTTCACCATAGATTTGAATTTTTGACTTTAAACTTGTAACAGGTTGTAACAGCTGCAAAGAGATTAAAGAAAGGCTTTGCATTGAGTTCCTTTACTCAATTTCATTTTATGTTAAAGCTCAAAGAAGACTTCGGGGCGGGGCGGGGGGTAGTGTAGGCAGAAGAAAGAAAAGAAAAGGAGATAAAAGAAAAAAATGAAGGAGAAAAAATAGAAAAAGGAAGTCTTTGAAAGAAACTTTCTAAAATCTGATCTCTAATGACAGGAGTACAATTTTGAGAGTCTCTGGGAATACATCAGAATTCATAAAAGCAGGCTTTCCATTTGCCACAGTGTTATTCCAGTGTAAACATTTACCACTCCAGTTGAGTTGCTGCAGGCAGATTACAAAGATGAATTCTTTCTCTCTCATGTGGTTTTTTTTTCCCTGACAACTTTTGATCCATGAAAAAGATGTTCAACCTCCATCAGACGATCTTGCAAATTTCTCTTAGGTGATTGTGCTCCTAATTAAGAGTAATTTGGAAGTAATTTTTCCTCCAAATTATAGCCTAAAAGATATAATTTTTGCTATTACAAGACCACAATCTGTGATATTTTTCTCGTGGTCAGCTGAGTATTGGCTATATTTTTGTATCTGCAGCTCTGTGACTGCTGCCTGTGACAACAGGCTGATAGACCAAGGACTTCCCTGGTGGACAAAATAATAGCCCTTTGTTTCATATGCCAGGGTAAGGGCTGGAGAGAGAAACACACAAGTAGTTCCAGAATTTAAGAGGATGGAAAACCCAGCTCTAACATCTAACTCCTCCTAGCAACAAATTTAGTAACCTTGACAACTCACTCTAACACCTGCCTATACTTTTTAAACTGAATCTTCAGCACTAGACTGCGTTATTTTCTGAAATAAAGAATTGTTGAAGTGTCTATGTAAGATTATAAAAAGAATTATAAGCAATCTACCGCTGTTGACTGCATCATTGCAGGCACATCCTACTTCTTGGCTCAATTTCAGCCAAGACATTACTACTCTGGGTCACAGCAGACACTGCTTTCTTTTCTTTGCCAGAAGGCTCTTATCTATAATCTCTGAGGTTTGACTTGTCTGGTCACTGTTCCTTACAGAAATTTCTCTATCACCATGTGATCTATGAGCTCCAGTTCCTTGTTTTAAGTGTCCTCTCCTTTGTTCTGCTTCCCACTGCAGACTCTGGAACAGTAGTCATTCTGGCTTTTCACTGTTGCCATAAAGGAAACAAATATGCCAGCAATACGCTGCATTTGTTCCTCTCTGAAGAGGTTTATTCTAGAAATAACATAGTGTAACACTCTCTTTCACCACTCTGCTTGTCAAAAATGCCTTCCTTGAAACTGAAGGCTGTGGTTAAACCCTAATCTGAGTCTTAGCAGTCCTTGGAGGGAATGGGGAAAGTTCATGTGGAAGAAAGAATACAAAACCCAGTAACTAATGTGGTTTCTGCCTACAGTCTCAATGTATTGCTGAGAATAGAATGAATAGCTGCATTTGGCAAGCTCTTAAATGTTTTGTTCAATAGCTTCTTTTGTACAATTCTCTGTTTTACCTGCTACTCCAGACTTTCTGAAAAGCATTTAAAAAAAAAAGGTAAAAATCAAATAAAAATATCTTCAAGTATTGCCTAACAGTTTCTCCAGTTGGAAGTGAAGAGGCCAAGAGGAGTAAACTTTTAACATCTTTATTTCTCTCACATGCTTTCCCATTTTCACTGATCAGTAGTTTCAGACTACCTTTGTGTTCATCTGCTTGAGTATATAAAGTATGTGCGGGGACAGTGGAGTCTCATTATTCTTAATGGGCACCTCTTGAAGACTATTCCAGTTTGTGACCCATGTCCAGATTTCTTTCCACAGAAACAAAGAGTTATAGGGTGTCGATGGGTCCGTTTTTTTCCTGAATCACATATAGATGAGATATGGATGGTGTATGACTGGAATTTAGGTCTCTAGCATACCTCTACATGTAATTGYTTCTCAACCCCCTACCTAATCCAATAGGTTATATTTTTTAAAACTGTTATTACAAAATGAACACAAATAGAAATTTTTTCAAATGTATTTGCATAAAGATATTAATTCAAAATCATGTGCATAGCTGCAATTTTAAGCAGCATCTTGTTGTGAAAGGGAGTAGCAATGTTCATAGAATAATAGAATCATTAAGGTTGCAAAACACCTTTAAAATCATCAAGTCCAACCACCAAAGTAGCATCACCACTTTGTTCACCATTAAACCCTGTCCTCACATACCATATCCACATGTTTTCTGAGCACTTCCAAGGATGATGACTTCACCGTGAGCAGTCTGTTCCAATGCTTTGCAACCCTGTCCATGATTTTTTCCCCCTGATATCTAATCTAAACCTCCCCTGGTGCAACCCGAGGCAATTTCCTCAAGTTCCTTAAGTTCTTTCTCACATGGCCTATGATACAGCATCTAGTATCAACATTTCCACGTTGACAATAGATGTTGTCCTATAGGTCATGTGGTAAGCAGATGTCTTAACCACCACTTGCACATAAAATTGCTTAGAGAATCTTATTCTGTTGTCATGGTTTAATCATTCATGGTCATTCAGTTAATGCTCTTATAGTCCAGGATATATATATTTAGTGATATATAATTGCACGATGAGAACATAAAGGTAGTCAAAATGTGTCCTTTGCTTTTCACTTCTTGTAAAACAATTGCATGCATAAACATAGCAAAGCAATTGGATTCAACAAAATTAAGGGCTGATCTTCAGGTTTGGTCAGAAATACACATTATTAATTCTTATAATCTTGTAAAAAGTTAGTTTCTTTAGCCCCTTAATTTTTTTTCAACTTTTCCAAACATCCCTATCGCAATGCTCAGAATTGGCCAATATCGTAATAATAAAATCATAGAATTGTTAATGTTGGAAAAGACCCTTAAGATCATGTAGGCTAACCATTAACCCAGATTCACCACTAACCCATGTCTCTGAGTGCCACATTCACATATTTTTTTAACTCTTCCAGATATGGTGAATCAATCACTTCCCTGGGCAGCCTGTTCCAATGCCTGACCACCCTACCAGTGAAGAATTTTATCCTAATACCCAATCTAAACCTCCTCTGGCACAACTTGAAGCCGTTTCCTCTCATCATGTCACTTGTTAACTGGGGGAAGAGGCCARCCCTGATCTTGCTACACCCTCTTTTCAGGCAGTTGTAGAGAGCTATAGAGTCCCCATGAGCCTCCTTTTCCCCAGGCTAAACACCCCCGGTTCYCTCAGCCCCTCCTCATAGGACTTGTGTTCCAGACCCTTCACCAGCTCTGTTGCCTTTCTATGGGCTCGCTCAAGTACCGGAACATCTTTCTTGTAGTGAGGGGCCCAAAGCTGAACACAGATTCAAGGTGTGGCAGAGTACAGGGTGACAATCCTGCTGGCCATACTGTTTCTGATACAGGCCAGGATGCCATTGGACTTCTTGAACACCTGAGCACACTGCTGGCTCATGTTCAGCCACTGTTGACCAGCACCCCCAGGCCCATAAAACCTCAGCAGAACAATTTGTCCTGCTTTAATTTTTCCTCTGGAAGTATTATCCTACCTCCCCGAGGTTTAGTCTCATTTTGTTGTTTCTACTCATATTTATGATATCTCTAAGCCCCTTAAATTTACATCAATGACCTTGTAAGACTCAACCAATTTAACAGTATGTGATTTTATTTCCAGTTCTGCCTAAATAACAGAACTAAAGCTAAATCTAATACTGGTAGTGTTGTAGAATCCCAGTGGACACATTTTCATACTTATTTTACACAATTCAGTTTATCCTTTGCAAGTTTCAGACAATTTAAATACATATGTTGACAACTCAAGGAAAAATTAATTTAATAAATTTAATTTTCTGAGGTATAGTATCAGCAATGTTACAAATCTCTTTTTTTTCTTTATCAACTGGCCTTAGGAAGAAGCTGATCTTTAACAAATGTACCAAAAATAAGCATAAAGCTCAYGTATCTTAATTACTTAACTTGAACTATGTTCAGAATATTTTTGTACGTGGATGGTATTTACTAAAGTATGTAAACTCTTAGATTGTGCTTTTCACTGTGTTTTTTTAATTAAAGTACTTTCTCTCACTGTCCTTAGATTCATATGTATGGATGTAGAGTCATACAGAGACATATATTAAGACCGTTCTTCATCAAGTTCATTTTGGTTTTTTTTGTCAAAAAAGGGACAAGTTACTGTATTTGCCATGAAGTACTCAAACAGTAGTGACAAACAATAATCGGTAATGCTGGGCTTCTATTAATATCCTGTCCTTAAGAAAAAGCCACTTTCTGAAGTTCAGTATTTGTTCAATGTTTCCATGTCATTCATGGGTATAATCAAAGTAATAAAGAAGAGTGAATGTAAGAAGTTATATGAATAGCAACAGCCAGACTTCTGTTCACATTTTTGTAAGAACCTGCTGGGAAAATAATTCTCCTTTTATAGGTAGTATGCTCTATTGTTCATATTTACTTTCTGAGAAAAATGCCTCCCTATTTCTAAAGAAATTGTTGAAAGCTGCATTTAATTTCCCATAGAAAGTTTTTTTAAGGACTGTAAAAAGCCCAAGTAAACAAGCAAAAAATTAAATCAAATTAGCATAACTCAAGGGTCATAGTGGAGCATCTTTTCACAACATAGCTCAGAATACAATCTTTCCTTTTACAACTCTTAAAAAATACAGATTCTTGTTCTTTTTACGTGGTTTAAGAACTTTGGGAAAAAAGCTGAGGCAAGATTGAAAAGCATAGGAAGCATAGCCTCAGTCAAGCTAAAGTTTATGGAAGCCATTGACTCTGTTGGTCTGTAGTAAAAAAAAAATTAATAGACTTATGAAGGAAACACTATACTACGACACAAGAGTCTGAGAAAGTTGAGGTTGTTCAGCCTGGAGAAGAGAAGGCTCTGGGAAGGCCTTACAGTAGCCTTCTAGTACCTAAAGGAGGTCTACAAGAAAGATGAGGAGGGACTTTTTCCAAGGGCATGTAGTGATATGGCGGGGGGAATGACTTTAAACTGAAATAAGGTAGGGTTAGATTAGATATCAGGAAGAAAATCTTTACTGTGAGGTTAGTGAGACATTGGAACAGTTTGCCCAGGGAAGTTGTGGATGCCACATCTCTGGAAGTGTTCAAGCCAGTTTGTCACATCAGCCACCCATGCGGCCCTTCCAGCTACCAAAATCTTGCTATGCAAACCCAATACAGATATATTTTTTACAAGACAAATTCATTCCATATACGGAGAGACTCAGCAATCCTATAAGATAGTTTTGTGCATATTTTCTGTTCTCATTACATTCTTTTTGGGGAAGAAGAACCAAATCTGGCTAATAGATCTTCAAATCCCTTTAACTCTCTTTGCTGTTGATATGCCAAGTCCTCACTAATAGCATATCACACATTTAAAAATATTAGACAATGTAATACCTCTTCTCATCAATCATTCTGGCCTTAGATGCATGTAGTCACTTTTCCAAGAAGCTTTCACATTAAATCTCCTCACTSTAAAATTGCTTAGTCTCCTTGACATTATAGATTCATTGTACAATGTCAGAAAATATTAGGAACATACCATTTATGCAAGAAAGAGGAGACTCAGGGTCACTGTGAAGAACATATTGGAGGAGAATCTGAAACCGTATCAGAATTGTTCCTTCTTCCAAGGAGAAAATTGGAGAAAGTATTAAATTTTCAAATGAAATCCTGAAGATGAATGAGCYCCCAAAACATGTTGTGCTTATGCACCTTACACTGTGTGTACTACAGAGAAATGAGATTTACGTTGGGGAATGAGGTAATCAGCAAGTGGCATTGACAAGTGCTAAAGGCAGATTCCTGCCGTTGTTGTGTGTGACAGTGCAGGTGTCACTTCAGCAGTCAACAACATCACCCCCTCTCTTTTTAAAAGAGAGAAGCCAGCAGTTTCGTCATGGCCTCCCCTCTGACAAAACGAGAGCTGATCAGTCAGAGGGAGACAAATGCAGAACCCTCTTGGGATCTGATCACTGCTACCTTCTCTTAGAGAGGGTAGAAGTCAGTTTTGCGGTGGGCTTTCAAGGAAAGTCCATTAAAATCTTCTGTTCTGTGCAAGGTCTACATACAATGTGATTTACAGGAAAAATACTAGAAGCTCTCTGAAACAGATGTCATGGGCTCAGATGGGGACAATAACAAGATGCTGGCATTGTCAGGAGCATTGCTCATTTAAAAGTAAAATATCAGAAATAAAGGGTAAAATCCACTGATCAGGAGTGATGAGAGAGGAGTGAGAAAACAGTGCATAAAACAATCCTGTGAGCACCAAGGTTCATAAATAAAGAGTAGGAGGAGATGCTCCAGATGCCAGAACAGAGATTTCCTTGCAGCCCA
Organism: Amblyornis subalaris; assembly: GCA_018881555.1. Lineage (NCBI taxonomy): Eukaryota > Metazoa > Chordata > Aves > Passeriformes > Ptilonorhynchidae > Amblyornis > Amblyornis subalaris. The sequence goes on along the minus strand of JACAXG010000112.1, from coordinate 1,143,413 downwards.
TGCACAGATATCCACACTTCAACTTGTGGAGGTCCTCATGCTGGAGCAAATGGATATGCCCTAAATCATGCAACCTGTGGAGAACTCCACAGGACCAGGCTGTCCTGCCAGGAACTGGGTCCATGTAGAAGGCTCAGGCTGGAGAACAGGAAGTGTCAGGAGGAAGGAGTGGCAGAGAGTAGCTGTTATGAACTGCCATAACCCCCATATCCCATCTTCCCTGAGGTACTCGGGGGACTAGGGAGAGGTAGAAGAGTAAGGACTGAATGAATGACATTGACCTTAGGAATAAGAGGTAAAGTGGACAAAATGTGTTTTTATTTTTTTGTTTCTCATCATCCTACTATATGTTTAATTGACAATAATTTAAATTGATTTTGATAGCAATTTGAAAGTGGCCTTCCTGTCCCTACCTTGACCCATGAGGAAGGGAGTTTTTTCATCTGATTTTCTCCTCCTAGTCCTGTTGAGTAGAGAGTGAGAGAGAAGCTGGGTAGGGGGTCTGTCCATTAGCCAATACACCAAAAAAACAAGGATGGTGAATATCTTCTGAATAAGAGAGGAAGTAAAGTGCTCTGTATTAACTTAAAATATTTTCCCCTAACTTAACAGTGAAGGCACAATTCCATCCTTTTTGTGATTTTTTTTTTTTTTTGTAACTGATACATTCTCAATTAAATTTATACTTCTCTATAKTCTCACATAAATCAGTACACTTTTCCTGACTGTATAAAATATCGCCTTGCCATAAACCTGTCAAAAATGAGGAAAGAATACAGTAYACCAGGAAAATTTTTCAGATTATCTTTAATGCTGGGTGTATTGGGTTTGCATGGCAAGGCGTTGGTAGTAGGGGCCTGCTGGGGTTATTTCTGTGAGAAGCCAATAGGAGCTTCCCCCATGTCCAATAGCGCCAATGCTGGCCAGATCCAAGATGCTGGCCAAGGATGAGCCCATCAGCAACAGTGGCAGCACCTCTGTGGCAACAAATTTAAGAAGGGCAAAAATTTGCTGCATGACAGCATCATCAGCCAGAGATGAGTGAGAATATTTCAGAGAAATGACTCTACAGACACCAAGTTCACTGAAGAAGGAGGGGTAGGAGATGCTCCAGGTGCTGCAGCAGATTGCCGTGCAGCCTATGCTGAAGACCATGGTGAAGCAACTGTCCCCCTGTAGCCCATGAGACCCATGGTGAAGCAGAGATCCGCTTGCAGCCCATGGAGGACCTCACTCAAGAGGAAGTGGATGAACCCAAAGGAGGCTTTGACTCCATGGGAAGCCTGTAATGGAGAAGGCTCCTGGCAGGACCTGTGGCCTTGTAGGGAGAGGAACCCATGCTGGAGCAGGTTTTACGGCAGGACTTGTGACTCCAAGGGGGACCCACATTCAGGCACTCTGCTTCTGAAGCACTGCAGTCTGTGGAAGGGCCCCATGCTGGAGAAGTTCATGAAGAGCTGCAGTCCATGGGAAAAACTCACTTGGAAGAAGTTAATGAAGAACTGTCTCCCATTGAATGGACCCCATGCTGAACAAGGGGGAAGAGTGTGAGGAGTCTTCCCCTTAGGGAAGAAGGAATGACAGAAACAACGTGTGATGAACTGACTGAAACCCCCATTCCCCATCTCCCCAAGCTGCTGTGGGGAGGAGGTGATAGAGAATTCAGAGGTAAAGCTAAATCCAGAATGGAGGGAAGGGGGTAAGTGTTTTAAGATATTATTTTATTTCTCATTGTCATGTTTTGATTTGATTGCTGATAAATTAATTCTCCTCCCAAAATTGTCTCTAGTTATTTGAGATTAACTTAAAGTCAGGATAAGGTTTGCATTAGCTCAGTAATTCAGCATTAAATTAATCTGAAAAGTTTGAAGTCTAATTAATTTGAGCATAGAATGATAGAATGTTTTGGGGAGGAAGGGACCTTTAAAGATCATCTAGTCCAATGTGCCTGCCATGGGCAGGAACATATTCCCCTAGATCAAGTTCCACAAAGCCGTGTCCTGCCTGAGTCTGAACACTTCCRGACACTTGAACCTGTTCCAGTGTCTCATCACTCTCATAGTAAAAAAATTCTTTCTTATGTCCAATCTGAAAATACCCTCTTGCAGGTTAAAATTCCCTGAAGAGCCCTCTTAAAGGTTAAAACCATTGCCCCATGTCTTTTCACTACAACCTCTGGTAAAAAGTCTTTCTCCATCAGTCTTAGAAGCCTTTTTTAAGTACTGAAAGACCACACCAAGGTGTCCCTGGAGTATTCTCTTCTCCAGCCTGAATAACCCTATCTCTCTCAGCCCTTCTTTGTAGAAGTATTTCAGCCCACTCAACATTTCCATGAGTCTCCTCAGGACTCTCCAACAGGTTCATGTCTTTCTTATACTGGATGCTTCTGAACTGGAAGACGTAGTCCTGGTGAGATCACAGGAAAGGAAGAGAGAATCTCCTCTCTCAAGCTGTTGTTCATATCAGATAAAAGCCAACTTTTTGGGTTGCAAGCACACATTGCCCACACTTGTTGAATTTTTCATTTACCAGTATTCTCAACTGCTTCTCTGCAGGGCTGCTCTAAACCATCCACCAGAATGTAGTGGTCTTGGGGATTACACTAGGCCCTGTTGAATTTCATGAGGACCATGTGGGCCTTTTTTAAGCTTGTCAAGGTCGCTCTCTGTGTCATCTCTTCCCTCAAGTGTACCGGTTGCACCATTCAGCTTGGTGTCTTCTGCAAATTTGCTAAAGCTGCACCGAATCCCACTATGTCATTTCTGAAGATATTAAACAGTACTGGTCCTGGCATGGACCCTCGAATGACACCAAGTGTCACTGATTTCCCTTTGAACGCTAAGCTGTTGACCAAAAATCTCTCAATGGAGACACCTAGCCAATTCCTTCTCCATCTAATAGTCCATCCATCCAATCCATATATCCCCAATTTGGCGACAAGGATTTCATGTGGGACCATGTCAAAGACCCTAAAGATGTCAATGTGGATGACATCACTAACTCTTCCATGAATAGCCACTTCATTGTAGAAGTCCACCAGGTTAGTCTGGCATCATTTACCCTTGGTGAAGACGTGATGGTTGTCTCAGCTCATCTCTAGTCTTTCGTATGTTTTGACAGATTCCAGCAGGCTAACTTGTCAGAAGTTCCCAGGGTCTTCCCTTTTACCCTTTTTAAAAGTAGACATGATGTTCCCCTTGTGGTTGGCCTATGTAATTTTGGAGTGGCAGCTCGAAGCCAAGAGATACACCCTAAGGGATGCCAAAAGACATGTATTTGTAGGCAACTCAATTGAGTTCTGGATGCAAAGGCTCAACTACCTAATCACCAGTGTCTTGCACTTCAAATGACTCAGAGAGTCATTCATATTCTTTTTGTGTAAGCCACACCAAGCTCTTGGAATGAGATAAGCCTGCTTCATTTATTTGCAGTATAGGCATATATAGGGGAGAAAAGTATATACTTCCACTGTATAGAGGTATTCACCCAACAAAATATAGATGTCTGCTTACAGTGAGCTCAGTGCTTCTCTGAATTCCTAGTAAATGCCTGCATTAACCAAAACTCCAAAATATATTTTGTAGAGACTGGAATATACCATGTTGCTATTGTTATCAGCAGGACACACGTTTTGTATTAACTTTACTCAAGACTTCTACACTCAATCAGAAATTGTCCTCAGTGTCTGTAGGTCTCTTTTAACTAAAACTGCAAAATTTGAAAGGGCTTATGAAGTGATCAAGAAGACTATTTCCTACAGCCACAGGTTCTGTGATGATCTATTTCCTATAACTTGAGCTACCAGGCTTGTTCTGCTAAGGCTTAGTGTTGATTCTGCAATCATATGATTTAAGCAGACAGGGTAAAATTCTAATATAAAGTAATACACATGTAGTCAACTTGTTGGTTAATAAGGTGAGAAAGAAATTCTTAACAGACAGTTTAAGAACAAACAAAAATAGCCTCAGGTGATCCCAGGTCCAAGAAAGAACCCTCCACCATAAACTTCCTGTTCCTGTCAGTAAAGCATGTTGATTGCAAACCACCCTGTTCTTCATGAAGATGAGTTGCACCAGCAACTTTAAGACACCAAAGGGACCATTGAAAGCGTGACCATAACATCAGAGGAAAGGATGTTGATTACGCTTTAGTGAGTTATACAAGGAAAAGGATAATAAATGCTATTAGTAATGAGGTTTTTGAATTTGTTAATTTGGAGTATAATTGTCAGCATTACTGTAAAAGGACAGCATGTAAATTCAAATACATTCAAATTTTATTGAAACTACAAGTTGTCTGACACACATGCTCAATGAGAATTATGCAACATATGGAGGTTACACTTAGGTACTTATATGGTTGACATCTAAATCAAGATGAGCAGAACTCCATCCCCTAGAGCTCAATCCAATTAAGTATTCTACTAATAATAAGGTGATATGCCATATTTTCCGTTAATAAATGACCAGTATCTGTCTTCAGTTCCAGCACTACCAAAAATATGGGTCACTTATACTAACAATATGCAAGGCATAAATAGATGGATTCTGTAATCTTTTGGGGGGGAGGGACTATTTTTTTTTTTTTTTCACAAGGCAAGACATACAAATAAAAATAACAGATAGAAATAAAAAGCGGGAAAAAGACATGCAAGTATTTTGCAGGTACTGCACATAACTGAATAAGAAGGCTGAAGAGAAACAGCTCTGCTTCACAGTTAAATTCTCAGAGCTAATACAGACTAGAAAATGAAATGCTAGTGGGCATAGGTATATGGTTTGAAGGTAGGAAAAAATTAATACTATTTTTATATGATAGAGTAATATGCTGTGTGCAAGYAGTTATTTAAATAAAAGTTTTAGAATTTTGACAGACCTTAACACATAACATTGAATATTAAAATCACTTATGTTGATGTCATTTTATAAGATACATCAAAATTGTACAAATGGATTCTGAGACCTAAACCAGTGTGAATTATTAATTCCCAAACACACTTACACCAGTTTATTAATTAACTCCCACAGACATCTCCAAGAGCTTTCCTTTTCTTCATTTTTATGCTCATAGCAATATTATCCATGCTGAAATGGATCAAAAGCCTCTAGGGAAAAAAAAAATCTCTGAAACAACAGAATATTATGAGAGCTCAATTGTTTTGTGTCTGTTAGGTTTTTTATACATTTATATATATATATCTATATATCTATATAGATATATATATAAACAGCTCAAGCTACATGTATACTAAATGCTAGCTTCACAGAATTATTATTATACCTTTAAAGAAAAGATATATTTAAAACATATTCAGTAAGAACACTGCATAAAATTCATATAACAATGTCTTACTGGTTTTTGATTGTATATTCCTACATATTTTAGGGCAACAGCAGGTCATATTTTTGAACTGCATCTTTCACAATCTTTAAATGTCTCAGGAGAATATCCATATTTTTAATGCAAAACTAAGTTAATGGAAATGTTAGACTAACTGGAAACCAACAGCCACTCCTTTTCATACATTAAGAGCAAGGAAGCAGATACTCACTTCAGTGAAGATTAAATTCTGTGAGGCTATGATTGCCCTAAAATGTGTGACATTAAAATCTTCTAATGAACTTGGGCTAACAATTTTACTGCAAGGCCTGAATCCTATGAGCTGGAACTTACAAGTGAGTAACTGTGAAAAACACAAACCTGTGAAGGATGGAAAGCTTCTATTTTGGGAATTGAYTGGTAGGGTGGGCAAGACCACAGGAAATTATGGCATTAGCTGTGTCTTATCATACTGCATGTGCTGGATGACTACTTAGAAATGCATGCTCCTGCACCCACAAAGGCACTGTCAGTTCAACATCACATGCTGTTGAGTGATTTCTGCAGCACTAAGTACATCAGAGTTATGAAATTAAGGATAAATTCTGCTTTTGATAGTGGGAAAATCCCTGAAGCGATAGCCTTTGATAGCAGTTTCTAATGAAGTAACTTTGCCTGCTGAAAACCAAGGATAGAGTTTAGCTGAATGTTAGACCTTTTATTCTAAAGTTGCATGTTTTCATTGACCTAAGTTAAATTATTTATTATATGTAAAGACAACTTGATATGTTAATAATTTATTTTTAAAAGAAACATTGCTTAGAAAAAGTGTTTAAATCTCTAACAAAAATTACTATTTTTTTTGTCTGAAATTGTATCTGATGTAGACAAATCTTGATTTAATTGTAATGACAACTTGAAATCTACACAGAATAAACTGAATTTCCCTAACATCTTTACTAACAGAGACTACATAGAAAGTTTGAACAAGCTAATACTAGTATGCATATGTGAGGGAAAAATGAATGGCGCACTCTTCATTCCAGAGTCCTTGGAGAGTCCTTGATCTGTCAAATTACTGACATGATACTCTGTTACTGCTTCACTGGAGCCCCGATGCCCTGTCATGTCAATATACACAAGGGAGATGAATTTCACAAATACATCTGGGCAGAAACAGAAATAGAGCACTGAGAATAGAACTGATCACAATTTGCCGTTAAAACAGTTTTCCATTAAGAAATAGCATTTTGATTTATTTTCCTTTCTGATTGTCTAACAGGTACCAGGCACAAAGATCTGACAGATATCTTAAGTTCTTTTCCCAGAATGCTCATGTAGCAGCCTATCAGGACCTTGTAGATTATATCCAGATGTGACCTAGTCTGTCTTCTAGTTTAGGAACAGTAGATCTTATTGTTTTGATCTCAGAGCCTCTGGACTTTACGGGGTGAAATGAAAGAGAAGTAGGTCATTTTGGAAAACTCCAAAATGTCAGTTCACTTTTCTCCAGAGAAAATTTAAAAATTCTTTTTAACCTGGTCCTATTAAAAAAAAAAAAAAGAAGTTGATTTTAATCCAAAATTGTATGTGTGAATATTCATATGCATATTTATGCAAATATGAACAATGGTCAAGTGCCACGGCTGTGCTTTCAGTGTTAGGGTGCCGCAGCCTTCTGGAAGCGCCCCGGGCGGGGGCACTTTTAGCGACGGCTTTGGCAGCTCTCACCGTCCGGGATAGCAGACGCCGTGAACACTCTTGCAGCAATCTCTAAGGCGGCGGGAAGCAGTAAAGAAGGAGACAGGTCTCTGATGTGGTCTCGGCAGAGTAGTTTATTTGCCAAGGGGTCAGGGACCAGAGAACCAAGATGGCTCCGGCTGCCAGACCTTATGAGGATAGCGACGGGGGCGGGAAGAGCATACAGACCAATGATCTGAGGGTAAGTAGGTGAAGGATAGGAGGATATCAAATGGGAACAGAGGGAAGGAGGGACTTACGGAAGGGATCCAATGGAGAGTACAATTTAAACGAAACATCTGGAACTTTAACCATACAGGGATACCCGTCAATCAGTCCCTCAGGGGGGAGGAGATGTGGGTGGCTCAGACCCTGGAAACCGCCCACCACTGTGGCCGGGCCGGCCTCCTTCCCAACGGGGCTTGAACCACCGCAACACTCAAGTGTGTCAATATTCTTCAGAATYCCCCATAAAAGGGACTCTCACAGTTGTCCCTGATAAATGATAAAATTTGAGGATATTAGATATCGTGAAACCATGTAAATATAAAGGCAAGCAAGGGCTATGTCTAAATAACGATATCAGCCTAATATAAGCAAATCTGCAAAACAGAGCAGCTGTGAGGTGATGATGCCTGCCCTGCTTATTTCAGGGTCTTTTCTTCAAAATATTTCTAGTCTACTCCTATAGACTAAATTCCCAGTAGTGTCTGGGATGTAAAGAATGATCCTTGAAAGATACTTTCCACTTTAGTTTCATAGAGTTACTGCACTTCACTACCACTGCCGTGGTCGGATACTCACTTCAAAAGCATTCATGACAAGCATATTCATGTACAAGCTTTTACTACTTATACACTCTTCTCTTTCACTCTAGTAGCCATTGCAATTACTGAAATTGAATCCTGTAGGGGGAAGTCTGTAAATGATACAGTGTGAATCCTGAAAGTGATTAATTGAGATTCATAGTTGACAGTGTATAGAGATTACAGGTAGACTTCTATCAAACTGAGAAAGAATTAACAATAGATCCCAGATCAAAAATGTACGCCCTTGTGGTCTAACCAAAATGCTGGCAGCAGAGAATGGACAGAATAAATAGCCATGAAGATCCTTACCCAGGACCAGGAGCATTAGCTAGAAAACTTTAACCCACTAGATGAGGCTAGCCCACCACAACACTCTATTTCTTGATATAGGTTGTGTAACGTGTATAATTGATCTATGGTCTCAGTGAATTCTGATGATGGAGATCTGAAATCCTTCAGAAGATATGGTAGCATTGTGGCTGTTCTGAGTTACCCACTGTTAGCATACACATGTGAAGACACTTGAAGAAGCTAGTTCACTTACCTCTACATGCTGTCCTGTATGAATTTATATTGACACGTACACTTACATTCCACTAGACCTTTCTCTTCTTCTCAGTCTCTTTCAACTTTGACTTTGCCGTAAGAGGGACTGTGATGGATGCGTTCCATTCTAGAGGCTTCACAGTGAGCAACATATGTAAGGATCTGGGTCCATCATTTATAAATAATGCATTCTTTGCTTAAGTGGTAAAGTAAGACTTATCGACTCTTAGAGGCAAGAACAGTTGACTACATGTCTCAAAAAATCATATGTGACTTGTAAGCAGCTCTTCTTTTCAGATTTCAGATCTTCCAATGCCATTTCTGAGAAAAATTATGTATTTTTATTTCTCAACCTAAATTTAAAAATGGCTATTTAAACAAGCCAAAAATAATAAAAAACCTCACACCAGTTTAAAATTCTTTTATGCTATCAACTTTTCCAGTATCAGAAATATGTAGATACAATTATGGATTTAGAAACCACTATGATGGGCATGTTTAGAAGACTGATAAACAGAGGAAGTCTTGAGCATCAAAACAAAAGTTTACTAGACTAAAATTCATTAACACATACTGCTAATGAATAATTCAATCCATTATAATACATTATCAATCATTATCAAAGCAATCACTCTTTAATAATCATAGCTTACGTTAGCTGTTAGTCCACTGTGCCACCAACTTGATATTGTATTGCTATTACTGGTTGGTACAGCTCTTAATGGCTTCAGTTACTGGCATCAAAGTGGAGACGCTCAAGAGCCCTTCAAGAGGCAACCTCAATGAGAAGTGATTTCTTTAACTTCCCCCATCCCTAATTCTGGATCTTAATTCCTTCTATTTTCCGGAAAGTACAGTTTCTCGCCTGTGCCCCCGGGGCTACATGCTGCACAAAGCTTGAGGGGCAAGGTGGGGGTGATTTTCCGAAGCCCAGGTATCAGGTGTTTTATATTCTTCCTTGGCTGTTTTTTATTTCTTTGTTCTTTAGTTTGGTTGAGTTCCTTGTTTTTGTTTTTTGTTTTTGCTTTTGTCTTTGTTTTTTATTTTCTCTTACTTAGCTGCTGCTTCTTCTCTTAAAGCAAAAGCTGACTTTTCCCATCTCTTGAGTTTCAGCTTCTTCAGTGACCAGCACTTSACCACCACTGAGCTCTTTATGGTTCTGGGGCCTCTGCTTTTGTTCTGTGTTATATTTTAAAAACCTTTTCCATTATCCCACACTTAAACTGTACATCATAACAAAAGACACACGGTACCAAGATCACACAGCCAGTTCCCATAATAAATTAATAACAGCTGGCCAGGACAGGGGCCTTGCACAGTCAGCCTAAGGCACAGTCACAGAAAGGCTTATGTCCATTTATTAGCAATGGCAATCCTATTTTTTATGGGGCCAGCTGATAAAAAAATGCTTCTCCATTTCTACYACATTAGCATACTTATTTCTGGGATCAAATCAAACTAATTTATGGTATGCTAAATGGGTTTCTATTGTAATGAATGTAAGAGACCTCTGTTGTAGCTAGTCTCAGTAACTAAGTTGTATTTCAGTCCCTGATACATCTTTCATATGTTCTGTTACATCTGTCTAGGTATTACACCTGCATTTTCACCTTTATACAATATTTGAACACAGCTAAAATTTTTAGTTGTAGAAAGTATTCCTGACTATATCTCGTAAATGAGGGCACAGAGAATATAAGAAACTAAGCCTCAGTCTAGATATACAGTATAAGGCATGCATAATTTCACACTTTATGTGTTTTATGTAGTATACATGACTGACTGTTGGAGTTATAGCCTAAGAGATTTAATGCAAGTCAGGCAAGAAATAGTTAGAAGAGCCAGGAATAGAATCTAAAGATTCTGAGTTATGCAATGTCTCTTTTCACAAGACTGTCCCAGTCAATATTCCGTGAAAATATTAATAATATTATGTAAATTAACAATTTCTTATACCCATCATCGGAATTCCTATCATTTACGTGACACCATCTTCCTATAATGGACAGACAAACACTTATTAGTGTTTTTCAGTTTGTGGTAATCATAACTCCCCTCTGGTTTTTTTCTTTTCTCCTCAAGATTTTTACATAAATGTGGTACAGTCTCAATATTTGGTATTTCAGAATTCTGAAAAGCAATAAGATTTTCCTTTTCTACTAAAAAACACCAAATGAACAAACAAATGAACAACCACAACAACAAAACCACAACAAAACAACCCTCACTACTGCCCCCATAATATTTTAAAAGGTACAGATCTTCGAAATGAGCAAACTTTTCATCTCCTGTATTAATCTCTAACCTAAGGAGGCCATACCATATTTTTAGTGAGATGGTGGTATTTAGACCATAGCAGAAGTATTTAGACTGTATGATCTTTGAACTGCAGGTTTTCAGGTCAAGCTCCAATACAAGGAATGCCCTAATTATTTTATTTTAACTATATGTCCCTGAGGTTTTTCTCCTGTGGCCTCTTCCAATATTCCTTTGCTTCAGTCTTGATACATCATTTGTGCAAGGTATTTTAAGATCAGTTACCAAGGTTATCATCGGCTTGCTTTCCATTATCTTGTCCTCGTAAAGGATCTTTCAGCAGATTTCCTCTTCTGTAAATCATTATGCAGAAAGGAAATAATTTGCTATCCTTAGTTCTATCTTTAGTATGAAACTTTCATTTCCCCCAATAATATCCACATGTAATGCTGAATAAAGATTTGGGAACCTCGTGGTCTGTAGATCTGTTGCAATCCAAAAGCAACAGAAGAAAATTTAGAATATTTTCTGAGGTTTTCAAAGGGATGAAATAAAATTAAAGCTTGAAAAATCATCAGTTTTTTTAGAAAATTAGAATAAAACCAAATTATGACATTAAAAAAAATGTGAAACTACAGACCATATTATGGTCTAGATAAAATTGAGAAACATGTCAGAATTCTATTTATACTAGGGTTTATTGTTTCAATAAAAATGAAATTAGTTTTATGAATGAAAACAAACTCTGCCATGCTGTTAATTGAAATTAAAAAATCACAAACAATTATACTCACAAAAATAAGATACTTYATTGATTTGACTGAAAAATAGATACTTATATATTCACTAAAGGAGCACAATGAGCAAGAAACTATTAGTGACAAATAAACTTTTACTCTTAATTATGAGTGGTTTTATCCTGGCTATATCTACAATGGCCAGTTGTTTTATAATCTATGTTGTAAGACGGTCAGTGGTAATATTTATATATTAGTCCATGAATTAGTTAAGATGTTGATGTAATAGCTAACTAATTTTCATTTTATACACTACATTGCCCTATTCTAATTCCACAGAAAGTGATACTGAGATGAGTCAAGTGTCATTKCAGGGTTTTAAAGCACAAGTTTCTCAGCTTTCTAATTCTTGCTCTAAGTACAGCTGTCTCAGGGGATGAGAACTATCTATTTTAGACCCTGATAACAGGAAATTGTAATGCATAAGTTTTATCTTTTGGTATTACCTGTTTTATTCTACTTTAAACTTCAATTGCTTGACAACGAAACTGACATTCTTTATGTGGTATATTGGACATGGTGCCCTCTGGAAATTGTCAAAGATCCTAAATGAGACAGGCTGATTATAATAAAATCTTTCCTGGCCCAGGAAGGAGGAGCTGGGGATCTGTCATCCAACTCAAGTCTGTTGAACAAAGTGGTACTGAACACAGACAAGTACGTTAGGTCTTTCAGCTTTGAACTCGTGCTACAAATGAGTTTCCTGAAAAAAAATCCAGCTTTTTGTGATGTGAAGAAACACAAGAAAAAAAGTAAAAAGCAGATTGGGGTTATAATTATCCTGAACTTTAAAATGCTAATAATCAGTACTATACTTTCTCTGTTATAGGATGATGAAATCCAATTTCAAAGCACCCATCTGAAGTAGCTGGTCACCATTCAACACAGTTAGTGTGAGCCAGAGGAAGGGGAAAATGGGCTTTGATGAAATAGCTTACTTTGGAAGCATTGATTCTTCAAGCATTGAAATCCATCAGCATTAAAACAGGTTAGAGATTGAAGCACCACCCTAAAATGCTACATTAGAATATGCCGTTTATTCTATCTTTGTTCATGGTTCAGAACAGACTCATAAAACAGATTAAGTAGATTCTTCAAGATAATAATTCAGAAACGGCTCAGTTAAATATGGCATTTGAACTCTCACAAGAACTTTTTACTTAAACGCTAATGCTGACTGCAATTTCCACTTCAAAGGGTCAAATCCATAAAATGAACTCTTTACTGCCATAAGGCTTGGGAAGAAAAGTTGAGTATATTTTTATGATATAATTTTGATATAGAAAGCTTGGTTGACATAAATTTTGTCTAGACTAAAATGTTAGTAATGACAAACTTAATTTTTCTTCAGCTCTCAGTTTTCCACTTTTTAAATAAAAATGTGTCTGTAATAGAGCTAATAATAGAATTTAGATTTTTAAAATATTTTTGTTAATTTGATAGACAAAGATGGAAGACAATCATTTTATGAGTGATTTCTAAGCTGTTTATTGAATGTATTATCTTTCATATGTTTTGAGTGCTATAATAATCTATTGTAAATGCAATTTGCCCCCTCTCCCCCCCAAGGACTTTATAAAAAGATTATTCTAATTTATGTCACCTTAATCAAAGCTTTCTCTTTAACGAATAAGCTATTCTGCATTTTTCTGTAGAAAGACTGAGAGCAGACAGCCTTCTCAAGATTTAATGATTTTTAGAAGGCTGTGTTATACTGAATAAAAGAGATTTTTAATTTACTGTTTTCAAAAGCTGATGTCCAGTTTTGGGTTGTTTTCTCTTTTGAGATTTTATTTCAGCCCAACATAGAGATTTTTTATCTTGTTTTCTGGTTGGAAACTGATTTCACAAAAACAAGAATGGAAACAACTGATGACCAAGCTAGCTATTGAGAGTAGGAAGGATCTACAGAGCGATTTGGACAGTCCGGATAGATGGGTAAAGGACACTTTCAGGAGGTTCATCAGAGCCTAGTGCTGTGTCCTGCGCTTGAGTCTCAACAATCCCGTGCATCACTACAGGCCTAGGGAAGAGTGGTTGGAAAGCTGCTCAGCAGAAAAAGACTTGCGGGTGCTGGTCAACAGCCAGCTGCACGTGAGCTRTTGGTGTGCCCAGGCGGCCAAGATGGCCAATGGCATCTGGCCTGTATCAGGAATGGGCCAGCAGGACCAGGGAAGTGATTCTTCCCCTGTACTCAGCACTGGTGAGGCTGCACATCAAGTCCTGTGTTCAGTTTTGTGCCCATCTCTACAAGAAAGACATTGAGGTGCTGGAGCATATTCAGAGAACGGCAACAGAGCTGGTGAAGTGTCGGGAGAACAAGGCTTAGGAGGAGCAACTGGGGGAGCTGGGAGCTCGTTTAGCCTGGAGAAAAGGAGGCGCAAGACCCTATTGCTCTCTACAACTACCTGAAAGGAGGCTATAGGAAGCTGGATATTTTCTCCCGGGTAACAAGTGATAGGACAAGAGGAAATGCCCTCAAGTTGTGCCAGAGGGGGTTTAGATTGAATATTAGAAGAATAGGGTGGTCAGACATTGGCACAGACTGCCCAGAGAAGTGTTGGAATCACCTTCCCTAGAAGAGTTCAAAGGTTGTGTGGATGTGGCACTTGGGGACATGATTTAGTGAACATGGCAGTGTCAGGTTAACAGTCAGGCTCGATGATCTTAGAGGTCTTTTCCAACCTTAATGGCTCTATGATTCAAACTTTTGTTCGTCTGGAGAAGAAGACGGTCACTGGACTAAGGTACAGCAAATTCATACATAAACTCCTCTGTCATTAAACTCTGAAGTTCAGTTTACAACTATGAATTCTTAGGAATATCATCTGTTTTAGGCACATTAGTTTGTTTTAGGGTAAGGTCAAGAGCTATAGCATTTCCAAACTCATGTGAAGGATCTCCCATTTTAAAGAAAGCCTCTGTCCCCAAACCAAAGTTGCGATGTACTGCAAGCATTTTGTTTTAAGTCAAGTTTTCCCTGATTTGATTGGCTGAAATAATATAAAGTTTCAGCTTTGTTATATTTTTTTTATTCTGTCAGTATATGTGTTAAATTGTGATAGCAGTTGCATGGCTGCACAGACGTGTTGTTTGGCTGTAAACCAGCAGGGAAAATTAACCCCACACAGAATACCTCGAGAGATTTTAGGTCAAAATTACAATTTTAATAAAAAAGGTTAAAATAAATGCAATAATACAGAAACACGGGCTTAAACAAACCGACAGAGTCACGGTACAACCTGATACCCTGTTGACCAGGGTGGTAGCTGTGCAGTCCAGTTAGGCACTGGTTCTGCAGAAAGGCCTGGTAGCCCACTCCCGGTAGTGGAGTTGAGTAGCTGAGTCCAATTCTGAGAAGTGGAGTGGAGTAGCTAGCTGAGTCCAATTCTGAGGAGCAGAGTCCAGTCGACTCGAGGGTGTTTTCTCCCATCCAAAACGCTTGTTTTATGCTGTGTTTCTTGGCTGGCACCTCCCCCAGGGGTGGGGACTCTCACAAGGGAAGAGGATCTTCCCAGTGTTCTATTGGTTCCTTCAGTAATGAGCTTGGATGAGTCCTAGGGTCCTCCGAGATGCTCCTGAGGGTTCTCAGAGATGATCCGGGGTCCTCCAATGATCCAGAGTCCGGCTATCAGTCAGGCTGGGTGTTGCTAATGGGCCATTAGCTGAGATCAGATAATCAGCTGGGTGGTGCTGATGGGCCATCAGATAACCAGGGTGGGTGGTGCTTGCTGTCAGCTGGAATGCTTATCTCAGTTGAGATAAGGAGTCCCAGATGTGTAATTATGAAATTTGTCCAGCTTTTGTAGGTGGTAATAGAATATATAACTAATCCAGGACAAGACAAAATACTTTTTACTACTTTTTATTAAAGAGTACTTTTTACTAACTCATATTACTGTCATTAAGAAATCCTTTGTTGACACTTTTATTAAATTATTCAAACTATGTAATTTAGTATTTATTAATAAATATTTATTAATTAAAGATATCTTGCAAGCCTTCGATTTCTACTATTTATTCAAATCAATTATCTGATGGACTACAGCATACCTCAACCTAGCAAGTCCTGGTTTTTCATTTGAATTAGAAAATCAGAGAGAATATGATATAAAAAATTTTATGAAAAAAAATAAACCGATTTTTTTTTTGTACCGAGTGATTATATTTTAGTTATTCAGATAATTTCAGCATTAGGACCTTCCAAGTGAATAAATGTTGAAGATGTTGAAAAATACATATACATGTAATTTTTTTTGCTTTCATGTCATTATTTATGTACCATTTTTAGCGTTGAACACTAACCAAGTTATTCTTTCACAATTACAGATATAGATAAACATCCCATTATCAGAATGGATTATTGACCTCTGACAGTGAAGAAAATTTGACAATTCATCATTGTAGTAAGAAAGTTGAAAAGCCTACGAAAAACTTCTGGGAATTAGCATTTTGGTTTTGTACTAACTTTCCTTCTAGAACTTTGAGCTCAGTAATCGTGCACTAGACAGGAAAGAAAATTACTGTAGATGGTGATTTACGGTACATCCTGTAGGAATTACTATGTACAAAGCTTGGTACAGCAAGATATGGACTGTGCCATGGCTGCCTATTTTCTCACAGAATGAGTGTGCAAGGGTTCTGCCCTTTATCACTGCACTGAGCAGATAGCTGATGCAAAGGGTGCCAATGAATATCAAAAATTTTCCTCAAAGTAAGTAGATATAGCGAGACATATGTGAGATAGAGTCTTCAGAGAGCAATTTGTGCCTAAAAGCAAACCAAGCATTTCAGCATGTACACATTTTCCTCCATCTATTAAAAAAAATGAGAAAAATGCTCTAACATTCATTTCCTTTTTTTTTTTTCTCTTTTTTAAAGAAGCTTTCAGATTATAAGAGGTCTTTTAATTAGATATATAAGATGTTTCTAATGTTAGGAGTTAGACCGCTACACAAAGTAATTAGTTTGTTTTAAAAATTTTTATTCATTCCACTAAATACCTGCCATCATTTAATGAAGGATGAATGAAGAGCTGGTTATTCTGTCACTGTAACTGAGGGTGTTGATAGGAACCTGTGGAAACTATTTCATACTAAAGCTGGAAATACATGGGCAAGTATCTTTTCCTTGTGATATCACTCAAGCAAAGTCACAAGCTTGATGTATAGGGATAAAGGGAAGCATAAATTGTATGTTTTCTACTAGTCCTGCCTCACTGGTTGTGAAGCACAACGAACCTGTGAGCTGTTTTCTAACTACCTGTTACATGCTGGATTATGTTATCAAACCCTATTCCATTTCTCTTTCCACCCTGCATTTAGTCTTCCTATTCCTAGATTAAATCCTATCTTAATCCATAGCTGAGGACTCGTTTTTTAATTTTTGTGCACTCTTAGTGCCCTCCTCTGGATTTTTTCCAATTTGTCCACATTTTTTTATATTATTGGAGACTTCAAAATTGTCTTAGTGCTCAAAGTGCTCAGAAGCAAATGTATTACCATCAGCTTCAAAAAAAAAAAAAAGAGAGGAAATTAAATTGCCTGTTGTGTCATACATGTAAACTTCTTCCTAGCAAATCCCAGATTTCCTAGTTTTGCTATTGTTTTTGACTTTTGATTCCCTATCAGATTCTGATATTTGACAGCCTCTTGTTGCTTTTTACAAATACTGATAGTTTGCACCATCATCCCTTTAAACTGTATTTGTTTTCTCCTCCTTAGTGAAGTAATTTTCACTTGTTTTCCTATTTTAAAATTTATAATTTTTTTTATTGCTATCAACCATGCCCCAAATTTATAATTCTGACTTTTGATCCTTCTTTTTGCTTGCTTTCCTCTCTTCCAGCTTGATGTCATTCACAAATTCTATAAGCTTTTTCTCTGTTTCATCATTCAGCTTGTTAGTGAAAATATTTGATAAAAGCATTTCAATACATGCTCAATAAGATTTTAGTTGAAATGCTCTACCAGTCCGATGACAAGACATTGATAAGCGACTTTTACAGTTATTTTTAAAGAAGTAGGACTTTCATCTCTATATCACTCAAGAGGCTCTTTGTCACATTTTTATCTTGATAAATTAATTTTGTACCTTTATTCTTTTAAACACATATAATAAATTGCATAGTTTGTTCAATATCTGTGTAGAYATTAAAGGTGTTTGGACTACATTTAACCAGAACCCAATTTTTTTTTCCTTGGACTGTTGAGGACTGCTTTTTGAATTCCATTATCTCCATTCAATTACTTTTATTCCTTCCTTTGCACAGAACAGTGAGTTATTTCTTTGTTTTTACTTTAGATTTTCAATTGTTTTTTGCTTGTAACTGGAATAATTCTAAACCAGCTGCATCTCTGTGAACTAGTGTTTTACAAACCAAGGAACAAGTTTCTTCTATTATGTTCCAGAAACTTTTAGGACTTTGTATCCTGTAATATTGATTAGATATTCAGTAAATCAGCTTCTCATTTTTCTCTAATTTTCAAACAGATTGTCTGTATAACACAGTATTCATCATTTTTTCACAAAAGAACTACAACTTCAGAGTAGATAGACTAGTTTGCATTATTTTAATTGAATTCTAGTTGCATCAGTTACGCTGAAAAAGCAATTTATTTCCTTGTGCCTGGTTGTGAAATTGTTTGGTTTTTATAAGTTTTGCATGTTTTTCCATAGCACTTTTTTTTTTTTTAAAGTGTCCATTGACATTAATTTGAAGTGTTGGCCCTGTGTCAACTTATAAAAAGACATTTTGTTGAAAACTCTTAGCTAACTCAATCTAAATAACAATCACATTTATAAAACCAATGATAATGAAAAATCACATAACTAGACAGTTTCTTAGACTGATAAAAACATAAGAATAAATTATTGTGGCACCATTAGGTCACAAATATAAGAGGAAGACATTACTTTGAAGCATCTGCATTTTCTATGTATTAGATTAAAGTGGCCTTTAAACCATTTTAGTTTTTAGATTTGCCTGCCCATCATAATGAAGAGCTAATTTGGGTAACAAAACCTGCTACAGCTGCATCTGCATGGGTCGTTTGAAGTAAAAAAACATGCTAAGAAGCACAGTAAGCTCTGAATAAAAAAGAATAAGGATCATCCTAAGGAAAAATATACTTTAAGGTCATGTTTTTTAGGGTTACAAGAGAAAATATGAATAAACGCTACATAAAAAATCCTCCATTTTCTCCTCCGCAAATGACAACATGCTTAACTTATTAAGGAAACTGTCSGAACATCCAGGATCCACAATGACAGTCACATTTGCAGCATCTGAGCTGGGACTGGAGCCCCTCCACAGCTACACACCCCACTCACACAGAGTTAGATCAGGTTTCCTCACCAGCTCAACAGCAGGCTTCCCAAAGCAGAGTCCTAAATGCCCCAATCCTTCAAATAGTTTAATCTTGTTGCAATAACTGAATAAAGTAACAGCTGGAGTTGGTGCCTCAGAGGAGGGCCCCCAAACAAAGGAAACCCTGGACTTTTGTACCCTCACAGTCTCAGTCAGAAAGTCTGGGGTTGGTCACTGGTCCTGCTGTTCTCTGAGTGTCCTGTCACCTGGCCAGGCCACAGGTTCCTGTGCCCTTTGTTCTGCAAAGGGTCGGCAGGTCACGGGCTCTTGCCTGGGGCTTCGCCTCCTGCCCCTGCAGAGTTCAGTCGCAGCCCAAACTGCAGCTGCGCCCCGAGCTACCGGCACTGACTGTATTCCCCAACAATATTCATTTTAATTAGCCACAGAAACTAATCAAGGTCTGAGCTGATAGACAAGCTAGCAGTATGCTTGCTAAACTTCCTAAATCAGATGTCAATTTATGAATCCTACGGTAATTCTTACATAGCAAAAAGCAAATCTTTAAACACCCTGTGTTTGTTCAGACTGGCTGATAGTGTTCCTAAAATGGAGTAGAGAGCAATTTACCTACAGGCTTGAGAACATGATTCAGCCCACCTACTAAACGAGGCTGCCAGGTCCTGAAGATACTCACATTTAATTGGCAYGTTGTTTTCTTTTGCGAACACTTACTCATATGCACTCTCATGTTTAGAAGCATCACAGCTCCTGCTAGATGCTTACTGCCTACACTTCAATATGATTCAGAGATAAATACAGAAGTATGAAAAGTATCTATAATTCACTTGGGGGTCTTGATATTATGGGCTTGATCTAAAAACACTTAATTCACACAGACATCAACTCCAGCTCAAAACATAGCCAGAGGCACAAAAAGTAGAGCTTCACCACAATTTACTCCTAAGTGTGTGATATTCTGGTTGTTAGAACAGTTAAATCAGATTTTTGGGTTTTGGTTCTCCTAACTCAGCAAGATACACTCACCAGTCCCATGGGCACTCCATTTTTTCAACTGTCAGCTAGTGACCAGCATACAAATCTGACACACTTTGGCACTTTCTGTTTTATTATTGTCTTAATAAGGAATTGCATTTTTTTTTTGGTGAACACTTAACAGTTTTATGAAGGCACATAAACTTCTTATGCAATAAGCAGAGAAAAGGAAATACCTCACTTTAGTGATACTATTATTCATATATTTTTTTCACAACTCTCTATTACTGCAGAGGGAGTCAAGGTCCTGACTCGGTATTGTAACAGATGTATAGTTGAGCTGTTCCCTGGGGCAGAAGAAGAGTAGAAACAAACTGAAAAATAGACAGATCCCCCTATGATTATTTTTCTGTAGGGGAGATAACCTTCTAGTAGGAGGACAGAACAGTAACATACTTAAATATTACACATATTACTTAAATATTACAATATTAACTGCCAGCAGTAAGTGGTACACATCGCTTGACTGACAGGTATATCCTTTTTGTTCAACTTAGGCTCCTATAGATGCTTTCCACGTAGAGTACAGAATATAGTACTGGCAGAAACTTGACTGACAACAGAATATAGATAGGCCAAAGATTTGACTGCACAAAGAAAAAAAGGAAAAAAGATAAAAATATTATGATCTATTTAAATTTTAATAATCTACATGCAACGTTTACTACAGGCCACCCAATCAAGGGTAGCCTATAGATGAAGCATTCTTACTTCA